>CM062351.1:50987474-51512474 GCA_031216105.1 Dalbergia cultrata | reverse complement strand
TAATTTTTTAATTAGAAGTTTGGGAATGGTTCAAAATTTATTCTAATGAAAACATGTCATAAGTTTGAATTTAATAACAATATACGACCGTAATAATTTGATCTTATTATGTGAAGAGTAACAACGTTAAACGATCAGAATGGTTAAGAATTTACTAAAATTTCAAGAAAGTGGTAAGATAAATAAAGGATTGAGACTATATCCGTTCATCTAAAAATTATAACTTCTTTTTATCATGGTGTGTAAAAATTATAACTAATTTTTGAAAAATTTCTTAGATTATCTCATCATCAACATCTAATCTCACATATGAGAGATTAATTTCTCGAGTAATGATTTGATGCCTATTCATGAGTTTGATTTAGAAAAAAAAGAAAGGAAAGAGAAAGATATATAGAAATTTGAATATGTTTATGCATTTTATTTTTAGGAGAAAAAATATGTTTGATGATTTTTACTATCTCCTCAAAAATTCTCCAAAATTCATTTTTTATATTTCTCCCAATTTGAGGGGTTTTTAAATCGATTATTACTTACTTTATTGTGTTATCTCTATTAAAATATCAAAATATTATTTATACCAATTAATATAAAGAATATTAACTATATTAAATTAATTTAATGAAAGATAAAATTATAAGAACAATATATTGCAAGTTCTTCATTTCTTTTTCCTTATCGATTTTAAACTCATGAACAAAATTGATTGGCACTCTTACCCTTCCTTTGCTTTTCCTTTGATAACTTTTCTTTCCATTATTTCAAAACTGATGAACACACCCTAAGTGGGTAATGGTGAAACTTGAAGCAAAATTTTGGGGGGCCAAAGTGTTCACCATCTAAGTTAAATGATGTTAATTAAATTAAAACTAATTATATATTATATATAATTTTAAAGTCAATCACATAATGAGTTATTGCGTATTTAAATTAATTGTGAGATAAAATTGTTCAAACTATCAAATATACATATAATTAATTTTTTTTATAATTGATTATTTAAAAGAATTATGATTGAACGTATTAACATAAAACTAATTTTAAAATAGAGTTTTTTGTTTATACTTAAAAAGTATGAAATGATTTTATATACTTTATAATACTTGATACCTATACTTTTGAAAAAAAAATTAAGATTCTAAAATAGTTATTTGTTTTTACTTGTAATCAAACTTTTAACCCAAACATATAAAATTATTTAAATAAAGTTTTGAAAAAAAAATTGCATTGCCAAACATACATTTAATAATGTCAAATATTTTGAGAGCTTCCTTAAAAATCAAAGCAGAGTTAACAAATTTATTGTTTGATCATTGAACCTGTTTTCTCAACTCTTATAATTGTTTGTCTATATATATATTCACCATAAAGTGATATTTATTAGTGATATAATCCTTTTCATTTTTTAGTTGAAAAACAATTTCTACTCTTGTTTATTTTTTTTATTAACTACGCACACAACATCAATCCCAAGAGGAAATGAAAGTAACGAATTACAATTTTGGGCAACAAATTTCCATAATATCAACATTTAAAATATAAAGAGATAAAATTAGTAAATAGATCATAGACTATAAGGCCATGACACACTTAATCAATTTCTTATATATATATAATTGAAAAAAAATTGGGGGAACGATGGCCCCTCCTGCCGCCAAGAAGCTCTGCTGCTATAAGCGGGGATCTTTTTCAATATTTTTTTTATAAAGTTAAATCTCAAAATGGAACTCAAAATTACATGTTTAAAAGTTTCAAGCCTCTTTCATTTGAACTAGTATATTGTTGGTTAAAAATTACAACTAATAATGCATTATTTAGCAAAAGCCTTTATAATAATAAAATTATGAATACTTTTTGTTTTTTGGCCCTATCTGAATAATATCACTTAACTAGGAACCAATGGTGAGGTTTTATGATGAACCTCTTATCTTTGAATCTATCATGAACACTCTATTTTTTACTATTAAATTAAATCATCCAATAAAAATAATAATAATTTAATAATTAATAATAAAATATCTATAATAACCTTAAAATTTGAGATCCATATTATAATTTATCTATGGCAAGTACCTGGACATTATTTTGGAAGATGAAACCCGATTTTGCTTCTGCCACTGCAAGTGATATTACCATTGTCGGTGGCAATGGCATGGCATAAAGTTTTAATAAAAATCGTGTCATGTGATTAACACAAAGGGCAATGGAGCCCTAGTGTGGTGTGTCTTATTCGTGGCACATTTTACGCACTTTTCTCTCAACGTAGTCAATTAGTGAGGGGAAAAAAATCAAATATCATGCTTTTTTGGTGCTGAAAAATATTGGCATCACATCAAACCCCTTTTTTTCATTTTGTTTTACTTCTTTTTCTCTTTTAAAAATTAGGAGTTCTCATTTCTGATTTCAATGCGTATATAAGGGATGGCCTTTTTACCAAAATAAAATGCAAAAAAATATTATGTACGTAACTCTCACATTTTAAATTTTATGTATGAATATGCATTGTTAATTTATGTTAAGGAAATCGGTTAAGTATAAACCGATTTCATGGACATGAAACTCAAACAAAACTGTCTATAAATGACCGATTTCCCTTGGTCATTTTCTCAAAGAAATTGGTTAAGAGTAGGGTGATTTCTGACTAACTTATATGTGTCAGAAATCGGTCAATAGCTAATCGATTTCTGACACATATAAGTTGGTCAGAAATCACCTCATTCTCAATCGATTTCAATGTGTTCTCGGTTGTCCTAGATCAGCCCTCACAGTGACTCTTGTCTTCCCCGGCTATAAATATAAACTCTACATTGCGTAGATTCTGAATGTGTGAAGGCAGTGAGAGTGAAATGGTATGAAAGTAGGAGATCAGGTTTTGTGAGTTTTTTAGAGTGAAATGACAAAGAGTTTATATTCTTGTACACTGTGATTGTGAAATAGTGGAAAATACACAAAATAGGGTAAAGTTCTGTTGTCCAAATCCAATACCTATGCGTGTTTGCTCGTCCATGACTATTTCTGAGTTTGACGAGAAAATCCTTCAGAAGTTACAGCAACAGACCAAGCAAATAATGCAGATATTGTATCAGCTGCCATTGTTGATAAGGCAAGGTACATTACGCTTCACAAGTTGTTTGATTCAAACTGATGATAACATTGAGATGATGTTCAATTGTCATACTCGATTTCCTGATCTTAATGTTATGGAGGTATTCATAGCTCTTGGAGACTTAAAAATAAGCTTTGGGGGATTTGCTGCTGATCTAGCATTTGTTGAAGGGTCATTTGCCCAGCGTTCTCCAACATTGGCAATGCCAAATGTTGTGCAGAATGAAAATTTTATGGCTAGAAATGAGAATGACTTGAAAGGTAGCCAAAGTTTTGAAATGAATGTTGGCAGCAATTTGGGCCTAATCGGATTAAATCTGATTTATCATGATATTTCTAATGAGGAGAATTCCGAAGATGACCTAAATGAAGGTAATACTGACACTCCTTTTATTACGCTTTAATAGTTGTGAAATGTTATATCTTACTATATGATTTGAATTGTATATTTGGTACAATGAATTTCAATATGTTGGCACATTTTTTTTATATTTTTTAATTTGTACTGCTCTGAATTATATGGTGTTTAGTATTGCAAAAATTCGAATAAACTATTTAATATACGTTAAATTTAACAGAGTTGTTTGAAGATGAGATGAGTGAGGAGGTAGTGCCTCTTATCCAGGGCCAACCGTGAACAACACAAATATACATTAGTTGAAAATCAAAGCCATTGTAATTATAAACAACATAATTTATATTACAAGTAACAATTTTATTGTAGTAATATACCCCCTGGCCAATGGAAATCTAAAACCGAGTAGATCAACTACGAGACTGAGCGATGGCATTTTGTACCATATCCATGACTATAACAAGACAAGACACCGAGGAAGATTACTTATTGGCATGTTAACTGCATGACACAACCCACGGTACAATGTGGATAACACAGCGAATCCCCAGCTAAGCATTCCCACACTCTTCAAAATCACACAGCAGAGGCAACCATCTCAAGTGAACTCTAGTAATTGACTTGTCTAAAAACAACATTCCCCCCATTAGTAGCTTAATGTAAACTCATATTGCTTGCATGACCTCATTTGCAGTCATATTTTCTTCAAGCGGAGCAAAAAGGCTCGTCAGCCACGCCAGTGTCACAGTACTACCATTTCTTTTGTGCTCATTCTCAGGTGGTACAGATCCTAGAAATTCATGGCACATATCCCAAATATTCTACCCACAGAACCTGTCCCAAGCTCCTGTGTAGCAGCTGACAGGAACCCCATCCACTCGCAGCCCCAAGTGAAATGCAACATCCTAGAGTGTTATGGTGCAATCTCTATAGGGCAAGTGGAAGGTGTGAGCCTCAGGACACCACCGCACCACAAATGTTGATAGCAGAGCATTGTCATACTCAAATAATTTAATTTGTCCAACATGCCAAAAACCGGTCGCTTCCAAGAATTGCCTCATGCGGAGATCAACCCTTTTTCATGTAGTCTCGTCTACCATGCAACACACGAGCAGGCTGAAGCACAGAATAAAAACAAATTACTCATATTAAATAGATACCAAATGTAACTAAGCTAACCAAATGAACTAACTAGCAAATCTAATTAAAAAAAAACAAATTTACTATTCTAAATAGTACATAATTTTTACTAAATATATTTATATATTAATCTAACTATAATATTTACTAATCTAATTACTAAACTATAATATTCACTGAATATATCTACTTACAGTGCACTACTAATCAATCAATTTAAAATAAACAAGTTTGCCAAGTACAATATTTATTTACTAATTTGCTAAACATGTTCACAAATCTAATTAAAACACTTTATTTACTAAACATGTTTAAACTATAATCTAACTATACTATTTATTATGCTAATTAAATTACACTAATACAATATGTTTAAGGTGCACTAATCCCCCTAAAACAACTAACTCATCTAATTAAAAATAAATAATTTTCAATGTAAAAAGTTTTATTCTATAATATGCTTAAGATGCACTAATCTCCCTAAAACAACTAACTAATCTAATTAAAAATAAATAATTTCCAATGTAAAAAATTTTACTTAAAATTTCCTTAAAGTGCACTAATCTCCCTAAAACAACTAACTAATCTAATTAAAACTAAATAATTTCCAATCTAAAAAATTTTATTGTATAATATGCTTAAGGTGCACTAATCTCCCTAAAACAACTAACTAATCTAATTAAAAAATAATAATTTTCAATCTAAAATATATTTTTTTCAATGAATAGGTTTTAGTTTTGAGTATACTTAGTCGACTAAGATATTTCACTAAACTAATTAAAATTTATTATTTTTTAGACCTATTCAACAATCTAATTAAAGTAAATGACATTATTTACTATACATATTTATTGTGTAATCTAACTATAATATTTGCTAACTATAATATTGTTTAATCTAAAATACTTTTAAGAAGGTTTACTAACCTCTGTAGAATAATTACCTAATCTAATTACAAATAAAAAATTAATTTCACTAAGTTGGTTTTACTTTTCACTATATTTACTTAGCTAAAATATTTCACTAAACTAAATAAAATACATTATTTCCTAAACATGTTCATCAATCAAATTAAAATATATTATTTATCAACCATGTTTTCAATATAATCTAACTATAATATTTACTAATCTTATTAAATTATACAACTAAATAATGTTTAATGTGTATTGATTTCCCTAAAACAACTAACTAAGCTAATTCAAAATACACATGTTTTCTAACTTCCAATTAAATAATTAAAACATATTGTTTCCTACACAATATATTATTTACTTAACATATTTATAGTGTAATCTAACTATAATAGTGACTAGCTTAATTAAGTTATACAACTCAAATAAGTTTAAAATGCACTAAACTATATCTAAAATATCATTAACTTATACAACTAAATTAGATTTATAATGCACTAAACTAATTTAAACAATTATCATATCACATTAAAAAATAATAACAGAATGAAATAAATAGATTAATTTAATAAAAACTTACTCTATATGAAAATTTGCTAGAATATGTCCAAAATTATCATATAATCTTAAATCATTTTGTGCCATAATTTTTTTCCACCCACAATGCTCTCTTTTATTTTCCACTTAGTGCTCAAAACTTTCCTCTCGATTACACTCACGCATACTCACTCACACTCACACTAAAGTCGATTCATTGTTTGCCTCCTCCAGCATTCATATATATGCACAGATGCAAGGGAACAAATTGGACAGCTGGGGTTGTGGGTAGATCGTGTGATTGGGAGAGGCCAAATTTCACGGTACGTTGCATGCGTGACATGCGGCGCGTGTCACTCATGCAATGGATCGCGCGATTCGACCTTTCTCAGCCACATGATCTACCTACCCACCAACCCCAGCTGTCTGATTTTTCTCCACGGAAGTCACTCACATGTTAATTGATTTCTTTGGGCAAAATAAACACCAGAAATCGGTCAATGATCAACCGCTTTCTTTGGATTTTCCTGTTTTAAAATCAACTGATATTTACCTGATTTTCCTAATGTAAAATATTAGTGTACATGCATAAATAAACTTTGAAATGTTACAGATACATATATAATATTTTTATATATTTTATTTCGGTAAAATTGCTTATAAGGGATTTTCAGGGGAAAAAAATTAGTAAATATTGGGTAATTAAGAAAGACAAAATATTGATTTATTTAAATTTAGATACGTTAATTGAGTGTATTTTTTGAGTACGCTAATGATTCTCTCTGATTAAGCCAGTTTTATCCACTTCATCGTGCCATCAAAATCTATTTATCGTAATACTCAACTCCTGATGGAATGACATTAAAATTTGAGTAAACTCTTATCATAACCTTTATTCATTTTTGGGCTGAAAAACTAGTCTCTGACAAAAATAAATAAATAAATAAATAATGTGATTATTAACTTTTTAAAGTACTGACAAACAGCGTAGCTTTTTTATATAGTAGTTGATGTAACACTATTACGCTCCATCATGTCATCTTAGTTATTCTCATTAGTAAAAATGAAAATATATTTTTTATTCTTATTAAAACATCTAAAAGTTTGATTTCGTCTAATTTTACTCATAAATTTTACTGCAAACAACCTTCAACCTAGGAAACGACATTGTCCTATGAATGAAAATAACAAAAAAACGAAAGGATGGAATAGCAAGTTAGTATAAGTGGGGTTTATTTTTCTTTCCCATAACTTTTCTATCCTTTATATTTCCACATACTTTTATGAACTTTTTAATAAACATACCACTAAATTAAAAGCTTCTATCAAATATATTATATTTACAAAATTTTACACCAATCTAAATTTATTTGGTACTCTAATGTCACTTTAAAAATATATGAAAACAATTATTTAAATACATATTGTATGCGCACGCACACACACACATATGTAGAATTATATTTGATTAATATTATTATCAATGTGAAAAAATATTTTGCATTCATTGAATCATGTTTTGTCCTATAAATTTAAAATGCTTGGCATTTTATGATAAATATCTTAAAAGTCACGTATTTGATTATTTTATCTTGTAAAATATAATCATTGTTTGGATGTTGAAAATATGACTAAATTGATCTTTGATATATAATTACATGAATCAAATAAATAAATAAAAAGCTTTAAAAGGATAAATTAATAAATCGTTTCTTTATTATAGAAATCAACTTTGACAAGTATGTCACAAGTAATAAAGAAATTGGGAACGGATGCAATTCCCATGAGAGCAGAGACGAAATACAATTCATTTGAGTTAATTACTAACTAAGCAAATAAAATCCTATGCAGAGGTCAACTAATTTTTCAACGAAAATTTGAACCGACACATATAAAAAATACAAGCTATCATGTGAGTTAATTATTTGTCATGACCCAACTTGGGAATATGATCGGTACGTAAGGAATCTCATCCCCACATAAGTCTTTTAGATGACCTGTCTCTCTAAATACATACTTTATCAAAATATTCATTCTTAAAACATAGTTTCGTTTAAATCTTTATTCAAATCTTTATCCAAGACCTGATTTTTGAAATCATAAATCTTAAATACTTTGATATACAAAACTCTAAAGTTCTCTTAATCAATATCTGAAAATCTGTTAATTTTTAACACTTGAAAACTAAACCATTAATGCATCTCTAATTCATTATATAAATCTTTGATCATAGTCTACATTTCAAATCCATACTTAAACTTGAAAAACATATATGGAGATACAGAACTTTGAAAATAATTACGATATTTAAAAATCATGCGTGACTTGGATTCTGTCTGCAAAATTACTAGAGCACTTTAAAACTAACATAAGCCTAACATAAGGCTTACAGCAATGTAAAGCTCACCAAATGATAGCTGCAGCTATTGGACTGGTGTCTGAAAGATATCTACACCTGCAATAATGACGGGGAAGAGAGGGGTAAGTCAACGGACTCAATGAGTGAGCTCTCACCTATCACCCACATGAGATAACCAAGAGTATACATAATACATTATACATGCAGGAATCATAAATAATTTGATATTTAAATATATAGCTAGTTAGGAAAACACTTTTCATTCCAAAACCTCATAACAAGCATCTCTACATCCATAATCTATCATGAAAACATTTTAACTGGGGTCGCGATAACTTATAGAGAAACAATAATCTCTAGCTATATATATAATAGTAATAATAATACTTCTTAAGTTCCTTGTTTATGCATGTCAATCATGACATACCAAATTCTATGCTCTATGATCCCTCAAAGATTTAAATCGGACACCTATATAGAATCCATTTCTACTTTGTGAGATTACCTCCAAGGACAACTTGGTACCAAGGTCAATGATAATTTTTACAACTGTTAACCCACTATTTGTTTCTCTATAGCTACCGTTTAAACTAGTTTATACTTAATTCATATAATCTGAAAACTCTTCAAATATCTTAAAACTTTGAAAACTCTAGATTATACAACTCTAACAATCTAACTTTAGCATAATCGTGACTGTAAAATCATACTTAAGGGGTCACCATTTATAGTCATCATGATTTCAAGAGCCCACAGAATTTGTATCTAACAGTTATTATGAATTATATTGAACTCGATATTTCTAAGTATCATGAAAAATTGAATTTCTCTTTTCTAAAACTCTATTCTATGCTCTACTTTGGGTTCAAAACTCTTTCATATAAATTTTATACTACTCTGAAAATCATAATAACATTGCATTTGAAAGCTAAAGCATACTCTGCTCCATATTCATCCATAATAACTCTTCTTGATATTCTAAAAGCTTTATGAAATCTCTTGAAAACGTGACAAATATCATAAAGCCATAAAAAAAAATGTTTGATAATTTTAGTAAACTTGCTAAATCATATAGTTTTCAATAAATCTCTTCTTGAGCACATAAAACATTTTTATCACATAGAACATTGCAATCATAGTCCCATGGTTTTCCTTAAATGCATTTTTCATACTACGGTTAAAATCATAATCTTTAACTAGCTTGCTATAACTTGCAAAATCATATATAATCATGCTTTTATATCTAATTTCATATTTAACAATCATCATGCATAAAACATGCTCATAATGCTTTAAAAGTAAGGTCATGAGTTTAAACCCATTTACCGTTAGGAGTTAGGAGTACGTGGGCACCACCAACTTGATCTTGAGAGCTTGAAATAATACCAACAATTGCCATAGAGCAACATGAACTCTAGATTGAACTATAATAGTCTCTAGAGAGATTTAATATAACTCTAACAATATTAGGGGGTATATCTCCACTTGACAACAATAAAGAACAATATCAACTCAAACCTAAGAACATGGAATGGAGACGAAGGGGATGACAAAATCCCATAAAATCTTATCTTTGACCTCTTGGAAGACGAAGGATTGGAGGTTGGATTGAGTAGAGGAGAGTGGAAAGGGTTTGGAAAAGAAGGATTTCAGTTTTATTATGAAAAATCCCGAGTTCGGAATATATAAATGGGGTAGGGGATCACTTAAGTGAAATGACATCGTTTGACATTATTTCTGTCCCATCGACAACGCTATAACGGTCAAGCTCACCACACTCCCTCTTAGAAACACTTATGACCGCTATAGCGGTCTATAGGCCACCCAAACAGCCAACCCTTCACATTATGACCGCTATAGTGGTGACAGTTCACCAAAATTGCATGTAAAAAGGTTTTTGCATATCTTGGTTGTCTCAATACTCATTTATTTATATTTATTACATTTCTTAATTTCAAGTTAATGTCCTCATTTATTTTATTCTCCATTAACTTTAAAACATAAATGTAAATAAGGAAATATCCCATTTGGATTCAAATAAAATATCATAAAAATTAAAATCTCAACAAATTAAAATCAAAATTTTGGGTTTTAGTTAAAATTTGGGAATCTTTGAGATTTTATAAACTTATGAGCTAACAACGAAATGCTTAAAGATTTCATAAAATTAATTAAAAATAGTTCTTTAACTTGTTTTCTTTTTAGGAACCATTATCAGGACTTTTGATCCCAAGAAAATGACTCTATCATATAGTCCTCCAAGGACATGTAGGATCTAAATTTAGTGAAATTTAAGATCCAGAGCGACAGATAAGCGTAATTGACACTCTTCCTAATAAAAAAATTCTAACATTTTTATTTAAAACTAGGGTATTACATTATTTCACTAGTTTCATCGAACTTTGCGTGACTTTAAATGCTGGACCTGCATTATATATATATATAAAGAATATGTACACAATATTTTTAAAATATAAGAAAATATAATCCAATTAATTAATTTTTTATTGGTGTTCACTTTTTGTTAAAATAAATTGATCCCATATGTATTTAATTTACTGAATGTTGGGAAATATAAATTTATTCTTCAATTATTACGATAACATCAAATCATTGAAACTTGAATTTAACAAATTAATCTTCTAGATAACCCAGATTTACCCTATGAGTTTATTACAATTATAAATCATCCAAACAAGATGAAAGGTAACACTATTTTTCAATGGAAAATTTGAACTCACACATACGAAAGTCATGTATAGCTTATTTCACTAGCTCAACCAACTTTGCATCAGAAAAATATAAAAACCTCTAAAGGCTCCACCAAAAATATACTAACTAGTTTTTAATTGCGTGGCACCGCACAATCATAAGTCATATCTAGTATGCAAAAGAGAAATAATTTTTTTATTGTTTATATATGTTTGGGCCTTCTAATTAATTACCATGATATATGTGCTATCTTCAAAACTTTTAAACACTTCACTATAAAAAATACTAAACATTAGAAATTTCTATACGCGAAAGGTAATATGTCGTAGTAATGACTTAATTATATTCTCATAAGAATTAGTAGAATGCAAATTTTATGAAAGCAATTATTACGAGGATAAAGCTTAAAAAGTATTCTAATAATATAGTTTTTTTATTTTTATTTTTTGAAGTTTCTTTTTTGATTGATGAAAAAAATTAAAACAATTTTAATAACTTAACTAATTATGTTATATTGAATTATATAGTGCTCAAAAAGCTGGTATCATAGTGGTATACATTCAAAATAAAAACAGACTTCCTAATTAATAAATCAAAACGGAAAAATATTTCAAAACTTTTAATGCATTAAACTTATTTCAAATATAAATAATTTATTTTGCTTCTATTTTTTATGGCATAATTAGTACCTTTTGAGACACTACTTTTCAAAAAGAATTTCATCTTGATGTATTGTCCATATAAAAGATTTTTTCACAATCTTTTAATTACTATATCAATAAAAAATGTTTGACTCTTAAATTCATTACCTTAAAGTTGCATCTATAATGATATATAATTAAATCATGATATAAGGCACCTATAGGCATGTAAATTAGCAGGAGTTGTTCTAACTTAATCAAAGATTTTCGATAACTCAAAAGAGTTTCGTCATCGAAAAATAAAACATGATTTTAGACTTTTTGGCAATGAGAATATCTTAAAAAACTATAAAAGAAAAAGTTTCATAAGTTTCATTTTTATTCTTCAATTAATACCTTTTAACATACTAATAAAAAACGTCTTTAAGAGGAGAAAAAAGAATTTTATTTTTGTACCCCTTAATCAATAGAATACCTTTGACGCCCTCATTTGAAGATTGATTCTAAGAAATAAATATGCCACCAAAGTTAAGAAAGTTAATTAAAGATGCTCACCCAATAATGATATTCCTACTTAAAAACATTATTATTTATTATTTTGAAATTAAATGGTACATGCTATAAACTTTTAGAGTTTAGTAGTTGACGTAATTGTCCACCACGCATCAATAATGAAACTAAGAAAAATAATTTTTGACAACCAGAATATCCAAGTTTGGCAGACAATTAACCACAAATCTTCTCTAAAATAGTTTGATTTGACCACGTGACCTTTTTTTTTAATTACCATAACATTCAAATATTTGTCTTTTAAACCTTTGTCTTAGAAAATTCAAATATAATAGCATATAATTAAATAATCCTTTCACTACCAAAAAATATGTACAATATTACCAATATATAAAATTAGATAATCGTCTAAATTGGTTTTTACATATAGAATCACAAGATAAATCTCATTTATTAATAAAAATTATTTTTGTTGTATCAATAATCTAAAGTAATGTTTATGTTACTATTTAATTATCTATTATGAAGTGATTGATTTTCATATTCACGATCACAAGTCTCATATTTTCATATATATATAACAATATATAATAATTAAATAATTGTATAAAATATTCACAATTTATCAAAATTAAATAACTATTAATGCATGATTTTTTCACATATTTAATTGTTGATGCATTGTTAACACTATCTTGCATCAAATAATGTCACATTAGCAAAGAAGATTGATTATCATGACTACAACTCAAAGAATTATGATATTTGTATTCATAATACTTGGGATATCATACTGACTCACATCTTATCCACCATTGGATAGAGTATGGACCTCGTTCAAGTAAAATTCACATCTCATCTAATGATCAATGAGATATGAGTCAACACGGTGTCCCATGACTTGTGAGTATAAATAATATTTTTTTCAACTTAAAAGATCTTAGAAATAAAAAGATTAGACAAATGACGCTGAACCTCTTAAAGGTTGATGAAATTTATGTAGACTTTTCCTGTATCTGTTTATATGACATTGACCTCTTCTAGAGACATGATGTAATGTGCATTCCAGGGGAAGGCGGTGGAATACTTTCACAAAATTAGCAAGGTGATATAAGATTTTATAAACATGAGAACCTCATAAGTAAATTTTACAAATAGAAAGGAGTTTTCAACTATTACATATGAGGATAAATAAGAAAAATTTTGTATAATCAATTAAATTTATCTAAAATAAGATGTTTTCAATCATTTCTTTAAGGACAAATTACATTAACCTCCTATAAAATTTGATGAAATTTATCTTAATTTCTCTTTATTTGTAAAATTTACTTGGGAGGAAATCATTATATTGATCTCTCTTAAGCTTGTAAAATTATTACACTAATATTCTCTTCATTGGACATTATATAACAAGTCAGTGTCATCCGAACAAATAGATAGAAGTCGAAATAAATTTCATCAAACCTTAGAAAATGTCAGTGTGATTTTCGCATCTTTTAACCCGTGTACCTAATTGAAACAAAACACTTATTTAGGACCGAAGGTATCATTTGATTGAAAACAAAAGCCTATAAATCAAACCTATAGAATTCGCTTATTTTTCATATATGCAAAACATATTTTTAATCCTTGGCAATTTAATTTTTGTGATATATACATGAAAAAAGAAAAGAAAAAATAATGTACTAAAATCAATTTTGGATGCTGACCTCATGTTTCATGTAAACATGAATGCCGCAGACACATAACCTCACCTTCCTCTCTCTTTCTCTCTGTCTTTCTGTCAGCAGATATAAAACCACTCTTTCCTCGCTCATTTCCCTCCCTCCCTCCCTCCCAAAACCACACGCCAACACAACAACACACACACAACACAATCATCATGGAAACCCTTCGATTCACCATAATCCCCAACACCACACAACAGCCGCCACTCCTCAAACGACATCGTTTGACCCAAATGCCTTTCAACTACCCACAACGCCCCCGCCCCTTCATCTCCGCCACCCTCTCCAACCCCCCATCTGCCGCAATTGCCTCCTCCGCCTCCGCCGCCGTCGAAGATCCGATGTTGTCAGTGTCATCTCCATCACCGCAACCGCCGTCGCCGCCTCGTCCACGCGTCTCTCCCGATTCGCTCACATACCCTTCCGGTTACGTCGGGGCAGTTCCCGAACGAACGCGTTCTGAGGGAAACGACGCCGTAATGAGTGCAATGAGTTACTTGACGAACATACTGTCTTCTAAAGTCTACGATGTTGCCATTGAGTCTCCTCTTCAGCTCGCTCCTAAGCTCTCTGAGAGGCTTGGTGTTAAGGTTTGGCTTAAAAGGGAGGATTTGCAACCCGTAAGTTTTTTCCTTTCTGGGAAGTTTTTTTTTTTTTTTTGAGATATGGGTTGTTTAGTTTAGAGCTTTGTTTCAAGTGGGTCGGTGTCAAAATTTGATTTTTTGATGGGGATTGCTTGCGTTTTGAGTAATTTGTAAGTGTGTTTTTTGTTTTTTTGTTAATGAAGAAAATAACTATATGGAGTTTTTAGTTTTTTGCTTTGTTTTAAGTGGGTTGGCGTGAAAATCTGATTTTTGATGGGGATTGATTGTGTTGAGTTTGTTAGTGACTTTTTGTTTCAAGAAGGAAGAAGTAGCTGTGATGTCTATTGTGTAGATGGAAGGAACTATGAACTGTGTTTCAATCAATCGGGTAGGATTTTGTGTTGTTTGTTTTTTTGGTTTTTAACAGTGACAGAGTTTATCGACTTTTTTTTTTATGATCTTGGAATCTGAAATTTAACAGAAAGTGTCTGGTTTAGCATAGCCTGATTGCCGCTATTTTTATTTTTTGGGGGATTCTTGTGAGACATGGGTTCTTCAGTTTCTTGGTTTGTTTCAAGTGGGTTGACTTCAAAATTTCATATCGATGTGGATTGATTTTGTTGATTTTTTTTTTCTTTGACATGACTATTGTTTTTTGGCTCAATTAAAGCAAATAGCTATGATATTTGTTGTGTAGATGGAAGGAACTATGTTCAATCAATTCAAGATAGCTTATAATCAAAAGCTTAATGCGGCCTTTGAGGGGAAAAGAAGTTTTTATCTGTTTACAAACGTGGTCTGATTCTATTTGGTTTTTACTGGATTTTGTGACATTGGACTTTGAAGTTAACAGATTCTGCGGTTTCGCAAAGCATGAATAAATAGCAGAATGTGTGTGTGTGTGTGTGTGTGTTTCAGTGGAAGATGTGCATTGTTACTGAGTTTGTGAGATTGTGGACTGTTCCAATGCTAGGTTTTCTCATTTAAGCTCCGTGGAGCTTATAATATGATGGCGAAACTTACCAAGGAGCAGTTGGAGAAAGGGGTTATATGCTCATCAGCTGGAAATCATGCCCAAGGAACTGCATTAGCTGCTAAGAGACTGAATTGCAAAGCTGTGATTGCTATGCCTGTTACCACTCCTGAAATCAAGGTAACTTGTTATTAAATTTTATGCTTACCTGTTTGTTTGTTGTTATATTTCTAAAGAAATCTGCTAACGCGTTTTCATTTCTTCTTCTCCTTCCCCCACTTTCAACTTTATAGTGGAGATCTGTGGAGAGGCTGGGTGCTACAGTTGTCCTGATTGGGGATTCATATGATGAAGCACAAGCATATGCTAAGAAACGCGCAAAAGAGGAGGGCCTTACATTTGTACCTCCCTTTGATCATCCTGATGTCATCATGGGTCAGGGAACTGTTGGGATGGAAATTGTGCGCCAAATTCAGGGTCCACTACATGCAATATTTGTGCCTGTGGGAGGCGGTGGTCTCATAGCTGGTATTGCTGCATATGTGAAGAGGGTTTCTCCCCAGGTTCACATGATTTTATGTGAATACCTTTTCATTTTATGTCTGTCTTCATTTATTGAGAGGGATGAAATGATCATTGACATCTATTATACAGGTTAAGATTATTGGGGTGGAGCCCACTGATGCAAATGCAATGGCCTTGTCACTTCATCATGGTCAGAGAGTGATTTTGGACCGGGTTGGAGGATTTGCAGACGGAGTAGCTGTTAAAGAGGTTGGCGAAGAAACTTTTCGCTTATGCAAGGAGTTGGTAGATGGTGTTGTTCTTGTAAGCCGTGATTCAATTTGTGCATCAATAAAGGTGAGATGTCCTTTCACTTGTGCGAGTTGCAGTCTGAATCTCTGATGCTTTATATACGTCCCATTGCCAGATGAGTTTGAGGTTGTTTCCGTATTTTTCTTTTTAACTACATTGTTGATCTTGGTGTTTTAAAGTCTCACTGTTGAGGCTGTTCAGTAGGTGAGTTGTTCTTGTTCCTATTGCACCTATTTTGTTTTGTCAACGGGACTTAATTTTCTGTGTAGACCTTTCAGTGTCTTGTACCTTTCAATGTCTTTTAAGAGATGATAAGAGTAGTAAAACTTGTTGCAGGACATGTTCGAGGAGAAAAGGAGCATATTAGAACCTGCTGGTGCCCTAGCCCTTGCCGGAGCTGAGGCATACTGCAAGTACTATGGGATCAAGGGGGAAAACGTTGTAGCAATAACCAGTGGGGCAAACATGAATTTTGATAAACTCAGGGTGGTAACTGAACTTGCTAATGTTGGTCGTAAACAAGAGGCTGTGCTGGCAACTGTTATGCCAGAGGAACCTGGAAGTTTCAAACAGTTTTGTCAATTGGTATGTCTAATACTTTGAATGATATTTTTCCAAGAACAGAAATCTTCATAGTTTGAACTTATCTTCTTCTGGCCTCACAGGTGGGGCAGGTGAATATCACAGAATTCAAATACAGATATAATTCCAATGAGAAGGCTGTGGTCCTTTACAGGTAAGATAATGGCAATTAAAGAAAATCTTCTTTTAAATATCATTTTGTTCCCAGAATATTGACATCTCTCTGGGACTATTTATTAGTTTTTTGATGACTTTCTTTTTCTCTGTGGCTAATATCTGTTGACAACTATCATCTCAAGGCTGATAAATTTCATCATCCTTTGAATTTGTGTGCAGTGTGGGGGTTCACACAGTCTCGGAACTAAAAGCAATGCAGCAGAGGATGGAATTTTCTCAGCTCAAAACCTACAATCTCACAGAAAGTGACTTGGTGAAAGATCACTTGCGTTACCTGGTATATTGGTCAAAACTTGATAATTTTCTTCATATTGTAAAGTTTATTATATCCTTTTCCCTTTTCTCAACACTATCCTCAACCACCAGACTGTTTGAATACTATATGCACTTTTGAAGCTATTCATTTCTATTCAATCAAAGCTTCTTATTTTGATAAGAAGTTATGTTAGGTATATTGGAGTTTTAGGATTCCAGTCCAAATTAGCTATGATGTTGAAATTAATTTGCATCACATGACTACAAGCTGCTTCATGTGATTTGATTGTCTTGTCTTGCAACATTCTTATTTAAAATGTCACTCCTATGGACTAAGTTGGCTTTGTTTACAACAATTTTTCAGATGGGAGGCCGATCGAATGTCCAGAATGAGGTTCTTTGTCGGTTTATCTTTCCGGAAAGACCTGGTGCTTTGATGAAATTCTTGGACTCCTTCAGTCCACGTTGGAATATTAGTTTATTCCATTACCGTGGCGAGGTAAGAATTTCTGGTTTTCTATTTCCTTAGTCAAACACAATGCATGGAATTGGGTTCAATTCTTGAGTTCTCCTCTTGATGGGTTATTTAGAAGTATCTTCATAAGCGTTCAATGAGTTGAGTCTGAAAGCATGTTCCATCCCTTTGACTATGGCAAACCTTCACCTTAACATAAATTTTAACTCTACCAAAAGGTTCTATAATTTCTGGTTTTTTATTTCCTTAGTCAAACACACTGCATGGAATTGGATTCAGTTCTTGAGTCCTTCTCTTAATGGGTTATCTACAAGTATCTTTATAAACATTCAATGAGGCAGAAAGCATTTGTTACCCTTGCTTAGGGCGAGCCTTCGCCTTAACGTGAACTTTAACTCTACAAAGAGAGAGAAAAAAAAAAAAATCACACACACACACACTGCATGGAGTGTAATGCTGTTTCTCTTTTATCCTTGATCAATGCATCTCATTGCATCCCTATACTTCCTGGCCAACAGGGTGAAACTGGTGCAAATGTTTTGGTTGGAATACAAGTACCAAAAAGCGAGATGGATGAATTCCATGACCGTGCTAATAGACTGGGATATGATTATACAGTAGTGAACAATGACGATGACTTCCAGCTTCTAATGCACTGATGATTGATTTTGGCTTCGAATGCACTGATGATTGATTTTGGCCACTAGCCTGCATTATAGTGAACAAGATAATCATATTTATTTCAACAACATACCATAGTTCAAAGAGGGGGATGAAGAACAAGCCCGGATGGGAAATCATGGCCTCCAAACACGTGCATCGGTTGAATAGAGGAAACTAGTGATTTTTACCTAGTGCGGCACTTCATTTTTTGTAATCTATAGTGAATGTTGTGTTTATCTTTTGGCAAATAATTGAAATCCTCTGATGTTGTTGGCTTGTCTTTCATGTATGTAATATATGTATTTGCTAGGGAAGGTTGTTTTCTTGCTTAGTGTAGGTTTTAGAAAGTTGAAAAGTCGAAGGAACATCTTACATTAGCACCTGAACAATTTCACATCGGCCTCTATTCAAACAATTTCTTGCTTAGTGAATGTTTATATTAACTTGTGTTGTGATCAAAATAATTTATAATGGGAAAAATGTAAAATGATTTTCAAAAGAGGTTAATTCTCTTCTATAACATTAATCTAATCTAAACACGCTCTTGTTACCTTCCACGAATCACTAGAAAACAGAAGAACATAATTGAAATGGACTCATTTGACTGACAGTGCAATCGAGATCCTATAACAATATCCAGTTGTTTGCTTATAAACTAGGAATTCCAAAAACTCACTGCAAGAATGACTCAAAAAAAAGGCAAGAGATATCAACAGCCCTTTTATACATTCTTTGAGCCTGAATAAGTAGCCGCAGTTGCAGGCTTCACCAGACAATCATTTGATCAATTTAACCCAGACTTGGATACTACCGGTCATATTCTCTTAACCTCCTGCACTTGTCCAATTGTTTGTCTTTTGACATTACTATAGCCAACTCGGTGAATTTTAAGGTGCTCTCAAAGCAATAAACTTTCTTCAATTCATCATTCGACACCTCATAACTTTTTAACTTTCACTATATTTATATTTTTAATGTAATCACTAGGATGTGAATGATAAACAGAACATAGCATCACTCTTTTGTTAGTCTTTAGTAAATTAATGAGTCATATCATTTTATTTTATTCAATAATTACCATGAATTTTGTCAATGATTTTATTTATTTTTCTGGATGTGTTGCATTATTAAGAGTTTTTTTATGTAAGATCAAATTTTTTATCTGATTAGAATTCTCTTCACTACTAGTTTTAACTTCCAGTACCAACCAAACTATGTCCTGATGGTTTCAGCGATCCTTGGCCTTCCATCATCTTCCTTATTCTTGCAGCTTCATCCCATCTTCCAGCTTTTGAGTATATATTGGACAGTGTCACATAATGACCAGCTTCCTGAGGCTCCAAAGCGATCAATTTTTCTGCAGCCAGCTTGCCAACACTAACATTTTGGTGCTCTTGGCATGAAGCAAGCAAAGCTCCCCAAACATGTTTATCTGGCTCCAGGGGCATCTTGTTAATAAAATGGAAAGCATCTTCAAGCCTGCCAGCACGTGCTAGCATGTCAACAACACAAGAGAAGTGTTCCTTCACTGGGATTAAGCCAAAATCTTGTGTCATTCTGTAGAAAAGTTCAATCCCTTCGTTCACAAGTCCTGAATGACTGCAAGCCGAAAGTGCAGAAGAGAAAGTCACTGAATCGGGGCTAATGCCCGTGTCACTCATTTCTTGCAGAAGCTTCAGAACAGTTTGGCCTTGCCCGTGTGTTCCAAATCCGCCGATAATCGTGTTCCATGAAACCAAGTCCCTTGCAGCCATGGTGGAAAACACGGAATATGCATATGCAATGCAACCACGGATCGAGTACATACGAATCAGTGCATTATGAACTGGAATCACCCAGTTGAAACTGCTTCTCACGACATATGCGTGTATCTCTTTCCCACATCTCCAGTTACAAACAGGCAATATAGTAGATGCAGTGGTGTAATCAATTTGTACTCCTTTTCCTTGCATTTCCCTGAAACATTCAAGTGCCAAATGTCCTAACCCCATATCAATCAAACCGCAAATCATGGCATTCCACGTAACAACATCTGATTTATCCATTTTATGAAATACATTTCTGGCATCGTTTAGTCTCCAGCAACTTGCATACAATGTCAACAAGGCAGCACCAGCAGACTTGTAAAATGCATCCTCATTCATGACTTTGATACCATAGCTATGGACTTCCTTCCCACTAGCCAAATCCCCCAAACACCTGCATGATACGAGGATCCCAGAAAGAGAATCCACATCAGGCAAAACCACCATCCCATCATTCTTCATCACCATATCCCTGAAAATCCCTAAAGCAATATCATGCCTTCCAACACTAGAATAACCCGAAATCAATGTTGTCCACGAAATAACATTAGGATCCTTGATTTGCTCAAACACCCTTGAAGCTTCACTGCATAGCCCCATCCTGCAATAAGCATCCATCACTGTGTTCCAAGTAACAACATCAGGTTCACAAGGACTCACTCTCATCATCAACCCAAACAACTCCACAGCTTCACGGAACAACCCATTACAAACATAACCGGACATCATGGAATTCCACGACAAGACATCTCTTTCATGCATTTCATCGAACACCCGCCGTGCACTCCGAACATCCCCGCATTTTGAGTACATATCCAACAAGGCATTGCAAACATGAGAGTTGGACTCAAACCCAAAAACGATAACGTCCTTGTGCACAGCCACACCCATTTTTAACCACCACCCAGATCGAAAAGCACACGCCTTGAATGCCTTGGGGAACACGTAACCATCTGGGGCAATACCCTTTAGCCTCAATTCAACGTAGGTTGTGAGGCATTGTAGCGTGAGGCCGTGCCTGGAGTAGAACCCCATGAGGGAGGTGAGTGCGAAGACGTTGGGTTTAGGGAGTTGGTGGAGCAAGAACTTAGCAGAAGCTACGTCGTCGCAATCGGCGTAGAGTTGGATTAGCTTGGTTGCGAGGAAGGGGTAGTAATTATTGTGCTGCATAGTGATGATGTGTTGGTGAAGCTGTTTTGCTTGGGATAGGGATTTGGAAGCTGAGCAAGATTGCAACAGAGATGAGAGGGGTTTGAGGGTCGTTGATGTTGATGTGTGTTGTGTTGATAGAGATGAGAATGAGAATGGTGTGTGTGATGAGCGTAGTAGCAGCAATGGCCTCATCCTCTCATGTGTGTGTTATTTTGGCTTAGGCTTGTAGTAATTTGCATGGTTTTAAATTGCTGTCGCGATGCAGCAGCAGTGTGAGTACGAGAGTATAATAGAATGGGTAGCGAGAGTGGCCAATTCCACTGTGACTTAGTGAAGAGAAAGACTCAGCGAGTTTGTTGACAACCCTTGGATACAGAAAGAGTTTTATTATTTGCACTCATTATGATATAAAATAGAATAGATGTATAGATAATGTAATAATTCACACTATAATCAATGATAGATAGAATAGATGTCGATATGATATCCTTTATACTATCCGTGCAAATAGTATTTTTCATAGGAAATTGGCTCTTCAAAAGTAAAAAAGTGAGTAAAGTGAGAAATTAATCACCTTAAATGCAACTTCCTCAATTTATCAATTTTCTCTGTGTAGAGGAGCTAAATCCCTCTTATCTAATCTTTGGTAATCAGATTATAAGGTTGGAAACCTTTCATATCGTTGAGCGGTGTTGTTCGCGATAATCGTATTTAGTTTAGAGGGAGGACTTGCAGCAAACGAATTTTGAGATATGAAGAGAATTATTGTATGGAGCTTTTGGTTATTTTTGAGACTTGGGTTATTACAGATTTTTGCTTTGTTTTTTAAGTGGGTCGGCGTAAAAATCTGATTTTCACGGGCATTGATAGTGTTGAGTGTGTAAGTGACTTCTTTTATTATTATTATTATTATTTCAGGAACAGCTGTGATGTTTATTGTATTGTGTAGATGGAAGGAATCGACTATGTTTCAATCAGTAATTTAGGATTTTGGGTGGTTTGATTTTAGGTTTAACAGTGACAGAGTTGATATACTCGGTTCTCTGTGACATTGGAACTCCGATGCTCAACAGAAAGTGTCTGGTTTAGCATAGCATGATTGCAATTTTCTTTTTTTGTTTTTGGGTTCTTCTGGGACATGGGTTCTATAGTTTCTTGGTTTGCTTCAAGTTGGTCGACTTCAAAATTCAATTTTGATGTGGATTGATTGTATTAAGTTTGTAAGTTACTTATTGTTTTTAACTTCTATTTTTTTTTCTTCTAATAAAGCAAATAGCTGTTATTTCTAGAACAGGTGTCTTCATGCTTGAACTGATTTTCTTCTAGGCTTGCAGGTGGGACTGGGGCAGGTGAATATCAAAGAATTTAGGACCATATTGCTTTGCTGGAAATAGTTTTCAGTTTTTAGTTTTTGTGAAAGAAAAACTGAAAATCATAAATTTCAATTTTCAATTTTTCCTTCACAAAAACTGGAAATTGGAAACTGAAAATTAAAAATTGTTTCCAGCAAAGGAAACAAACCCTTATAATTCCAATGAGAAGGCTGCGGTCCTTTTCGTTACAGGTAACATCTTGGCAATGAATGGCTTTTCTTGTTAATCTTTTTTTAAAAAAAATCAATTTTTAAAATATCATTAATGTTCCTGGATTATTGATACGTCTTTGGCTCCTTTTTATTAATTTTTCTTCTTCTTCTTTTTATTCTTTATGACTAATATCTGTTGACAACTGTTATGGCCGATAAATTTTATCATATTGAAGTTCATTCTGTCCTTTTCCCTGTTCTCAACACTGTCCCCAACCACCAAAATTGTGTAAATGCTAGTAACTAGATACACTATCAAACTTATTCATTTCTATTCAAACTAAACTAATTTTGATAAAAATTTATGTAAGGTATATTGGAATTTTCTGAGGATTATAGTCCAAATTAGCTAAGACGTTTAAATGAAGTCGCTTCACATCACTAAGAGCTGCTCCATGTGACTTGGTAGGAATCTCTGGTTTCCTTCCCTTTCTCTTTTGGTGCCAGAATTTCTGGTTTTCTGTTTCCTTAGTCAAGCATGCGACATGGAGTTTCATGCCCTTTTCTCTCTTGTCATCCTTTGATCAATATATGCATCTGATGGAATCCTTACTTATACTTCCTGGGCCCACAGGGTGAAAATGGGGCATTATGTATTGGTTGGAGTACAAGTACCAAAAGTGCGAAGGATCAACTGCATGACCTATAGGCTTCTTGTATACTTTGCTTCAAAAAACTTTCAACAAAATGTGAAAATCGATTCTTTAGAGTTTTCTGAGTATCCAAATCAAATTTTCTGTTAACCTTATTTATGAATATTATTGAATCCATGTTGTTCCTTGTTTATAAATTTGTATGATTTACATATCTAAAAACATTTATTTATTATTGTTAATTGAAAATAAACATGTTTTGAAGACCACATGAGACAACCAAAATGTTTTACATAATATTTCAGGAAGAATGATCAAGATGTGATGGATAGATAAATTTCAGAACTTGGAAATTGATATAGAGGTTGATTCCCAATAGTATTGATGGACTGAAAAAGTGATTAGAACTGAAGTATGCTTACAGCAATGCTTATGTTTGGTATTCAAGTGAAAATATTTGGAAAAGCTACTAAACTATGAAAATGACTAGTTAATTTACAAAGAATGCCTGGGGATAGGAATTGCAATTAATGGTAGGTGGTATTAGCTGAGATGCATATTGACTTATGAAAGTGTTATATGATCATATGAGAATGGTACATGATGGATGAATGTAGGTCCATGTATTGTGGTTCTTAATGGAAGGTGGGATCACATGAGAGAATGACCACCCGAGTGTATGATCTTGATAGAATTTTCTATTTAAGGCCACTTCCCCATATATATTTATTTTGATTATGAATATGTTTGTACCATATTATTTATATAGCTTTATAATATTATTGGTTTGATTTTGTTATTGTCTCATATGGGCTATAGATACTTTATCTACTCATTGGGTTATCAAACACACTCTGTTATATTCCCTCTTTTTCAAATACAGGTGCTAGTTTGAGATCCAATCCCCCTCCAGCTTAGTAGATTTTGGATCCTCTCTTTTAATAAGCCCATCTTGATTTGTGTGCCATGTTGGGGGAAGAGTTTCCTATTTTTTTTTTTTATAGACATAGCTCCATTTTGTCACTCACAGGATTAGGAATGAGTTTATGTTTTAAAATTTATTTCGAGAGATATTTAAATGCTATGGCTATGTATTTTGTTATGTTTCCTGTATTTATTCTTTGATAGGATAACATTGTGTCTTTTTTTCCCCTAAATTTAAACATTATGGATTAACAAGTTTTATGGTAAATAATGCTTTAAATTCATAATGATGTACTTGATGAGAAAAATTTTATTTTGAGACTTATAAATATATATAATTATAGTACTCTAGTTGTACTATGGTATTTGGATATTGTGAAAATATATTCTTACGAGTGTTGTGTTTGAGAAATGTCTAAAAAACAGAGAAAATTCTATTAATTTTTTCTAAAAAATTTTGTGTCAAAGTTTGTCAGGGAGTATGCTCTTATATATCAATCACGTTCCAAATTGGTCATGACATCTCTAAGCTTTCCTTACACTTCATCCTGGCTGGCCCCGATACCTGACATCGAGAATGGTTTCTATTTCTTGGTTTTATTTTTCCTTGTCCTGGGGCGGTAAGTCCCCCTGTTTCACAAATATATATATATATATATATATATATATATTATATTAATGAAAGTTGGTGATAGGGATAACTATATCAAATTATATAGTTTTGTATCATATCAATACCAATTTTTTGTTCCTTTTAATACATTATTTTTTAACAGATAAATTGAAACTGGGAAGTATATTCAGATCATGTCCTGCATCTACTTTGCATTAAAAAAAATAAATCTCTATCATGTGTTACTGACACATGTTCAATTTGAGTGACAAATGCTCTTTTTCCTTAATTATAAGTCTCGAATTAGTATATATGGAGTAATTAGTGTTTGGAGTATCATGTCTTTTATGAAATCTACAATGCTCGAATATAATTGTATTTGATGAGAGAATAATTGTAGGAGAGAAGAAAATAAAAAGGCACACCTTGTGCTTACGCTTAATTATGCATGCTGTGGTGTGCAGAGTTTAGAAGTTGTCACTATTTGCAATTAACTCACTTAAACATGGAAATCCAGGCCCAAAAAAGTCCACGAGGTTATGATTTCAATACATTGCTCCTTCAATTAGAGAAATTTAATGCTCTTGTTGTTCATGATTCCTCTCATTAAAGGTTGTCGGGCTTGTATTTAACCAAAAAAAAAGAAGCTTTTCACCCATTATTTTGTTAGCGGTTTATTTAACCAATGTCCCAAGCCCATGATTAAAATTGTAAAAGGAAAAAATTTACCTTGAAAAGATGCATTTTTATTTTTTCAACACATGAAAACTATATATCACAAAATTTAAAAACTTATCACTTTAAGCATCCTTAACCAATGCGCTTGGGACAGGAGTTAGCAAAATCCATTTTTTTAAATAGTGCAATTAGACACTTCTTAGCAAAGCCACAAAATTTAAAAACTTATCACTTTAAGCATCCTTAACCAATGTGCTTGGGACAGGAGTTAGCAAAATCCATTTTTTTAAATAGTGCAATTAGACACTTCTTAGCAAAGCCCCCTTTTTAATATTATAATTGAGTAATTTTTACTTGCAATTTAATTTAATGTCATTTAGATTTCAAAAATAGATATCTGAGAATTTTATAACGGCTCTACATAACCTGAGCTAAATTACTTAATATTCAATATATATTACTCAATTTTTAAAAAATAGTGGTTTAGATTAAAAAAAATGTATGTTTAAAATTTTAACCTGATCTATCATCTCAAGATACTTAGTATCTTTCTTTTTTATAATGTACACTCTTAATATCCACATTTAGAGTCAATATAACCTTAATCCTAGATTATAATTAAGGAGACAAATCTTATAATTAAGGTGATTAATAATACGAATAGCACAAAACAAGAGGCAACGTAACAACTTTTTTTGTTTTCGTGACTATATACATAAGAATGTCTCCAAGTTAGTGACTCTCTCATTCATCAATCCTTTATGCATACCTTCCTTGAATCCTTCTCTCTCTCCCCTCAAAAATGGATTTTGCAAGTACCATTTTGGTCGCACTATTGTTATGTTGTCTTTCTCATCATTTGTCCGTGGTGATCCTCTAGTTTCTGCAATAATCATATTTGGAGACTCTAATGTTGATCTAGGAAACAATAACAAGTTGCATACCATTGTCATGGCAAACTTTCCACCTTATGGAAGAGACTTTGTTACCCACAGACCAACTGGAAGGTTCTCCAATGGAAAGCTTGTGATAGATTTCATAGGTACCTTGTACAATCTTCTTCTTTTCAAGAAATTAACATGGATATTTTAAAATAAGTTCAATTTATCATAGGTTTCATTGATATATCTTGCAGACTCTTTTTCTTCTTCTTCTTAAGATACATGGATATTTTAAAATGAGTTAGTCATATGCGTCATTGGTATCCTTCACCGTCTTCTTCTTCTTCTTCTTTCTCATACCAATAATAACGTTATTTGCATATTCAAAACTCACCTCATCACCATTGGATGTGATAATGGATGGCTCCCACTCACGCCTACTTATCCAATGATGATACTTATTTTGGAATGTTCAAATAATATTATTGATTTTAAAATAGTCACAATATATATTAGTATTGTGAAAGATATTTTACGAATATTTTTGGACATTCTTATTAATAAATTTTACAATTTTTTTACTTTATTAAGCTTGTGAATTTTGATACTTGTATAAGTGTAGTACTTAAATGAATAAATATATTTTGTTATGTTTACAACAATTATGTTAATTTTTTAAACAATTATGTCATGGCATGTTCTATAATTTTCAAACAATATTGTATTATAGAAAAATTATAGTTTCCTCCTCATTTTTCAGTCGAGTCTCTTGGCTTTTCGTCGTACCCACCTCCTTATCTAATTGAAGAAGCGAGTGGAAAGAACCTCTGGATAGGATGCAACTTTGCCTCGGCTGCTAGTGGTCACAGCAATGTGATATCAGAATCATATGTTGGGATCTCTCAATAACATAACTCATTCTTTCCCTGCACATTAAAGAGAAATTCTAGATTTTTTTAAATATATATATTGGATTTTTTAATTTATAGAATAGATCAGAAATTATGAGAATTATTTAAAAAGGGGAAAAAGAGAAAAGGAAAAAGTTTTTTTTAATTTTATTTGGGAGATCAATTATAAAGTAGAACCAAATTTCCTTAATATTGTTTGGAAGTTAATTATGTTATAAGAAACAATATGAAACCATTAGAATTAAGTCAGCGATAAGAGATTTGGATAGTATGCATCAGGTCAAGTTTTCAAACCTCATTGTCTTTAAATTCTTTTGTATAAAAAAAAAAAAGAACAAACAATATATTTATATTTGAGGGGAATAAAAATGAATTTTGAGAAAAGAAGAAGGGAACTGTTCCCCTTGAATTCATTTTCATTTCTATTTATATTTAAACTTCTAAACAAAGGAGCTCATTTTATTTTCCCTAATTTCCTTTATGTTCCCTAGTACTGGGTATACGGACCGGTCCGGTCCGTTTAGCCCGGTCCGCGACGGACCAATTTTAAACGGAGACTGGTCCGTTTAATAAATGGATCGCATTTTGCCTAGTCCAGGCCATCTTAAGCATAAGTCATGACTGGCCCGCGGACTAGGCTTTTTTTTTTTTCTTTTTTTTTTTTACCTTTTTTAATATCCTATATTATATATTTATATTTATGCAATATATTTAATAATTTACATCACAAAATATATATACACATTCTTCTTTACAGTATACAATTTAAATTTTAAACAAATAACAAGATTACTAATTCAATCTAAATATTAAAATTCAAGTGTTAATTTTTTCAATGCAATAACATACAAATTAATTACAAACCAATTAAATATGCATAACTTCTTCAAGTATAAAAAATATTTAAACTACTAAAGAATATAAATTAACAATTACTAACTATCAAAAGCTGGAGCTTAGTCTCTATGTCTACAGTATATGGGTTAGGCGGGTTGGTCCGCGGACCCCGCGGGCCAGGCCCGTTTAGCCATGAGTTAGGCGGACCGGATCAAAAAAGTCCGCGGGTTGACGGGTTAAAAATTTTCTGGTCCATTTTCATGGATTATGCGAGTTAAACGTTGGTCATGACCACTGGCCCATATACCCAAATTCTAATGTTCCCCTTTTACCAAACATACCGGTATTGAAAGTGAAAAATAATAATAACCCATAAAATTAAATTGTCAAATTGCTTATAATACACAACACCAAATCTTTCTTGTTATGAAGCATCCAAAATTTTCTCCCACATTAGAATTTACATAATATACAAGCATATATCATCTTGTTGATCTGGTTCTTTTTATTTGTAGGGGTGCATGCCATTGACTCAGCAGTTGCAGTACTATAAGGAGTATCAGACAAAAATGGTCGATTTGGTTGGAGAAGCTGAAGCCAATGACATACTCTCCGATACAATCTTCATTCTTAGTGCAGGAAGCACTGATTTGTTATCGTATTTCATCAATCCCCTCCTAAACAAAGCCATTCCACCTGATGAATTCACAAACATCCTCGTGACATCTTACTCTAATTTCATTAATTGAGGTGTTGTTAATTTTCATTACATTTTATTTTTGGTACATGCATATACAAAATAAAAGAAGTAAGGGTACATGGGGGTGGATCCTCTCATGTTATTTTTTGACATGATGTGTTCGTGTTAAATCCCCATCGTTCACTGAGTCCATTTCTTTTCTGATCAAATTTATTTTTAATATGATCAAGGGTAGAGATTAAAATATAACCATCTCATGTTAAAATTTAACTTGAGAGGATCATTTTCCCAGGTACATGCTCATGTCGTAGGAAGTATGACTCACTCTGAGTCCAAAATCTCTTTTCATTGGTAGCCAGTAATGTTCTAAAAATTTAATTGCACAGTTGAATTGGTTGGACCGGAAACTTATTATAATTGCATTTTGAATCTCAATACTTTTTCAGATTAATCACAGTTTGTATCCATATTATCAGAGATAACCAAGTAGTTAGCACAATAACTAATAATAGTTAGTGAGTAGTTAGCAAAAGTGCAACTGATTTAAGAGTTCGGTTATTCTGTTACTTCATTAGAGGGTTAGCATTAGCACATGTGATATTAGTATTAGCACATGTGATCAATATTAGCACACGGTATATAAGCTGCACTGTACTGATAGCAGATGTATTCATCCTTCTGTAATTCAATGATTACAAGCCTAACAGCTTCTTGTTCTCTCTTCTTCCTTTAAGCCTTTTTCTTCAAACTCCATATACCATAGGTTCTGATGCCTTACACATATATATAAAACTTGAACTAACTAAATCAAATGTATGCCTCACCAGTCTACCGATAAGTGCATAGATCAGCTGATCAAGACTATTACAGCTTAACCAAAGGTTTTGAGTTCGAGTTTAGAGTATGCAGCTGCATCAAAACTTCAAAGAGAGAGTTTTATCGTCTTAGTGATCCTACTTGATTCAAACAAAATTACCTTCGATACAAAGATACATATGACTTAGACTAAAAAAAAGAGCATGTCTAGCCAATCAAATTTATATTCAGCATCTATTTTTATAACATTGGAGAGTACTATGCAGGTGAAAAGAAAAAGCTACTTCATGTTTTGAGTATAAATTAAATGAAAAGGGAAAAATGTTGAACACTAGTTTTGTAGACACAAATTTGTTTGACCCTACATAAATATGTCCTTTTGGCAAGGAAAAACCCATTCACTAAATAGTCTTAGTAAAATTTTTTAAATGAACACAACTCTAACACTTCATTTTTACACACATTTACAATAAAAGTGGTGGGGCTAAGAAACAAGCTCAGTATATCTTAAATAAAACTAATGATACTCATTATTATCGTGAGTATATATATATATATATGAAATGTTAAACTTGTGCAGTTTGCTTATTCAAAAATCTTTCATATTTTAGTTGCATGTATGATTATTAATTAGCCAAGAATGTTATTGTTTTACACTGCTGCATGAATCAATAAATACATTGTGTATTGGAAAAGAAAATTAATAATTATTACTTTCGTTCCTTTAGTATGCATGACATTATTTTTCAATAATTTGAATGCAACAGAGTCTGTATGCATTGGGAGCAAGCAAGATTGGAGTTACATCGTTGTCAGCAATAGGGTGTTTGCCTGCAATGATGATAGTGTTTGGAAGCAACCAATGCATTGCTATTGTTAACCAGGTTGCCATTTCCTTCGACATGAAGTTAAACAGAGCATCTAAAGGTTTGAGGAGCACACTTCCTGGTCTAAGACTTATACTACTTGATCTATACCAGCCTTTTCTGGATACAATTGAAAGGCCAGTTATCTATGGTATGTATGTGCCTCAAAATGAGCACCTTTACCTAGCATGATCAGACAAAAATAGATTTGTGTTATTTGTATTAATTTTGTATGTGATATTATGTCAACTCATACTTCATCCACCATTAAATAAGGAGTAGACCGATGAATAGGGCATGAGTCAATATGGTGTCTCACATATTATGAGTACAAATAACATTTTTTTAACAAAATATTATATCAAATTCCTTGAATATATATGGATTGAATCACAAAATATTACACCTGATTAGTTAATTTTGACATTACGTGACGGCTAAATCTTTAAAAAAATTTCTTTACAATTATTAAATATAAAAAGTGCCCAAAGTATACATTTATTATTGATGTTTATAAATAAAAGTAGGTTTGTTTCATCACTTACTATAAAAAATGCAGGTAAGAAAATGAATGTTAAAAATGAATCATTACTAATTTTTCTTGTTTGTTTGGGTAGTCATTTCATCTAATGAGTAATGACTATATTTTATAATAAAAATTAAAAATCATGACAATTTTGTAAAAAAAAAAAAAAACTGAAAAAGTTTACACTTTTATGCTTTGCAGGAGAAGAGGCTGCTGTGGGTTAGGCCTATTAGCATTCTCCTCCTTATTCTGTAATCCCAAGTCTCTGGGAACAAGCTCCAATGCTACCAACTACGTATTTTGGGATGCAATTCATCTAACTGAAGCAGTTAATAAGATCATAGCTAGTAATCTACTGGAACGTAACAAGGAGCACCCTTGATCCCTTGAGGACATTTCTGTTTAGAGTTGAAATAGTCACTCCTGATGCAATCTTAGTCTAATATGCATTGAAGATATCAAAATTAAAACTACAATCACTCACTCTATAATCACAAAAAGTCCTTTGATACTTACTTATTTTTAGTTTGCTAGTACTGTATGAAACATAAGACCCAATGCTACATGTGGCAAGGCGATGCTTTCTGTGTCTTGGGAAAAAATAAAATCGTGTCAATTCGTGCATTAATATTTATAAAAGTTGTTATGTGATTATTTTCTCGGCCGAAGGAGAAAAACCACCAAAACGAGTAATTATTGATTTAAGGATAATTGGGTACTTAATCAATCAATTTTTCACTTTATAAATCTCCTCATTACGTTATATGTAGGCTACAAAAAATATGTCATTTATTTTGACTATCATTTAATTTCTATATATAGATATCATAACAATTCATTATTTAAATAATATTAGAATAAAAAAAATGAAATACTAAGGAACTCATACCCTAATAAGAATGGCAATTTTTTTTTTCTCTGTCAAGAATACGAATGGCAGTTGATACTCGACTTGCAATGCCTCTCCGCCCAACTCGATTTGGGTCGGGTTTTGAAGCCCCCGATCGGCAAAAGGAAAGGCTTAATGCTATGAAGGTTTTAGGTGTTGGTGGGGTCAAGTTCATGTTTAAGGAAATCTGCCTCACACTCATATATATGATTTTTTTTAATACTTATTTAACATTATAGTATTGATTTAATTTATATATGCTACAGGATCAAATATCCCGAAGTAGTAATTAAGGTGGGATTCGTCAGGACAGTAGATACTTTGATCCTTTAATTCAAGGTCTTTTTGAGTCCTGAGAATAGATAAATTCTTATTGGAAAATCTCTACTCTTTTAAGAGATCTTTGTTGGATTAGATTAGATTAATCAAGTTATTAGTAATTGGGTTCGGATTCATTGGGGAAAGATAAAAAATACTCTCTTCATTTACTTTTAACTATCTTTTAGAAAACTAGTAAAAGTTTAGGGCCTGTCTGGTTTATTATTTTCAGTTTTCAATTTTTATAAAAAAAAAATTAAAAATTGAAAATTTCAATTTTTCCTTTATAAAAACTGAAAACAACAAACTAAATAGACCATTAATGTCCAAATATATTTAGTTTCTCATGTATCAAATTTTAACTATTTTTTAAAATACAGTTAGAAGTGAATTGACAATCCAAATATATTGAATTTTTAATGTATTAAATTTTTATTGATTTTTTAGCAGATAGTTAAAATTAGACTATGCATAATGGAGCAACGATGACACGCAATTGCTGCCGAGACGACACCCCACGGACACACTTCACGATAAGCTTGTCGATTCTTCAATCCAGCCTTCAAAACGACACTCACAAACTCAATAACTCCCGAAAACGACACAAGCGGGCCATAGGCATTTCTTGTCAAAGCACAAACAAGCTCGCTTACGAGTTACGAACCCAAAATAATAGGGAAAAGACGAAAATTGCGTGGCCGTTTTGGAGAAGAATCGGTGGGCCGCTTTTGATAGAGGGGGAAACAAAGGGTAGAATCGGAAATCCAAAAAGTTGCATGGCAAATTCAAAAGCAATGCAGAAACTCGAAGTTTAAGGACGCAGTGTGAGGACGCGTGGCGTGGTTCTCGCCTCACCATATTAATTTCTCCACCCTACGCATTTTAATGTTTTAATATAATAAGTACAGCAATAATAATCAACAACATTAAATTCAAAAAATCAATTTTCCAAATTCTAATCTTTTAAATAAACCAATCAAGTGAAGTTAAACGATTAAATGTTGTTATATTGATATGAAAATATATTGATATATATTGATATGAATACGAATGTATCAAGAAATTGAATATTGAAATAAGGAAAAAAAAAATCAAGAAACAAAGGTAAACATGAAAACGCTATTAAAAAAAAAGTAAACATGAAAACTAAGATATAAGGAAACAAATCAAGAAATAAAACTAAACTTAAAAGATAATCTAAGATATAATATAATATACTATTAAAAGATATAATAAATATATTATTAAATATTTTAGCTTCTTTATTTCTAACTATGTTAAAATATACGTATTAATTTTAATAGAACTATATATTATTTACATATCAAAATTGAATATTATACAGATACAAATCCTTGATTTTTCATACTATCTTTAAATGTTTTTAGAAATTATCATTTAATTATATATTATTTTATATATATTAAAGTTGAGTCGTTTTGTTAATGATATAACAATGCATTATTCAATATTTATATAAAATAATTGAATATTAATATAGTATATTAAAATCAAATTGTTTGTCTTACGAATAACGTTACTATCCTCACACCACATATGCCACCCCACACACGTTTTTCCTCCGTTTTGGATTCTCTACCAATCTCTTTCTATTCACAAAAGGAGACAACACAAAAAACATCAGCCGCATGCATGAATTTCTGCTGCAAATGTTGTTTAACTGAAGAGTGACTGAACAGATAGAAGAGAGAGCCAGCTGTATATATCATCATGAAAAGAAGAGAGAAAAATTTAGTTCTAGCTTTCTAGTTAAATTATTCATTAGAGTTATTTTGTTGTGTCTATTATGCCCATATTCTGAAAAAGAAAAAGAAAAAGAAAAAGGCTTTTGAAATCATCATCATCATCATCATCACAATAATGGGTAGTAATAGATGGAATTGTTGTGCTTGTTGGTGGGGTTCAAAGGCATCTTCATCCATGAAGGTCTTGTTGCTAATGGTTCCTCTTATAATGGTTATGGGGCTTGTTTTTATCCTTGGTCCAAGCTTTTCCACCTTGGTCTTAAATGGAAAAAGTCCTTTTCCATTATGGAGTTCAATGACTCCCTCTTCTTCACCTAACAATTCTTCTTCCTTTTTAAACAATGGTGGCAGTGTTGTGGAGGAGAACAAAGCTGTGCCTATCTCTCATGATCACATTGCCTTCAATCACTCCAATTACTCTCCCCCACTTTCACCAACACTTCAACAATCTGTAAGAGCTCACTTCTATTTTGTTTTTTTTATTTTTTATTTTTTGTTTCGATTTTTTTTTTTGTGATTTCAATTCTTTTATTCTAATTCTGAAGTTTAATTTAATTTTTCTTATTCTGAAGTTTAGTTTAACATTTTTTTTAATTATTCTTAAGTTTAATTTAATTTTCCTCAGTCAACAAACAGAGTGGAATAATGATTGTAAAGGTAGAAGCTTACCTGTGGTAAATTTAATAAAATATTAAATGACATATTAATATTATTATTATTATATATTCAAGGAGGGAAGAAAGTAATTAAAGCCACATTCATTACGTTTAATTAATGAGTTACTCTTTGAGAAGAGCAGTAACTAGAGTTCAATATTTAACCTTTTTCTTAAATTGAGTAATAAGACTAAGAAGATTGAATAAACTAGTGGCAGGGTATTTAGAAAAAATAATAATTATATTCTATAAAATTTATATTACTAATAGTTTTATTTTTTATGTATACAAAGTAGATACATAAATAAATACATAAATTGTATGCCAAATATTCTTATTGATTTTACTTGTGATTAAGGCCATCCTTATTATGTGGAGTTGGTGTTAAAAGGTCACTGAAAGAGTTGGATGTCACATTAGTTTTTCATCCTTAGCTTCTTGTTAAGCTTCTAATTGATTGATCAATTTGTTTGGAGAAAGAATGAAGGGGCTTAGACAATTCTTAGCATAATTTGACTGATTAAACTAAAGTTGATGCATGACTAGTCTTTGTCTGAACAGAACCAAACTGAAGTTGATCTCAACATCTCCAAACCCAATCCTGCTCTTGTGAATGAATCTTATATTCCTCCTCAAAGAAAGTTCAGCATCTTAGATAGAACCGAAGCTGGTCTACTACGAGCTAGAGCAGCTATTAGAGAAGCCAGAAACTGGAATCAAACACAAGATCCAGACTATGTTCCAGTAGGTCCAATGTACAGGAATGCCAAAGCATTTCACAGGTAACTAATACACTGCATTATGTTGCCCCCTTCTCATCATAGTCAGCAATTATAAATAGACATTAATTTTAATCACCTTGAATGTAAATATTCTTACATTGTTATGTAATTATATGCTATTAAATTTGTGACTCTGGGAGTTGTAATTGCTAGACTCACATGTTTTAACTGGTATGACAATATATGATTTAATGACCAATTAGAAAAATTTTACATCAGTAATACATCAAAATTAAGTCCTTATAAATATGCAATGGAATATCATAATTCCCAATCAATTAGCTAATGGCAAAATGGGCTACACCAATTCTTTTAATATCACAAACATAGCAAGTGGACTGTGCTACATTCAGAAGTCAGAACCATGTATCACTCACTAATCATTATATCTTTATGAAAATTGGCATGAAAGGAGCTACTTAGAAATGGAGAAACAGTTCAAAGTATTCATCTATGAAGAGGGGGAGCCTCCAGTTTTTCACAATGGTCCTTGCAAAAGCATATACTCCATGGAGGGGAATTTCATCCATGCTATCGAGATGAATGAGCAATTTCGGACAAGTGATCCTAAGAAAGCACATGTGTTTTTCCTTCCATTCAGTGTGGTAATGCTGGTAAGGTTTGTGTATGAAAGGGACTCCCGTGATTTTGGCCCCATAAGAAGAACAGTCACAGATTATGTCAATCTCATTGCTGCAAGATATCCCTATTGGAACCGAAGCCTTGGAGCTGATCACTTCATGCTTGCTTGCCATGACTGGGTAAGAACCTGGCCACTAATACTAATTCATAACTCCTCCATTGTTGATTTAGAAGGCTCAAATACTACAAGAAGACTAAGCTAAGCTAAAATGTCACTTAGAATATGATGTGCCAGAATGACGTGTCGTGATTGTAGTATAGTTTAGTGGAAATAAAGAACTTTTCAATTTTGTTTGTTTGTTTTACTTCAGGGGCCAGAGACTTCATTCTCCATTCCTAACCTTCACAAGAACTCCATCCGTGTGCTGTGCAATGCCAACACCTCTGAGGGATTCAACCCTGCAAAGGATGTTTCATTTCCTGAAATAAACCTCCAAACAGGCTCAACAGATGGTTTCATTGGTGGGCCATCTGCATCCAAACGTCCAGTCCTGGCCTTCTTTGCTGGTGGGCTTCATGGGCCCATTAGGCCCATTCTCCTTGACCATTGGGAGAACAAGGATGAAGATATCCAAGTCCACAAGTACCTCCCAAAGGGTGTCTCATACTATGGTATGCTAAGGAAGAGCAAGTTTTGCCTTTGCCCAAGTGGGTATGAGGTGGCAAGCCCAAGGGTAGTTGAGGCAATATACACTGGTTGTGTTCCAGTGCTTATTTCTGACCACTACGTTCCTCCATTCAGTGATGTATTGAATTGGAAGTCTTTCTCAGTTGAGGTTTCAGTGAGTGACATTCCAAAATTGAAGGAGATTCTTATGAGTATTTCTCCAAGGCAGTATATAAGGATGCAGAGGAGAGTGGGACAAATTAGGAGGCACTTTGAGGAGAATTTTCCACCTAAGAGGTTTGATGTGTTCCATATGATCCTTCATTCTGTTTGGCTTAGAAGATTGAACATCAGAGTCCATCATGATCAATAGCTTGCAATTTGTTTGGCATTCTCTACACAAAAATGTCCTTTTTTTTCTTTCTTTTTTTTTTTGTTTTGTTTTCACCTTGCTAAGGTGTCAGGAAAGCCCAAAAAAAAAAAAAAAAGAAGAAAAAACTTGGTAAGGTGATGTATTGGTTAAGTTTTGATTTTTAACATTCTGGGACTGGAAAATATTGCATATAAGTATTTTGGGGTGAAGATAGCAGTAGTGTCAAAAAGAATTGATAGCAACTACTGGTTCTAAAATATTTGGGGTTTGCAAAAGACAAAAATTATAAATGCGATCTTGAAAGTAATAGAAGCTTTTAGGCAAGTATTTTATGAATGGTGATAATTTTAATTTCATTACATTTGATGTTTTGATCTTTAACGAGATATGAACAATAGTAAAATAAGTGATAATCAATGCAGAAATTTAAAGATAAAAAATTGAAAAGTTAATAAAAAAAAAGGTTAGGGGTGATAAATATAAATAAAATTTAGTGTAGAGGCTTCAATCTCAAATGATGTGATGTGGCAGCTCAATTAACATATGTTGTATTTTTAGTGGTGTCAACAACTAAAGATACCTAAACCCCTCTCATTTCTTAGGATATCCAATCAACCACCATATAGGTATCGATGGCCTTGCACATTATAGCTTAATAAGTTGTCTAATAAATTATTACAAACATAATTCATAAATAATTCATAAACTATCTTCCAATACATGTCACAAAATTTGTTTGGTGTTCCCGGAACCAAAAAAAGGTTAATCTTAATGTTTACCGGTGCTTTTTCTTTTGAGTAAAGTTCATCTGTTCATAATGTCTTGTTACTAGTCTTATTTTCAGGAATTCGATTAATTTGGTTTGACCTATAGATCTCCTAACGAAGTTTTATTTTTTTCCTTTCATTTTCACTCGGGCCTCAGTATTTAGTACGTACTTTAGTATATATTAAAAATGTAGTTAATAGTTAAAATGTGAAATGATCAAGACCATGGTCTAGAAAATTAATAGAGAAGAGTAACAACATTTTCTTCCTTTGAGTGCAATGACTGAAGTTTTGATTTGCATATCATAACATTTTCTCTTACTTTCAGTATTTTATGATGAGAACAATACATTGCAGTTGAATCAAATAGAAGTATAGAACAGTGTAATTCACTTGTTTGCTCACTTAACATTCACTAAACTTGTTGAGAACTAGTTTGTCATGAAATTATGGCCTCTCCCTTTTCAAGTTGTCCCCTAACCATAATTTGCCACGTGGATGTACACGTGGACTATACCCGCAGTCAACCTTCTTCCCTTCCTGTTGTGTCCTTCTTGTCCCCACAACACTGTCATCCATATCTCTCAATCTTAACTACACAAACACATATACTTTACGTGACGTTTCTTTCCATTACATTATTACATTAGAACTTGATGATTCTATAGATAGAATCCTAACATTTTTTATTTTTTTATTTTATGGGTCTGGAGAATCCTAAGATTGAAACATATATAGATGTCACCACCCCATAGCATCTCAACCTTAACGTGTCACACACCTCCCAAGCATGCTATTGCCACATGTCCAACACACACACCCTTTCCTCCACGTGTCACACACCCCTCACAACCATCTCTTTAGCACCCCCACAATTCATCTCTTCATATATTATTAAACACTCACTTGGTTCTATCACATCCATCACATACAATTATCCATCACAAAATTGAAAAGCAAACTCCTAGTAGGCTTATTATTATAGCCAAAAAGAAAAAGAAAGAAACGGAAACAAAATCTATTTTGTGTTTTTTATCTCACACATCAATTGCATTTCAGTTAGTGATTATCTATCATCAATGGAGTCTAGGTCTAGGCAACAATTCAAGGAAGATCGGGCTGATGAAACTGCAAAGGTTGCTGCGAAAGACCTTGAGGAAGTTAATAGAGCAAGAGACCATGATGTTAGTGCCACTGCTATGGACCAACAACAACATGATCAACAAAAGCCTGGTGTTATTGGTTCAGTGATAAGGGCAGTGCATGACACCTATGAGAATGCAAAAGAAGCTGTGGTTGGCAAAAGGGACACCCCAGATTTGAATGCTACAAGCGAAGAAGTGGTCTATGTTTCTGGGGGTGATGATGGAACTGTTGGTGAAGTGAGAGATATATCAGCAGGGAAAGCAAAGGATTACACCAAGGAGGCCACAGACAAAGCAGGTTCCAAAGTTGGTGAGTACAAAGATTATGCAGGTCAAAAGGCCAAGGATGCAAAAGATGCTACAAAAGAAAAGGCTGGTGAGTACACAGCATTATTAAACTATTCCAATTGAATAAATTTCATCAACAAATGATATCATCCACTTATGAGTTATAATGGTTATAACTTATCTATATTCATTTATAGAACATATCCACTTACAATATAGTCACTCTAATAGAATATAGGTCATTCAAATGATACTTTTGTTGCTTGTTATAATGGTTATTTAGGCTTATTATATTCATACAACATATTCCATAATAATATCATCATACACACTAGTTGTGACTAGAAAGCTCCAGTTCAATGAAGTTTATCTAAATCATACCATTGACTTATCAGTTATGTTATAATGGTCATTTAGGTTTATTTGTATCATTTGCTCATACTATACATCCTAAGACTAAATATTCATATCAGATTATGCAGCTGAGAAGGCAAAGGACACAAAAGATGCTACAATGCAAAAGGCTGGTGAGTTCACAGATTATGCATCCCAAAAAGCCAAGGAAGCAAAGGATGCAACCATGGATAAGGCAAAGGAAGCAAAGGATGCTACACATCAGAAAGCTGGTGAGTACACAGATTATGCATCACAGAAAGCAAAGGAAGCAAAGGATGCAACCGTGGATAAGGCCAAGGAAGCTAAGGACAGGACAACGGAGAAGGGTGGGGAGTACAAGGACTATGCTTCTGAGAAGGCAAAGGAAGGGAAAGACACAACATTTGAGAAGCTTGGGGAGCTGAAGGATTCTGCTGCTGATGCTGCAAAGAGGGCTATGGGTTACTTGGGAGCTAAGAAAGAGGAGACTAAGCAGAAGAGTGAAGAGACTTTTGAGGCAACAAAGAACAAGGCTTCAGATACCACCGAAGCTGCAAAGCAGAAGGCTAATGAGATGAAGGATGCAGCAAAGGACAAGGCCGAAGAGACAACTGAGGCAGCCAAGCAGAGAACTGCAGAGGCAAAGGACAAGACCAAGGTCCCAAATTTTAATTTGTTCAAGAGAAAATTAGAGAATGTTATACACGCATTGATACTTACTTTTAGAAAGCTTTTTTTGAAACCTAAGTAGCTAGGTGAAGGTACACCATTACATCTAATGATTCTATATGTAACACTTTCATGCTATAATTCTTTGAACTGATCATATGCTAGAGTGCTCTTTGAGCTTGTGTGTTGAACTTGAAATTCAACTGTAAATAGAAAAATGGAAATAATTGCCACTTGATCATAGTATGTGATACTATAGCACTTGACATCTTATATCATCTAATCAGTATTATTTTTTTTGTCAGAATTTAGTGACATTTTTATTGATAAAATATATTTATATTTCATTCAGTAATTATTTCTGTTTACTGTAAAATATAATGTAGCATTGCCCTTATGCTATATTATACAGCCTGATCATAGTATCTGATATACTGTCTTATGAACCAAATCTAGTTTATCATTGCTCTTCTTATACTCTATGCCATATATACCACTAGTGTATCATAGTATCTGATACATTATTATCTTATAAATCAACTACATGTGTGTGGACACAGGAAAATCTAAGCGGAGCAGAAGAAGAAGCAAGGAGGAAAATGGAAGAAGTGAAGGTGAACAAGAGCGGTGAAAGTGGGGACCGTGGAGAAAACAAGGCAACGCTAAGAGTGGAAGAGACACGACCAGGTGCAGTGGCTGAAACTCTCAAAGCAGCTGATCAGATGTCTGGTCAGACCTTCAACGATGTGGGACCTTTAGATGATGAAGGGGTTGTTCGTGTGGATCGCTGTGATGCTCGTCATAATATGTGATACAAATCACAGTGTGTGTGTGTGTGTGTGTGTGTGTGGATCGCTGCGATGCTCGTCATAATATGTGATACAAATCACAGTGTGTGTGTGTGTGTGTGTGTGTGTGTATAGTGTAAGATATTGTGGAATAATAACTTGTTTGTTTCATGTACCAAAAACAAAACTTGTTTGTTTATTTTATTGACTTCTTTGGTTTTAGTTCATCTTCAAGAGTATATCTGCTTTGTCATTGTTTGTTCAGTATGTATGCCTAGGTGTTTGGACTCAATAACAGGTTGACAGCCACTTTTGGAAAAGAGAATACGGTCTTTACTCTTACCATTATGAGAGATTAATGAGAGAAGATTCAAATCGTGAGAGATTAAAGGAGATTAAAGGAGGAAGATTAATGAGAGATTCAAATCATGAGCCCAAAACAATAGGCTGATCACCTAATAAACTAATCTTTGGCATTGGGTTGTTTTTATGGTACAAGTCACAGCACATTTGGGGGTCTGAATTATTGGTTATGGACATAAACAATGTGCCCACCGTTGCTGCATATGATGAATGTTCCTTGGGCCTTTCAACAACCCGCTAAAGACTCTAGATCTTTAGAACAAGACAGGAATTGTGACCAAAAGACAAATCCCAATTGCAAGGTTTGAGTCTTTTATTCTTTATCTTGATATAATTTGGACAAATCTGACTTGAACTAAAGACTTCCTCTTTCATTTCTTTTCTTTGTGTAACCCAGCAAATTGGACTTTAGAAAGACTTTGCCCGCAAAGTGAATTATGACACCTATCTCTATGTAATTGGGTGAGAATTAATAGGTTTATTTTTAAGAGCATTTGAATGGAAGGCAACAATTCTCATAGAAAAGTTTCAAGTGTAATTTTTTATATTGAGTCATAAAAATTTTCATCTCAACCGAATAAACTACAAGTGTTTTTCTTTTGGGTGTCTTCGGCTGGGAAAGAAAAATTCATGAATAAGGTCATTGTGCGATTTATGAAGCTTATTCATGAAATTCTTACCTCTATTTTTATCTTATAACAATTCTAAATATCAAGGTTCTGAAAATCGGACCGGATATCGAACCGATTAGGGTAAGGCTTCAGAGGTTCAATTGAGGGTTGAATCAGTATATAACTGGTATATAATAAAACATGTATTTATATAAATATATAAAAATATAAAATAAAATATATGTCACAAATAACGAAAAATTAAATTAGGTATCAACAAAACCTATAAAATATAATATAATTCATCTTTTAATCAAAATAAATATTATCCATATAGATCAAATCTCTTAAATTACTAATTCTCATACCAAAAAATGAAAAGAATTAGGAAAATTGATATTTTAGAATTTTTTTAAAAAAAAAAAACCTCAAAATGATTTTTTTTCGCATCTTTTTCTTAAAAAAACTGTTCACTGCCAGCCGATTTGCCTGTTTTCTGATTCCCACGGTTCAAACGGTTTCCCACCGATTTTTTCCCAACCGGTTTTAGGGTCCAACCCGGATCAATAAAGAGTTCCTGCTCAACCGGTCCGACCGGCCGATTCGGTCCGATTTTCTGAACATTGCTAAATATTCATAAAATTACAGTGATGTCATGTAAGATTAAATTAAATAACTATACTTGATATCTCTCAATTTCACACTTCAACTACGGTCTGACATCTATGCATACTCAGTCTTATATTCACAAATCGTATACTGTGTCATTTTAAAGGGTAATGGGTGTATATATCTTTAATGTCGTGGGAAATCAAGAGTATGATTTTGCAAATTAAATATTGCCTTGATTTTGAGAGCAGTGAGTGCAATTTGCCTTAAATTATAATATATTTTATTTCAATCTAATCTTAGACATTTTTTAAGATCCTGTTTCAAAACTGTTTCAATTCAAGAGACAGGCAAAACAAACACGTTTCACCTCCACAGTTCAGCAATACGTTATATGGATTAGTGCGGATCAGCAGGCTAAATATTTCTGGCAAAATAATCTCCCAATTTAGAAGTGCACCCGTAACAACGACGTGGCACAAAACGAATGGTACACCACACGTTGTACGAATTTGAGTTGATTGTTACAAAAGAAAAAGAGACACTTATTAATAAGATAAGACGTGGAATGAAGAATATAGAAGAATCCACCAAGCAAAAGTTACTAATAAATATGATTAGTTTTTTGGACCATTAACCATTTCCATATGGATAGTGCCAAGAATATCAAGACACAAGGTACTGTCCCTCTAAACTGACCCATCAATATGAAATTATGAATTAACCTTAGTAGTACTTTTTGTAAGACAATAAAAAATATCGTAAATCCCATATATTGTAGCTGAAAGCCAGCAACCAAACAACATTAGGAACTGTAGAAGACATTGCCCACTTTGGGTTGTGTTGTTGTCCAAATCACATCCCTTGGCATTTATCGTGCATGCAAGTCATTTTGATTTTGACTAGTAATCAATGAACCATGACGCGTGATAATTTGGGACACACGTGTTCATATAGTTTGTCGTAATGGCTTTTTGGCTGTGAAAAGTACGAGTAGAACAATCACAAGAACAAACCTTAGCCGCTAACTAAGTAATAGGGTTTATTTTGATATATACAATGATAGCAGAACCTTTTTTAACACAGTAGCATCATTTATGTTGAATTAAAAATTCATTGATCTTTACCAATGAACCCGTAGGACAATTGGAAAGGACTGTTTTAACATAACTAAAGATCTCGAATTCATGTTCTGGGTAAGTAGATAGCAAAATGCTTGTGATTCAGGCCCAATACAAAATTAATCTATTATATTGAAAATATTAAATAATATATATATATAAATATTTAAAGAGCAAACTTAAATAGATAAGTTCTAATTGACAAGGGTGAAGTTCTCTAACCGAAAAAAAAAAAAAAATGGATGAGTCCATGTTATTTCGTTGCAAAGATAAGTTCTAACTTTATATTTATTTAGTTTTAATTGTGAATGAGAATAGTTTGTTAATCAAGGATGTAGTACAATGTACCAAAAAATCAAGGATATGTGACAATGTAATTTTGTTTTTCCTTGCGTTTTTAAACCATCCTTTACTCTTCCCTGCTACATTACTGATAACAAAGAGAATCCGAAATTTATAATTTTTATTTTGTTGAAATTTCGATATAAGTAGCTAAGATCAGAGGAGGCAATGACCCCGGGCCTCGGCCCCGCAGTTTATCAAAAAAAAGAGAGGAGGCAATAACGCCAAGATATACTAAAATAATGTAAGACTCAAGCAATTGGTTATAAAGAAGACTCGGTGCCTCTTTATAATTTTATTTTATCACAAATTAGCAACTTCTAAATATTAATTGTTAACATTATACTCAAATCAACCATAAAACTGATTTGTATAGTGCATTAGACATTTAAAGTTGGTCAATATAGTATTCAAAATACATTAGATTTTTATTAATTTAAGACTTTCCTCGTATTTATGGTGGGGATAAATTTGTCTCTTACATTTAGAAAATCTTATATTAGTTTCTCAAATTTTAGAAATGGAAACAAGTTAGTCCTTTTATAAAATTATTGTTTAAGTCATATCTTATTAATTTATTTGCATGTATTGTTAATATATTTATGTATATTGTTAATTTTCATGGTGGGTTCTAACTCACCCCACTCCTCTAAATAAATTCATTTAGACCTTCTTCTTCATTTGCTTTCTCACCATGACTCTCTGCTTAGAAGAAAGATTTAAATTTTAAGTTGTCATTTATTTTGTATAGAATAGAGGAGTGAGACAAGTTAGGACTTAACATAAAAATTAACAAGTACACGTAAGCAAGTTAACAGAATATATGGACATTTCTATTAACGAATCAAATGGCAATTTGATGGAGGGTGATAACAAATTGGCAAGTATACCAAATCATTTTCAGTAGTACCACAAAAGTGTGTATCGTTCCTATGAGGACCAGAGCAAATGAACAATAATTTGCAAGTTCTCTTCAAATTATATAAATTTAAACAAGATGGATTGGATTAAAGGTAGCTCTAATGCTAAAGCTTTGACAATTTTTAATTATAAATTATGATAAATGACAAATTCCAACAAGCAACAATTATAAATAAGATCGTTAGGGATGAAGGATTCTTTGGCTTTTATGTCTCAAACTTGTTAACCAGATATGTAATTAGTCCCTAATTTCTTAGCAAACCAATTCTCCTCTACTTATCAAAGCATGTTAATTCCTTAACTATGTTTAACAAATAGCTAGTTTAAGCATAATCTCTAATCCAATTTCCACACAACCACAAGAACTATTCCTAATATCTGAAAATCATGTCATTCAATCTTAGAGCAAGGATACAACCAAATTTCTCAATTTGGATATGAACCCTAATCAAAATCTATGAGAAGCCAACTCATAAACTTGCAATAACATAAAGGTAAATGATTAATCCATACACAATCCAAACTCAAGTAAATTGGATAAAAAGAAACACATATCAAACCAAATTCACCCTTCCCCTAACTATGAGTTTAACTACACATCATAAAAACAACAGAAAATCTCAGGAAAGAAGAGAAAATCATAAAACCCAAGATTGGTGATGATGGATTCCTCTAATCTTCTCCTCTTCTTCAAGCTTTCTACCTTTCTTTGCACTTTTTCAGTCCTCCTCCACGTTCTCTACATTTCTCTCTTTTTTCTCTATCGAAAACCTTATCTATGTCTCCTTAAAAATCCAACAAGCACAAATATGAGGAAAACACGAGCCGCAAGCATTGAGATGCCGAGTCCTAGCATTAAGATGCCAAGTTCTGGCTCTGGCAACATCAAGTTGTGTGATCCTGTGGGTGTTGCGACGCCGGTTCTAGCTCTAGCAACATCAAATTGTGTGATCCTATGGGCGTTGCGACGCCAGATTTGGGCATTGCAACGGTAAAAGTCACCTTAAGTATTTTTCCTATGGGCGCTGTAACACCAAATTCTAGCGTTGAGATGTCAGGTTCTGAAACATTACTCCCCTTTTGTCATGTTCATGAACCTAAAATTAAAATGTCAAATTATACTAAAATAAAGATAAATTCTAAAACTTACTAAACCATTTGCAAGATATATTTACATATTAAAATGCCACAAAAGATTTCCATCCAAGGTTAAAATTATGCGAAATTGGGTGTTCTAGGTTATGAAAAATCAATAACAAGATGGAACATTAGAGGGACTAACTTGTTCTCATTTATAAAATTTAAGAGACTAATATGAGATTTTCTAAATGTGAGGGAATAACTTGTCCCCTGCTATAAATCTGAGGGACTACATTAAAAATTTAGTGTTAATTTAATTTGAGTTTGCCTATTATGATAATTTATTATTTATAGAGATCTTGCAAATAAGTGTTAAATTACCTCAATCAACTAAGCTTTAGCAAAATATAGGCTGTTGAAAGTGATTTAGAAAAATCTTTTTAATTTTATGTGAGCACTGAAGAGTTGGTTAAGAATTATATATTCTTATTTCTATTACATGTGGCTGCCGCACTTTAAAAATTAATTATTCTTCCTCCTCCCTGGGGACCAAGGTGGACATCTTCATTCATGCTTTGGATTATTTCCAAGTTCCACAACACATCCGAAATCTGAATCTGGTGGCTATGCTCTCATCTCATGTAATTTGTTTGTTCATATATACCCATGGGTAGTTGGAGGGCAATATTTATTGGACCACTTGCTTTTATGTATAGCCCTACTATATATATATATAGAGAGAGAGAGAGAGAGAGGTTGTGATGATGAGGTAGACGACAATTTATGACTAGAAATGGAGATGTGTTGGAGCAGCAACCAATTGAAAAGCACCATTTCACATCACAAACTTACCAATAATACTCCCAATGTGGAATAAATGGTACATCTGGAATGTTACAAATTTACATGATTATAAAAGTGTAAAAGGTCCCTTCAAAAATATAAAAGTATAAAAGGTGACATCCAGCTTACATTATTTAATTGATCGAGCACATGCGTACATGCAAATTATGGACTTATCTCAAAGGTGATTAAATAGTGGCACAAAAGGACTATGATCTCATGTAATTAGTGTTTTACTCAATCACCACTATGATATGAAACTGGGATTTTTAACCCATATAAAATTTAAAATTTTTTTAATTACGATAATAAATGAAAAAAAGATTTTTTACGAAATTGAACTATTTTTAATGCATATGAATACGCTGAGCCAAATTTATAAAGAAACAAAGATTTAATACGCAGCGCCATGCATATTCATGTTTTATTTGAATATGCATGCCTCAGATATTCATGCCTGCTTTTTACAGAGCCACCCTGATTTATTCACTTCAGTGTGTATATATATATATATGTGTGTGTGTGTATATATATATATATATATATATATATATATACATCCCGACCTCATTATTTGCACGTCTTTTTCATAGTTTTCATTTTTTACTATTAAAGAATTTTGTTTTCTTGGCCAACTAGACAACGGCAAACTTCTTGCACCACTTAGATAATGATCATATTAGTGCTAGACTCGATCGCCAAGTATTTTATCTCTTTATTATTTGACTTTTATTGTTATTTTTAATTTCAACATTTAATTAGTTTAGTTTCAATTTATTTTATTAGGTAATTAGTTTAGTGGAATAATCTATGTTAACTAGTGAGTACTTTAGTTGAATAATTTATTTTATCAAGTAATTTGTTTAGTGGAATTATTTATTTTATCTAGTAATTTGTGTAGTTGAAATTTTTTTTTATAAAGTCATTAGTTTAGTTGAATAATTTATTTTATCTAGTAATTTGTTTAGTTGAATTATTTATGTTATCTAGTAATTAGTTAGTCTAAGATTAGGTAGTTTTGTGTAAATTTAAAAAGTTAACTAGTTTTTATATGTATTTAAGTAGTTTTATGTATAATTCAAAAGTATTTAGTTCCTAATAGTTACTTATTTAAAAATAATGTTTATTTTTTTATAATATTTATAGAACTTCAAAAAAATAATGTTTATATATATCTAGTAGTTACTTAATTTAACAATGTATTTAGTTAATAATGTTTATCTAAGTTTTATTATTTATTTAGTTAAGATTGATACTTATTATCATGTTAATTAAATTTATGCAGGCTGATCGAGTATTACGCCCTAGGCGCTGTGGCACACCAGCACGGCATCCTCGGATAGAGTATTATCTATGGCAGGCTGGATTCTGGGAAGTTGCAACTTTGGCAACTTCCATTATGACTCGGTGTTAATCAGCGCCTTTGTAGAGAAATGGCACCCAAAGACTCATACATTTCATTTGCCTTATGGAGAGTGTACTATCACTCTCCAAGACGTGGCTATGCAGCTTGAATTTTGGATTGATGGGCTTACAGTTAGTAGGAACATCGGCGCAGGGGAAAAGTGGCGCCAGCAGAGTGTGTGGGATATATGTTGGGACTTGCTAGGTGTAGTGCCAGAACCTCAGCACAGACACAGGGCGTATGTGAAGTTAACTTGGATTAACGATATATTCAGATACTCTAAGTTTCCCAGTAATGCATCTGAGATTGTTGTTCAACGGTGGACTCGGGCATACTTGTTGGTGTTGATTGGTAGCTTTTTATGCTCAGACAAGTCGTCATCGCGTGTCCACTTGAAGTGGCTACCCCTGTTGCGGGATTTTGGCGAGGCAGGGAGTTACAGCTGGGGATCGGCGGTGCTTGCATGTCTTTGCTAGGCTGTGAAACACCTGGTTGTTGACTTTGTAGGATGTGCAGCATTGTTGCTATCCTGGGCACACTATCGGATCCCCAGCTTACACCCTGGACATGACCATGGGATCACCTTTCCTCTGGCCTCGAGGTATACATTTTATGATAAAGAATGAGTTATTTATTTATTCATTTATAATTTTGTTTGTTTGAATGTAACTAATTTGTGATATGACTTTATTAATTTTAGGTGGGAAGGATTGAGGATTTCATCTGATGAGAATGCTCGTTGGTTGGTTAACTTCAGGGCACGGTTGGATTCCATACCAATTGACGGGGTAAGTGTCATTGACATTTAATTATTTAAGTTCTACATTCTTTTGTGATGTTGAAAGCTGCACTTAAGTTTTCAATAATTGTAGTTTTAGTGGATCACATGCCAGCGTCGTCACTGTTACCCCGACACATGTGTATGCAGTTGCTAGTGCCTGGGCTTCCATTATTGCCTTGCTTTGCTTTGAGACTGCGGAAAGGCACCAACCTGATCATGTCATGAGGCAGTTTCAGATACAGCTGTTTATTCCACATGCGCCACTTAATATCGATAGACTGCATACGATAGATGGTCATCGGAATGATAACGTATGGTGGCCCAAGAACCATGCTTAGTGGCACGTATTTTGGCTTGCATGCTAGGATTGCTGTGTGACAGGGGCTCACATTGCCGATAGTCGGCCGTCAGCGGAGTATTTGCAGCAGTATGTTGGTGTTGCATGGAAGTTTTTAACTCTCGACAACCAGTTGTAGGACCCTCAGCTGTCGTAGGTGCCACAGGGGCTACCACCGAATCCAGGGCCGACACTTTTTATGGCCTAGCCCCCGGGTGCTCCGAATAAGCGACGATAATGGAGTCATTCCCGAGCTAGTACTTGGGCTTCCCAATGGCAGCAAGTTAATGATAGAAAGGATGTAGGTAGATGTGATGCTGGGGAGGGTGATGCTGGGGGTGGTGCAAGGGGAGGGGTGATGATGGTAGAGAGGATGCCGGGGATGGTGGGTTTCCTGTGGGGGTAGAGATAATGGTGGAGGTGATGGATATAGTGGAGGGGATACTGGGGATAAGGGGTTTCTTGTGGAGGTGGAGATGGTGGAAGGGATGCAGGGGGAGAGGGAGATATGTATATCCCTGGTAGAAATGAGGGAGGCTCCTACTAGTACACCTCTACTATGGATGACGGGGGTGGCATTAGCTAGTAGGATTTTGATGATATGCAGTCTTTCCTCAATGCTCCCACGCCCCCTTATCTAATTACAACAGATGGTGCATCTTTTAGCCATCGACCGGACATGGATCTGAACGCGCCCAATTATGATTTATTAAGAGATAAGCCCTTACTAGCAATCACACCTCCTGACCTCGTCCATTAGCATGGCCAGACATCAGCACCATCCACACCCTGTGTCCGTATCCAGCAAGAGGATGAGGAGGATAAGCAGCAGCCAATTATTCCTAGGCGGAGACTTGCACATCGGTTTTAGTCCCAATATTGTCATTCGGGTTGTGAACTCTTGGTGCCTAGGAGAGATTGGCATGGAGGGGATGATTAGTTATTTACCTTTGTGTTATGTTTATATACATAATTTTAAACGATGTAAAATTTTGTATTTAAAGTTTGTGCACGTAATATTCTTAGTTAAATTATATGTAAATATTTATATTTAAAGCATTTGTATTATGTTTATTTATTGAATCTTAACTGATGTGTATTAAAGGAACATGAAATTGATATTAGTATAGGAACAGAAACATAATTGCGCATGAATATGAAACTGACATTAATAAAGGAATCGAAACATGGTTGCGAAATACAATCTAACAAATGAACAAATATAAACACAGTAAATTCAGTTATGCTAGGAAGAGGATAAAGCTAGTAAGGTTGGGCACTTTCTTTTAGTGTGACCTTCATTTATACATAGCCCATATTGCTTTGGTTGGATCGTCTCAACTTTGTCCATTTCATTAAGAATCTTATGGAGACTAGACGACCTTCACTAGCTCTTTTGAGGGCTGGATCTGGGCGTATCAGGAGCCCATTATATGTAGGCCAGAGATACTCGTCTGCAATGGATGTGAACTCCAATTTATAAACACGATCTACCCATTCCATACTATAGATAGGATGAGTACAAGACCCTCACTCAACTCGTGTAGTATGACATATTGCAACACGACCCTACTTGGGTACGTGACTGACACATGAGAAATCTCATTCCCATGTAAACCTCGTGAACTGGGATGCTTTGTAAACATGATATTTATAGCTTATTTAAAATATAGTTTCATTTGCTACATATAAATCATTTGTTGTTAACTCATAAAATCAGTATTAAAATTCCCATAATATGTCTCTAAAGTCTAAAACTTTAATATTAACAAAATACATAGTTTGTTTATACAAAATAACCATAAAGGGTGAAGCTTTATAAATACAACTCATGATGTCTTCATGATATGCATGGATTATATGGTATGCTTGACGGTCCGAGATCTTGGTTGCAAATGTACTGGACCACTCTAAATCAAATCAATAAACAATTCACCTAAGTGAAACTCACAACTAAAACTCTTGTGCTGTTGAGACAATAGTGATTACAAAGGACCCACAGCCTCTTCTATATCTGTAAAAGGAAATAGAGAAGAGAAGGGTGAATTTTTATCAAAAACTCAGTGAGTGAACTCTCACCTGAAACCCCTTTTCATGGGACACTAAAGAAATGATGCATAAAATTGTAATAACATTAATAATACTCAAAAGTCTCACACAATCAAGTTTACACATATATTTATATACAAATTCAAATAATCTTTTTACAAACTCAAAACAATATTCTTAATTCACTTTCATACCTGAAATTAGATAAGCTCATAATGTAATAGCTCCTAGAGAAACAGTAATCTCCGCTCTGGTTATGCACAATGTTTGTAATGTAACAAAACTCTGCATATAAATATATGGTCACAACTAGACATTACATATCGTTGTCCCTAGTGTGACAATAAATTTGCTAATATCTCTAGCCCGGCTACTTGATACCAAGGTTAATGGATCAATTTCAGCCATTGACTAGCTGATTATTTCTCTATAGCTACCATCTAAACTAACTAAATAAATTCGTGAAATTCTGAAAACCTTTAAAACCTTTTTATTCTCTATGAGCTCTAAATCTATCTGACTTTAACAGTCTGACCTTAGCATAAGTGTGACTATGAAATCATGCCCAAGGGATCACCCTTTGTAGACATTTGTGATTTCATACCTCTACAGAGTATGTAGTCGTCAATTATTTTGAATCTCATAAAGATTCAAGCTCTAAAATCATTTTGATTGATTATCTAAAAGATAGTTCAAACTACCAAGCTCTTCATAACTACAAAACTCAATATCACATTCGAAATAACAGGGTTTAAACCATAGTTCTAGTCTTTTCTCTAAACATAATATCTAAATATAAACCAATAACATATATATAAACCAATTCCAGAATTCATTGAAACAACCATAAAAGTCTCGTACACTTACATATATCATCAATTCTATATCAAACTAGTATAACAAACACGATCCCATGGGTTTTATCAAAAACAAGTTTCATGCTTCAAAATCATGAGTTCTAAAATATACAAACTAATAGTAATTTCAAATTTTGTACAGTAACCTCTAAAATTAAACAATAAGTTGTATTTTCTTAAAAACATCTAATGCATAATATAAAGATCACATATGTGAACCCACTCAACTAGAGGGGTAAAATGCACAAGCACAGTACCATCAGGACTCTTGGAAGCAAAAATGACAATAATATCTGACATAGAGGCAATAAAACTCTAAATCAACTTCTAAAATCTTTGAGTATCTCAAATCCACACCTATCATACTAGAAGATCTTCCCATCTTGAACCCTATGAAGCACCATTAAGAATCTCCCTAAAACAAGAAGGAAATGGAGAAAACATAGCAAAACCAAGTGGATAGCATACCTTAAAGCCTTAAGAGGGAAAGATTGAAGTTAATGGAGTTTGGAGGGTGAAAAGAGGTTGAAGGACGAAGTTTTTGGTGTTTGGGGGTGAAAGGGGTAGTGTTTTTTGGTCTGGAACTCGAAAACAGAGGTTTTATTAAAATTTTGAGCGCTGTAGTGCTCACTAGAGCGTATGATTTTCTTGACTTGCATCACCTTACTATTCCCTGAATGCTGCAGTACTCTCTAGAATGATTTTTCTCTTAGCTTTGAGCTACAGTTCAAGTACTGGTATGTACTAGACTGAATTGTCTCAATACACACTTATTTAATATCCTCATTTATTTTATTCTCCATTAACTTTAAAACATAAATGTAAATAAAGAAATACCCTCCATTTGAATTCAAATGAAATATTAGAAAAAAATCAAAATCCCAACAAATTATAATCCAAATTTTGGGTTTTAGTTCAAACTTGAGAATTCTCACGGTTTTATAAACTTGTAGGTTAAAAATGGAGTATCTAAAAGTTTCATAAAATTCATTAAAGATCATTCTTTAAATTATTTTTCTCTAGGGAACAATTACCGGGACTTTTGGTCTTAATATTGTGGTTCTATCATATAGCATTCTAAGAGCGTGTTGGATCTAGACTTAGTGAAATTCAGAACTCAAAACGATAAATAAGGGTAACTGGCACATTTCCTGGTTCAAATTTTTTTTAACATTTTTATTTAAAACTAGCGTATTACAATGACGGCATGGATAATGCAATGCCTAGAAGAACCCACAGTCGCATCGTTGCTATCCCAAATGCACCCTATAGTCTTGTGTGATATGTTATTTTCTTGCTGTGACCAAACACGGAGTTATATCTCGTGTAAATGGGGCAATTGACATTTTGTCCAAGTATTGCTTATTCTCATCAATCGCTCGCAACACAAATTGTGATCATATTTGTCGCCCTGCAATTTGGGCTTGTGCCTGACTCCCCTTTTCAACAAATAATTTAGCAAGGCAAAAGTAGGTGGGCTTCACTATGATAGAATTGGAAGATTGCGGATACCCTTCATCATAGCATTTATACACTTAGACAAGTTGGATGTCATATGGCCAAATCGACAGTCCTCATCAGCATACTAGACCCATTTTTCATGCAGAATTTCATCAGTCCACTAACACATATCAGGATCCTTATCCCTTAGTAGCCTATAATAATACGCAAAGTCTGCATGGATCTTTAAATTTGATGCATTTATAAGAACTCTTTTGGAATCCTTATTCTTAAACTGCATGGCAAAGTTAGAGGCAATGTGATGAATGCAATATACATGATAGGGCATCGGAGGGTGCCACCCACTACCCTCCGCCTCTATAGCTAATATGATTGATTGATGCCTATCAAATATAATAAGAATACCTTCTTAAGGTGTTGTATGTTGTGGAAGATTGGTCAAGAAAAAGACCATGCTTCTTTTGTCTTGCCCTCAACCACAGCAAAAGCGGCAGGCAAAATATTAGAGTTACCATCATGTACAATAGTCATCAACAATGTGCCTCCATGTTTCCCATATAGATGAGTACTATCAATTGAAATAAATGGTTTGCACCATTTGAATGCCTCGATGCATAGTGGAATATTGAACATCTATGGTTAACAATATCAACCAACATAATATGGTTTGTCAATAAATAGATCAGTGTGCCTAACATTTCCAAGAAAATATAACAATAAATAATAGCCTAAGTAATAAATAATTAATCAATTTAACGATAATCTAAAATAATTTAATCTTTACTATTAGCCAAAAAAATAAACTAATAATTTAACTAATTCACAATAAACTAACAATTTAACTAATTCACAATAATATCTAAGCCACCCAATTTCTAATTAATATTCAGCCAAATTTAAAATAATTTAAAAATAAACTAATTAATAATTGTCTGACATATAATGTTGCACACCTTGCAACCACCTTGACAGATCAATGTAGGATTCTTCCCACTTCCCATAAATCTTAGCAATTGCTTTCTGTTTTGCAATCCATACCTTCTTGTATGAAATGTTGAACTTGAAAACTAATTCCACATGTCCCTGCAACTCTCTAATGGACACTGTTGGATTCACCTCAACTATGGGAAAAAGTCGGTGTAAATAATATTTCTATCTATCTGCTGATGTTGTTCAAGAACATAATCATACTTACACTGTGCCTTCCATTATACTTCCAGACTTCCTATACTTGCCTTTTCTGTCGTAGTGTAATGTGTATACTCTAATTACACCCATTGCCAAACTTCAAACACTTGCACTAGTATTTTGTTTGATCAGACTCGTAAACCTTGAATTGGAATTGTGTTCTGATACTATAATTCTTGATTGCAAATAGCATAGCTTCATTGTCTTGAAATTGTTGCCCGACTTCAAACTCACCTTCACCTCCAACCGCTCTCGTAGTAGGCCCTGCAAAGCTATTTTCAGGCATTGCATCCAAGTTTATTGAAGAATAGTGACTAGGATGTTCTTGTTATATGGACTGAGAATGGGTATGCAACCCCATTAGTTGAGATTGCGTATCATGTGTCTTCTCATCACTATACTCATTACCTTCCTGCCAATACAATCCTAGCTTTTCTTCCTATTCTTTTTCATCCCTATGATCTACTTGAAAGTCGAAAGCCACAACAGGCACATGTTTTGTTTATGGCCCTGTATCTTGCACCACCACCAGATCTGATAGCTATGACTAATAACTTGTGGATCCTGAGCCACTTCAAGAAATGTAGAACCATGTTGCTCCGGGGGTGATGTATGAGGAGCAGAACCGACAGAGCTCAAATCACAATTTTCTAAAATAACGAAAATTTCCATTACAACCTCCGAAAATTGAGCTTGGAATTTAAACATGAGACTCGTTTCATTATCGCTGCAAACGGGAAATCAGTTATACTTGACCACTCCACCCTCAAATATTGTAAGTACTCTATAAAACATCTAGCTATTCTGTTTGTGAGAATCTATTTGCTCTCCAGTATTTTGCCTTGCAACTCAAAAACTTATAGATGGACTAAAAAATCTCACTCCCCTATTCATTGTGTCTTCAATTTTTCCATCATAATAAACAAGTATGAAACAGTCCGTCATTTTCTCACAATGACACTTCACAGAACACTGAGTGAGTGAGCAACGGTTTATATAGGGAGGGAAATTGAAGAATACGCAAGGGGACCCTGTGTATCCGAAATCAACATGAATATGCATGATGAATACGCAAAGGGCCCCTGTGTATTCAATATGAATATGAATATGAATATGAATGAACAGGGGTCCCTTGCGTATTCGCGTGCATATAAGCTAGTCCATTTTTGTACCAAATGTTTTTTCAATTTATTTTCGTAATTAATGTTTTTTTTTTCATTTTGTTTTGGTCAAAAAGCCTATGAAACTAGGAGACTAATTGCTAGAACAAAAAGAAAATTATGAATTCAAATTGTGACAGATATAAACATTACTTGTGATTTTATTTAGTAACTACAAATTTCAGTTTTTTCTACACAAATTTGAGAGGTTTTTTTTTTTTGGTGTATTTTAAGGTGTGACACTGAGTCATTGAAATAATAATAATAAAAAATCCAAACCTCGATAATTACTCTTCAATAAATATAAAATAAAAATCAAGGAAATGGATGTCGGGTGAATTTGAGTGCATAATACTTAGCTAACTTTTTATGTATTTTAGGCGAATATCAGATATTTACCGCTAGAAGTTATGACTAATTTGTTGAGCTAGTTTTGCCTTTGACTAACTTTTTTCCTTTTTTTGTATCCAAATAATGAGGCAATGACCTCAAGCAAGGAAATAAAAGTAAATTATTGAGCCGGTTCAAATGTTTCTGAAAGAAGAGAATATAATTACTAGATGTGGAGGGAGAAGAACAATTGAAACTTCTGTTATTTTATTAGATTTAATAAATAAAAAGTTATTAAAGAAAGACAACAATATGTTTATTGAATTAGAGTTATACATGATAGAGACGCTACTCACCATCAGTGCATGTGGATGGTGGAGGAGTTCAATTTCATTTAGGATTTGACCTCCTAATCTATAGTGAAATGAATCTAGTGATTATAATATCCCCTTCTTCATAATTCTTCATATTCTTTTGTCCACAAGTAAAGCAAAGAAAATGACGCAATAAGCGGTGACATAACTTAATCATTTAAATAGGAAAATTTAAGGGTAAATTTTATAATACATATGATAATGTATTATTTTTGGTCTTTAACTTATCCTCTTCATTTTAGATGGGAGAAGATGCTGATTAGGTAAAGTCAATATTAAAGTATCAAATTACAACCCCTAATATAACAGGTAAAGGTCATATTTTTTTACAATTCACTTGTCTTGTAATTAGGATCCGTTTGAATATTATAGCTTTTGACTTTTTTTTAATGTTCTAGAAGTTAAAAGTTAAAATTTTACTTTTTGTCATATTTTACTAAATAATTTATTATTTTTTTAAAAGTTATTATTAGTGTTTTTTGAGAAGTTAAAATATCTAACTTCTTAAAAAGTATTTGTTAAAACACTAAATACTTTTATTATTATATATTTAAATATGAAATAACTTATTCATAAGTTACATTTTAAAAGTTACTTCTGTATAAGATTTTGGATAAGTTATTTATCCAAACGAGACCTTAGTTATTTTATGTTGCTTATGTAAAATTAATATAAGAAATAAAAAAAAACACAATTTTTTAAATTATTTTCCAATAATAAATAGGGTTAAATGCATTTTATCCCTAAATTTTAAGTCATATGTAATTTATACTCTGACTTTTCAAAATGCGCATCACAACACTCTGAACTTTCCAAAAATTGTAAAAAAAAATTCTTATTTTTCAAACATTGCAAAAGTTTAAGTCATAACAGGGAGTCGGATTACACATAATAAAAAAATCATTGATTGATTGCACACAGAATTCATGGACAATATGTAAGGTTGTACAAATTAAAAATATTAGGAGGTTAAATGTATATAAATTTTACCTATATTAATTACCAAAGTTATGTTGAAATGTGTTTTACACATTTTTAATAGTTCATGATGTCATTATGCATATTTTAAAATGTCATGATGTAAATTATACATGACTTAAAATTTAAGAAGTGAAAAATGTATTTAGCCCTGATAAATATGCTGAAAAGTAAGATGTGTAGGTTAATACTCAATCAGTTTTCTACACAAAGCGTTTTTGGTTTGTGGGCATGTTTTAATTTCAATAATTAAAGGAACGCTTCAACTTCAATTGTTAACGGTCAATGCATGGCTTGATTAAGAGCAAACAAAGACGGAACAATCATCAATTTGGCGTTTTCAACAATAATTTTGAAGCAATCATTCAAATTGCAAATAATATATAGGGCGGAACTAAAAGTCATTAACTTTTCATAAGGTCTAATAATGGTCGAGTTAGGTCCCCATTATATTAAACTTTAATTTTTATTTTTCAAATATATTCTCCAATCAAAAGACAATCTTGTTGGAATTATCCGGCAATCAAATTTGAGACCATTAGTTAAGAGCAAGAAGTATATGTCTCAAGAATATTGGTACTTTTTTGGATTTAAAGATTATGATTTAATTATATATATTTAAACTATTAATAAATTTAGTTAATAAAATACATGATAAATTTTTAATCACAAGTTATCTAAAAGATACCAAGTTCCATAAATTTTATAAATTATGGGAGAAATTTCATTAAAGTATTGGTGATTGAATTGCTCAACTTTTTTCGAGTTAACATTTCAAAATCGATATCCGAACAGAAAAGTCAAATTCAGCCAAAACTGTATTCAATCAAATTTATTTTTATATCGCGATGAGTCGTGCATAAAATAGTAACAACTTAACTATGGTTTTTTATGCCGATATCACAAAAAGTGTTCGCATTTATATATCATTTCATTTTTCTATTTATACATTTAGCTTATTATATTTATATTCCTACTTATTCATCTATCTCTTTGTCCATATAGTATTAAGAATTAATAGAAATAGATCTATCTCTTTTTCTATTAATATTACGTGATTTTTTTCCCAAAATACTATATTAATATTAATATACTATCAAAATCCCATATATATATATATATATATAAAAGACCTGACTAGTCACTGACCAGGCCCCAAATAGGATTGTTTCAAATGAAAAAAATATTTTAGAATAATAAAAAAAAATGTACATATAGCAAAATTGAATAAAATTTATTTAGAATATCAGCAAGCGTCCAAAATTTTAGGTTGGTTTTTTTAATGCATTTTTGCACATTTTTTTATGCACCAAATTTTAATGTATTTCTAGGATTGTACATTGACCGTCAACTTAATTCATATGAAATTGTTATTAATAATTCTTCAATTAATCCAACAATGCTAGGTCTTTTCATCTCATTGTGATTTTTAGATAGGTACATTAAATATAATAACAACTTAATTCACAATTGAAATCCCCAAAATTAATTCCTTTTAAATTTTATATTAAATAAATTGGTTCCTCTAAAAATATTTAGTTTAACTTTGATATTAAAACATGTTTACATTATCATAAAATCAAATATTTTTCTTTTACACGAACTTTTAAAACTCTTACACTATTAGTATATGCAAAGTAAGTCCTATGTTTTTGTGCTTAATTTTTATGCTAAAAAATGAAGAGTTTTAATTTGGATGTATGTAAAAATATGTTTATATTATTCAATTAAATAATTATTTATTTAACCATTTTAACCTTGGATATGAGAATCAATTATATTTAATTATATAGTAGTTTATGATTAAATTGCTATTACTATATTAAAATTAAATTTTTAGAAAGATTTTAATGATTAATTTTATATTTTTTTATGAATGTACCTCTCTTTTTTTTCACGAATCCATACTCTAAAAATTTGACCTTTCCTTTTTTTTTTCACACGATAATAATTCACTTAAGATGTGCAATATATCATATCCTGTATGGATCCTAATTCATCATAACAGACTTAGATTGGTAGATATATTTCAACTCGCGGAAGAAAATAAAAAGTGTAAAACGGAAAGCATTATAGCTCTTTCCATATTAACTGACGAGATGATCGAGATCCCTGACAGACGAAACTCACAAAATCATATATAATAATAATATAGGAATGAGAATCTATTTATTTTAAAAAAAAATTTGATATATTTATTCTATATAATAATTTTTTAACATAAAATCTCATGGATCTAATAATTGAATTTAAAGCTCCTAACAAGTAGGTTAAGTCTATAAAATTTTAAACAATTTGAAAACTATTTAATAATTTATTTTATATAAATAACATGTGTTTTTAACATATAAATAAATATCAATTATCAGATTATATGGCTACTATTATCTAATTTTTTTAAAATTTAATATATTTAATTATCAATATAATATAATATAAATTAATAGTTTGATTAATCAAATTTAAAGTAGATAAAAAAATTATTAAATATATATAAGATTTACTTTTAGAATAAATGGATCACACTCATAATATAATTATGACAGAAATGTTTAAAAAATTATAGAATAATCCAAGATCGAGACATATAATAATAGTGTATTTATGAAAGGAAAATTGAAAAAAAAAAAAGAATAATAATCGAAGACTGAGACAAAATAGGGATACTCTGGAACCACCATCGATTGACATAGTACCACGTGAATTCCCCAGTGAGGGCAGTTACATTCCAACGCATGTGGACCTTATTATTACTGTATCCTCTTCCTATATCCCATCAAACGAGGAATGATATTTGTAGCTGTAATTGAACATTTTGGAATTAATATATACAAAATTAATCTTAATAATTAATATACCAACAGCTATATATATAAAATATTTTTACAATATCATCCAATTAAATTATTTTATTTATATAATTTTTAAACAATAAATATAAAAATTAACTATCATACATGACAATATATATTAAGTTGATTAAACGTAAAAAAACATATTAATAAAAACTAAATTCAATATATAAATAATAAAAAAATTTAGTTAAGTTTCTAATAAATATGTTATAATTTAATTTATGTAATTCTATGTTATTAATTAATAGAATTTTATCAAGGTAATAAATATATAAAATAACTATTCACTATCATAATAAGCCATAATAATTTATTATATTAGTCAAATTCTATTGACTATGGATTACAATTTAGTATATAGAAATTAAACCCATTAAATTTAAAAATAATAATCTATTATTTAATATTTACAGATTGTTTTATATGCCTAGGACAAAATTATATCACGAAAGAGATATTTAAATAACAATACTCATATCTAATAATGAAGAGATAAACGTCTCATTGAAGTAGGAACTGCAAGCGATACCATTTTTTATCCCCTGTATAGCACTAGCTTTGCTTCTTCTGTCTGCGCTCTCTTACTTGGTTGTCTTTGAGGAACTGAAAGTTACACAACACATTGAAGTAGGACACATAAAAAACGTGACTCCATCTATTGTTGTTGGTTCTTTTGTCCTCAGAATCATCAATTGGTCACCATTCCAATGACTACTAGAGGATTCATTGCTTATCTCGTGTCTGGTTTCTCTCTTGCTGTTGTCTCTGCGGTGTTACTCACAAACCATCTTCATGATGACCACAAAGCATCTCTTACCATGTCATCATCATCATCATCTACCCTTTATGGATCTGGAGTTCAGAAAGTTTGGCCAGTACGTCTTTTGTTTTTTCCATGTGGTCTTTTCATTGAGTGAGTGAGTCTTTGTTGTGCAGAAAAGAAAAAGACTAATGCTTGGTTATTATTTGTGTGTATGTTTTTGGGGTGCAGGAATTGGAGTGGAATTGGAGGATTGTGTTGGCCACAGTTATTGGTTTTCTGGGATGTGCTTTTGGAACCGTTGGTGGGGTTGGTGGTGGAGGCATTTTTGTTCCCATGCTCACTCTCCTTATTGGCTTTGATACAAAATCTGCTGCTGCTCTCTCTAAATGTAATAACTCAATTCACCCTCAAGATTTCTTATGCTTCATTTCTTTTTATTGGTGCTTTCTTTGATTAGAGTTTCAAAGAGGGTGAGCCTTGGAACTACAGTAAGGTTCCTACTTTGTGACGTAGAGGTCACAGGTTTAAATTCTGGAAATAGTCTCTTCCCTTGTAGATTAAGGCTGCGTACCCGAGTAGGTGGGAGGCTTGTGCACTAGTCCGCCTTTTGATTAGAGTTTCATAACAAAAATTGATTCAAAATTGTGACCCCATATGCATACTTTTTCCTTTTGTCTCTCTTCAATGGTTCATTGATCATTATTCATTAATAATTGCATAGTTGTTATGTGATTGGTGTTTTGTGTTGTGAATTTTAAGCTTGGTGTTTGGTGTTGGTGCTTGACTTGGTGCAGGTATGATAATGGGGGCATCAGCATCATCTGTTTGGTACAATCTGAGAGTGCCTCATCCAACCAAAGAGGTGCCAATATTGGACTACGATCTGGCTCTTCTGTTCCAGCCCATGCTCATGCTTGGTATCACTGTTGGTGTTGCCCTCAGTGTTGTCTTCCCCTATTGGCTCATCACTGTTCTCATCATCATTCTCTTCATAGGTTTGTATCATCACCAGCATTTGAAACCACTGTTATTTGAATGAAATCAGTTCTTCTTTTTGTAATCTGGTCTAGTGTTCTGTTTTTGTATAGGGACGTCTTCAAGGTCCTTCTTCAAGGGCATTGAGATGTGGAGGGAGGAGACTCTTCTCAAGGTCAAATTTTCATCACAAATTTCATGTTTTTGGAACCATGAAATGAATATTCTTATATGGCATCAACAGAGAATTATTCTTTTTTTTTTTTGGGGGAGAAAGTTAGCTCAGTAGCCTTTTTTCTCTAATTTATTTTTATTTTCTACCTGCAGAAAGAAATGGCCAAGCAACAAGCAACTTTGGTTAATTCCCGTGGAGAACGTAAGTCAAGCATATCATATATACACGAGTGTAATTTTGATGCATTGTCAAATGTAAACTGTAAAATCTTTACACTCTTCCACTATTTCAAAAGTCAAACAAGAGGAATTGATTCGATAACTCTCAGGGCATACAAATTAAATCCTATATACATTTCCACAATAGTTTATCTTTGCATATTAATGCGTAAACAAAAAAAAAGTACAAAAATTTGGGGGTACAATGCTTCATTGGTATGGGAACAGGAACAATTTCTTTTCTGTAAAGTGTCCCCCACATGTACTACATTCACATGCTTTAGTATTTTTTCCTTTTTTGGGTTGCGTATGGAGTACTAATCGTTGTATTTCCTGAATTTGCAGTTTTGATTGACACAAACTATGAACCATTGATCCCAAAAGAAGAGAAGTCAACTCTAGTAAGTAAATTTCTCATACAGTTAATACATTTTTTTATTTTGGTCTTTTTCAGAGGTACTAACCTGTTTTTCTCACCTAAAAACCATTCAGCAAAATCTGTGTCTCAACCTTAGATGGAAAAGGATTTTGGTATTGATGGTAGTGTGGGTTGCTTTCTTGCTACTTCAAGTCATCAAGGCAAGTCTCTTTATGTCTCTTTAACACACACTTTCTCAAAGGTATATTCAATTTTGTTTATGTTTCTAATAATTTTGATGCTGGTTTGCAGAATGATGTAGAGGTTTGCAGTGTTTGGTATTGGGTGCTTTTTGGCTTACAGGTTGGATGATAAATGGAATTACATAAGCTCAATTTGGTACTGTGCTTATGGTGGGGTGGTGAGACTAATAATTGGCCTGCACATATTTGCTCTTTTGTGTTTTCAGTTTCCAATTTCACTTGTGGTGTTTGGCTATGAAGCAGTCAAGTTGTACAAGGACCACAAGAAGAGGATGGCCACAGGGAACCTAGAATACATATGTGAGGCTTCAATAGAATGGACTGCTATGAACCTTGTATTTTGTGCACTCTGTGGCATCCTAGGGGGAACCGTCGGAGGTCTACTTGGTTCTGGAGGTGGGTTTGTTTTAGGCCCTCTTCTCTTGGAGATTGGTGTCATTCCCCAGGTACAGTTATATATCCCATGCTCAATGCACATTTTTAGATAAAGTGCATGATCTCATCTGTTTATGAGGAAAATCACGGTGCAGATCATCACACATGTATGATCTGTCATGTTGATATTCGTATCTTGTAAAATCATAAACCATGAATTTGATCATCAGTAGTTGAGATTATGCACTTTACTCTCTGAAGTGCGATATGCACTTTTAGAAGAAGTCAAATCCATTCAGTTTGAGGGTAAATTCAAGAAACTTAACTTCCTAGTATGTTGATCATTTACAATCCAGGTTGCTAGTGCAACAGCAACATTTGTGATGATGTTTTCATCATCTCTGTCTGTGGTTGAATTCTACCTTCTGAAGAGGTTCCCCATTCCTTATGGTATTTTTTCATGGGCCCTTAACCTCCATGGCCTTTTTATTCGATCAATAGTTCAATATATTAATATGATCATATCATATAATGAATATATATATATGTAACTAATTTCATTGTATTTATTTTGCAGCATTGTACCTCACCACAGTGTCTGTTTTGGCTGGCTTCTGGGGACAGTTCTTTGTTAGAAGATTAGTTAAATGTCTTGGGAGGGCATCAATCATTGTATTCATCCTCTCAGGTGTCATTGTTGCTAGTGCTGTCACAATGGGTAAGGCAAACCAACCTGAATTGCTGATCTATTATAATGGTTTTGTGCACAAGTTTTTTTGTGTAACACACTTTTCATAGAAGTATCCAAATTGTAACCTTTTTTTTTTTTTTTCCTTTCAGGTGTTGTTGGCACTGAGAAGAGCATTCAAATGATACACAATCATGAGTTTATGGGATTCTTAGGATTTTGTACCAATCAGTGATTTAGGAGTGCAGTTTAGTAACAAACCAAATTTGAAATTTCATAGTGAAAATTAAAAGCTTGTAAATTAAGGGTAGGACAAGACCATTTCCAAATGTTGGTCAATGCCTGGTTGACCAGCAGAAATATCTGTCTCCCCTCAAATAAAGTTTGTGGTTGTGTTTGTTAGCTACTCGCTAACACACACGTGTGTGGTTGTGTTTGTGGTTGTGTTAGCTACTGGCTGACACTTGCAAGACATATCTTATATTGTAGCTTAGCATTTCTTTGTTTTTTGTCTTCTTTTTGTTGGGGATTCATTCAGTTATTTGTGTCAGAAAAAAAGTTAATAGAAAGAACATCATATGGCATTTTATGTGTGTATTCAGTAGTCATCTAGGTACTTCTGAATCCCACAATGTTCATAACTTCATATATATGCTCTTACAATAAAATGGGTGGAGCATAATTGTTATGTGCTTTAGATGTTTAGAGACCTTAGAAACTAACTAACTGAAGAAAAGTAGTACTAATCTTTAACAAAAAAAACATACATTGTTGTTGTAAACTAAAAAGTAAAATATTTCATGGACATAGAAAAGGATAGAGATAAGGTTTTGGTCGTTCACATGTGATGAATTACGGTTTAAATTATAGTTGAGAAAAAATGTTCACATTGAGTGTTTGACTATGCCTTGGATATTATTCCTTGCAATAAAAGATAAACAAATTAGTCCCCTCTCCCACTATAGAATATTTTTCTTTTAAGGTATCTGTAGTATGTATGTGGAAAGAAAAAAAACAAAGTTTACTTTTGAAGTACAAATATCACTGCCCTAATCAAAGTTGCCTTTGCCCGTCTCTCCCATCTTCTGGTTGGTTTGAATATGTGGTGAACATCTATTGGACCTGACTCCTAGAAAGAGACTCCAATGATTTTATGGTCTTCAGCCCAAACGTGAAGAATAAAATTAATCAAAAATATTATTTCTAACACTTAAAAGTGAGTGTTTAAGTGAAATATCACTCTATCATCAATGAGTGTAATAGATGGATGTAGATAATTAAAATTATCATCATTAACAATGACGATGAAATAAATATCCTATTAAATATCTATTTTTAAACAGTGGAATAATATTGTCCAAAATTAAATCAATATAGACTTTTGTTGTCCTACTCACGGCTCGTATGGCCCTGCATGATTGTTTGGCTTCTATGAACAAATTGAACGGACTGAAATTTTTGGCACCAACATTATGCCGTTTTTCATTTTCTCTGGAAATTAAGGTACACTATTTTATTATTATTATTTTTTTTTGTTACAATTAAGTTACACTATGAACATGCGGTCCCATTTTTTGTCGTGTACTATATATTATATAGAAAGATCATTATCAAATGGCTGAATCAAGATCCTTGAGTGTTGAGTCTTTCTCTCAGAACCCAGAAAAATATAGTCATTTGTTTGGAAACGAAAAGGAAAATAATAATAATACGTGGCTGACTGAGGAGCACGATTTGTTTGTTTAATAAATAACATAATTTCGATATGTACAAGAGTTTAATTTTAGTACAAAAACTTCTTTATAATATCATTCAATTATTTATTATCATATAAGTAAAAGTAATTGAGTTTCATACTCATTTTTTAGAAACTTATCAAAATGAGATGATTTGATTAGACAATAATCTGAAAATATAAAAAAAATATACACTATCAGTACATAAAAATTAAATTTTCCATGAAAAGTTAACTTTATATATTGATTTTGAGTTTAATTTATGCAAAGTTTTATGGTCTATCCTATCATGTGTTGCCACATTAATAAAAATGATTAATCTCACATACTATTTAAAGAATTATATAAATAAAATAATTTAATTGGATTAAAGTATAAAAATTAAACTTATTAGTTTATGGTCACAAGGCAAAACTCACAAGTTCAGAAAAATAGAATAACTTTTTTGTAATTAAAATGGCATTGGCCGAAAAGGTTAATCTAGGCATGTGCTTATGTACTTTAGCCCTCGTCCTATTCATTAAGATAACAAAATAATAATAATAATAATAATAATAATAATAATAATAATAATAATAAAGCCTTGTCAAAGAAATTGAAGAAATTTCAGCATAAAATAATTAAGGAAAGTATATTGATATTTTAACAGTGTTATGTACAATAAGTATTTTATTTAAAATAATTTTTAAAAAAATCCAATCTAAATGGATTAATTCAAAAATATATTTATAATAGAACAAAATACACTTTTTTGAACTAAGATATTAGGGGATAAAAATAAGGATGATATTCAAACTTATAACATTTCACAACTTATTAAGATATGTCGAAGTCTACTTATAAATAATGGACTCACTTGCCACTTAACGAAATGTTTGATACTAACACTTATTTAGTTACAATAATTCAACTCTTATTATATTAAATAATATTTTAGGTTCAAATTTATAAATAAAAAATTAACATTAAAAACATTTTATGTCATAGTCGACCAACTCAATTTTAGTTGAACCAGTTAAAATCTAGTGAAGTCCAAAATATAAATAATTTTGCCGGGGGAAAAAAACACTCCACTGTTTCATGGACAACTCCCAATGATGTATGAATTTTGTAAAGTAGTCTTTGCTTGGTTTTTTTCTTGTATTTCTACTAAGATTTATAGTTGAGGGTGGCTATCTCATCCTAAAGTAATGACAAACGCAACTCTTAAACTCAATCAATGCTTGTTTATTCTACAGGTGATTGTTTCATAAATAAAATAAACAGGATGTTCAATTAAATTTAAGAATAAAAATACAAAAATTATTGATTGATTTTATTAGTCCACGTAATGACAATTTGATAAGACATACTTTACCATTAGTTGTTCTAAAACTTCAAGCAATAGATACTGAAATACATAAGCATCTGTTTAATATGATTAAAATAGTTATCTCTTTCTCTTTCATTAGCCATGTTTCGAGAATCAGATCGGACCGTGACGGACTAGTTGAACCGAGCACTCATCTCAGGTTAGACCCTAAAGCGGTTGGGAAAGAACCTGGAGAAGCTGCTTGGGCAGAACCGAAAATCGGAAAATCAAATCGTACGTAATCCGTTTTTTTTTTTTACGAAAAAGATGCAAAAAACATCATTTTGAGGTTTTTTTTTAAAAAAAAAGTCTAAAATATTATTTTTCCTAATTCTTTTTATTTTTCGGTATGAGAATTAGTAATTTAAGATATTTTATCTATATGGATAATATTTATTTTGATTAAGAGATGAATTATATTATATTCTATAGATTTTGTTGATGCCTAATTTAATTTTTAGTTATTTATGACATATATTTTATTTTATATTTTTATATATTTATGTAAATACAAGTTTTATTATATACCGGTTATATACCGGTTCGACCCCTGGTTGAACCTCTGAACCCTTGCCCTGATCGGTTCAATACCCAGTCTGATTTTCAGAATCTTGTTCATTAGTCAAACAATTTGAAAGCTCAAAACATACATATATATATTTAAAGAAGCCTATCAACCAGTCGTACGATCCAACAACACATCATCTTATAACACAATTGTAGCTTGATTCTTTGTTTGGTTGAAAAGTATAAGAAAAATATTAAAAAAAAAGGGAAAGCTTTTTTTTTTTCCTTTTGTTTGTTTGTTGGAAAAATTAGACGGAAGAAAGTGTGAAACCCATTAAAATGTTTTTCCATTTTTACAAAGAAAGCTAGACGGGAAGAAAAAAAATATATTTAAAATATCAATTTTATCTCTCTGTTTCTCTATATTATGCTATATTAATAATAAATTATAGTCACTCGATATAAGGGGCTTTTTTTTAAATATGATTTTTGAGTGGTGTATTTACATCAATATGGTGTTTTAAAAAAAATTCACACAATATGGTGCTTTCAGTTTAGAATCCGCCAAACAGATTCAACACTAGCGGATTCAATAAAAAAATATTTGTGTACTGAATTTGCATCGAATTTAATGTAAAAAATATTATTTTATTGAATCCGCCTTTTCAATAAAATAATATTAAAATAAAATTCTGCCGCCAAAGTCATACTTAGAATCCACCATAATAATATTTTTTTATTGAATCCGCCAATGACGGATTCTAAATACCATATACAAATAAATTTATCTGTTTTATCATATTATTGCAAATCACCTGTACAAACACCATATATAAATTATTTTTCCTTGATATAATTATATTTTAAATATTTTCATTCTCTTTCCAACCAACCAAAAAAATAAACATTTGTCATTTTTAATCTCTGGGAATAAATATATTATGCTATATTAAGAATAAATTATCCCAAGGAGCCAATCTAGAACCATTCAACAAATTATGCTTCTACTTTCCAACATGAGATCAAGTGTTTGGTTGATACAAATTGTCATAAGTAATTAGAGCCACTACCAACCCTCAGCCCCATCTCCAATGATGGCTTCATTAAATAATGTGCTTAACTTAAACAATCCCTAATCATTTTTTCCATGGGAATAATTTAATGTTGAGGGTGGCTCCTGACCCATTTGGAAATTGTTCTTATTATGTTTATCCATCATATAAGCATAATGATCATGTGTTTGGCTAGGGAAAGCACATGTTATGTGTCAATGGGGCCAAAATTGTATATCCTGAATATTCTGAACCCTATGGCCTATATCATGTGACATCAATTATTCAGCCGACCAATGGCATCAGTTTATATGTAGAGAGGGAAACATCATTTTCTCAAGAAATTAAAAAAAAAGACAGAAAATGGGAGATGAAAACCACTGCTTGAGAATCCAGGATTCAAATGAGATTCATCCATATCCTTCCCCAAAAAAAAAAAAAACACACACACACACACACACAAAAACACAAAAATAAAAAAAAAAGGTTATTTGTTAACATTACTTGATATACCATATATTAAAATATTAATTTCCATCATGCCATGTGTTAGGTTTCTATTGAACTTTTGTATGCATAAAAATCCCTCACATCAATGTCTAATTTAATGAATTAACAGATGAGATCTTCAACTGTACCCCATACTTTAAATTATGCTTTTTACTCTCTAAAATATACTCTGTACTTAAAGGATATATTTATAAGTTTGAATTTTTAAGATAAAATTTAGGAGGAAAGGTCCTTAGACAAATTTAAGACAAATTTTCCTCCATAGACCCTTTCTTTCCCTCTCTTCAAACCCTTCAATCCCCTCCCTTTCCCTCTCATGCCCAAACTCACAAAAATACTAAAGGACAATATTAGACTAGTCTACAAACAACTAAGGGACGATAAATAAAGATGACTTGAAACATGTCTAGAATGTTTTAATATCAAGAATATCAATTAGTACAAGAGGGTATGAGAATGAACACTGTCCACAAAGTCAATGGTAACAGAACAAAAGGAAGATCCTTGACCTATTATAATGGTATTCTCATCAGTGAGAGCTCTAAGAATCCACCTTGTTTAAAACATTGAAGCTATGTGGATGACTTGGAAGGATTTAACTGGCACCTGCCTTCGAACATATGCTACCCCATCAAACCAACCCAAATGCCAAACCAAACCAGTTAATGCCCCTAAAACATCATTGAATGACAGACACGCGATGCACAGAGGCATGCTCAGTGTACATAAAAAACAGTCACACTTCAAGGATTTCAAGCTAGATGAACTACTTGTGGCTGTGGCTTCCTTGGAAGACTTTCTTAGATGGTGAAGTTAGAAGTGGTTTAGCATCTGAATTGATAGCTATATTTCCCATTCCTGCCTCCATGGCCTCCCTCTCATCTTTGTCCTTTCTCTTCTGGTCAGACACGGCTGTGGCCGCATCCACAGCTGGGTTGTGATTAGAAGAAGGCATGGATGGCTCCAATAGGCGCGGACCGGCATTCATCCATGGATGTTGAAGGCACTGCCCGGCAGTTGGCCGTTTCTCAGGAACAAAGTCAAGGATGGGAACCAGAAATTCAGTCATGGCATTCGCATCTTGCTCACTAAAATCATACTTCTCCATGAGGACCTTGTTCAAGGGCCAGAACCGCAATCGCCTGATATGCCTCAAATCCCCATATCTATTGAAGAAATCACGGGAATAGCGGCCACCTAGTGCAATCTGAGAATTATAGTACAAGAACACATTAGCCATGACCGTAATGAATATAAGGGCTAAGAAATAAATAGGAAAATATTACTACCTTCCGTGGCATCATTCCAAGAAGTTCCATCATTAGCGCTAAGTGGTCCTGAGACAAATTAAAGATACAACAAACTTGATTCAGAAAGTAAACCAAAAGCATGAATGCAAGCACATATGATTTTCATTTCGGTAGTCAATACTGAAGACAAAATTAGCATAATAAAACGAATCAACTGGTCACTTCCCAAGAAGTAAATCTATCATTTTGACAGTGAAATTCATAAGCACATCCGATAAATTGCAAGCAGAGCAAAAACCAGACCATTTCCATGACAGCAGCAAAGTATGCTTCAATTGACTGATATGCATAAAGTTTAAAACAGACCAATAGTCATTAGGCAGGCTACACCTCAGAATAGCATCCAAAAAAAATGTGGCTACTAGTTAATACTCATGACTCATGAGAAAGGGTATAGAAGTTTACTCTCCAAGGGATTTTCTCAATTCCAGTCTTATTTGATAATTGATATTATGGGAAGGGGACCTCGTAAGTCAGATCCTTTATCTAGACAGATAAACTTAATAGAATTAAAACCAAAATGCTGCAGATTTGGAGACCACAAAATGCTATTTCTCCTGATATGCATTTTATGTGTGGTGCTAGCTTGGAATCAACTACACATCTTTTTATGCATTGTTTTGTGGCTGACTTCTTAAGTTTTTATTAAACACTTTGTTTGGTAATTTTGGGGAGTGTTAGGTGTGTCCCAGAGTTTGAGAACAGTTCCTCTTGACTAGTAATGTTGGTTTTGGGAGAAGGAAGGAAACCAAAACTTTGTGGCAAATGTGCTGTCTTTGCAGTTGTTTGGTGTATTTGACTACAATTTAACTCTTGCACATGCAGGGACTAGGCGTCTAGCATCTACTTAGCGTAAGACATATAACCTTTTTAGATTTCCATATTTGATATGCTAAGAAATTGGAAGGCATTGATCATTGCTGCATTGATGCCTTCTTCTATTTCTTTCTGTATTGAGGATATCTTGTCCTCTTTGCTCTATGTAATATTCTTATCTTTCGGTAATGAATTTTCTTCTTTTATCAATATAAATATATATATATAGGGGCGATTTAAATGAGTAATGGTTTATTATGAAAGTAAGAGGAATAAATTTAGGCAGTATAACTATACATGGATAGTCATGATTGAAAGCTAATAAATGGTATTAATGATCACGTAATCATTTAATAATGTCACATGATTTTGTGTTTTAATCTAGACCCTTCATGTAAGATCCAACATCCTAGATTTACTTTCACAATAAATCACCCCTATATATATATATACACACACACATCAGAACTTGATCTCACAGTGTATCTATTAGTACTGTGTTCAACTTAAAAGGTACAATGTTCTTATCAGGGGCAACCTTATAACTTGAATAGTGTCAAGCAGGATCAGGATGTCCTAGTACAGCATCTCCAACACCATAAAATCCCAAATGAGCTGGCTTGCATCCATAGCATTGAAGATGAAACTTGAAGTAAAAAGCTATTACAGTTCTATGTGTATATCAATGAGAGTATCAATTCTGATTTCACAAAATTAATTTTATAGCAAACTGAATCGTTGAGATGATAAGTTTTGGGTAGAAAGGAAGGAAAGAGAGAATAAAGACCTAATAATATGAAAAAAATATTGATCTGATATATTATGATATTTTGTGGTTTAGGATTTAGGAACTTATCCAGAGCTCACTCAGCTCCCATCTGCCTAAGCCTAACCCCCTTTCCCTCCCAACTTATACTCCAATTACCCCAACTAATTAAAGGCAGGGTATATCAAAACACAATCCTCACAGAATTGGGACACAGATGCCACTTTTGCATCAGAAAACGCTACCAATTAACTGGGAAAAAATTTTCTCCAATTTTGGCACTGCTAAGAAGCTCTAAAACATGGCACTTTTCATAAATCAAAACAGGCAATTTATTTGCACTCTATGATTTATTGTTCACCCTCCAACTAAACATACCCTAGACATGATAAACTTAGGCACCACCTTCATGGAAATACATAGTCTTCCTCATCCAGTGCATTCATATTCAGTGGAATACTAGAACCATTAACTTTAAGAATGCGATTCTAGAGCCTAAGTACCTTTATAACAGAGTTTAGATTAGATTTCTCTTTGGTGGTCAGTTCATGATAATTTATAAAAGTGTTTCTACTTTATATTGCTGATATTCAGCAAGATTGGACAACATCACTGAAATTTGTTTTTCTTTTTTTTCCTATGTTTTAGAAGACAGCTTATCATCTATAATGTAATTCCTCTCTTGTAAAATTCTTTATGTCAAGGAACTACTCTCCCCAAAGCTTAACCTATCAACTGGAAGCCCCTGCACATAATCCTTTCATTTCAAGCATGGACAATGAAAAGGCCCATTTACCATCTGCTAACATTTGACTTTTAGTAGAAGAATGGGAGTAGCAAGGCTCAATCCTATCTGCTTAGTCAAGGAAGCTCTAATAGCATGCCAAGAGCCACCACTCCCAAAAGCTTACGTTGTCATGTGAAAGCTCATGAATTGCTTTATACATGTCTCTAAAAGTTTATAACAAAAACAAAGATCCAAGCAACACTTTTACAACATAAATGGAAAGGGAATTCAGGGTTGATCATTCAAGTGTAGCATTTGAGATAGTCAGTTCGTGCGTCAAAGACAGCTCTCCAGGATCAATGATGCCAATGGATATTTTAAGAATCTTTTGAGTTAAACCCACTATCTAAAGAATGTTTTTCAGCCAGTACTGTGCTGTCTAGAATTCAAGCACACTACCTTCCCGTGCCATCCAAACACTAGGGCTCATGCACATCACTTTTCCATGCCATACAAACACGAGTGAAAAGTTTACATAAGACACTGGATGTTCCACACAATGATGATTAAAGAACTTGCTTTTCTCATGCACTAATGTGCTGGGTATACACAAAATGAAGCCTAACAGGTGTACTTTCAGAAAATGAGCTCCATTTATTGTTGACTCAGGAATTGGCTCTAATTGTATAGTTCCACAATATTTGGTCAGCTGCCAGATATTTCAACACTTTTGTGTGGCTTAACAGTAGGTTTAAAAAAAGGTTTTTCTGCATAGGGTTTTTACACTTTTACTTCAGTGCATGTGATAGAGGCGGAAGGTTTGGAAGAGTGTATAAGAGGAAAGTCAAGGGCAATAACTAAATAACTGTCAGGTTGTTAATAAAGTGACAGTTAGGCAGAGATTTTAGGCGGGAAAAGGCATCACTAGAGGTATATAAGAGAGGATAGAGTAGTTGAAGGTGTGTGAATAATCATTTTGTTAGAGGAGCTCTAATTCCTTTGTCTTGTGTAACTTTTCTAGGGTTCTTGGCACATTGCTCAGTTCCCTCTATCAATAATATCATCACTATTCCGTCATAGTTACTAGTCCTATCACTGGTATCTGCCTTCTCCGATCCTGGTACGCTTCATATGGTGCGCAAATCCAAGATGGAAGCAAAACTTGATGCGTTCTTGGAGAGATCCGAAGAAGACCGTCACAGAGCGGAGGAACGCCACCTTGCACTACTAGAAGAATCGATCGCGAGGCTCGGAGAGAGGATCGCGCAGGTGGAAGTGCACATGGACCATGTCGAACGCATTCGACCTCACGTTCACGTCGGACCTCATAGCAGGAACAGTGACGACGACGAAAACTCCGCAAACCGACGCGGAGGAACGGAGCAATGGCGGCGAATCGAACTTCCGTTGTTCCACGACAAGGATGCATATGGCTGGATCGATCGCATCGATCGATACTTTGAGATCCGTGGAGTGCCGACGGAGGATTGGGTGGTGGTGGGGAAGGTTGCGATGGAGGGCCCCGCACTGACATGGTTCAAGTGGTGGGAAACCACCACGACGAAGTACTCATGGGAACAATTTCGGTTGGCGGTGGTGAGAAGATTCCAACCATCGATGGCACACAACCCGTTCATGGTGCTGATGTCACTGAAACAAACAAGTTCGGTACTCGATTACCATCATCAATTTGAACTATTAGCTAGCCCGTTGAAAACGAGAGAGAGGAGATTCCTGAACGAATTGTTCCGGAACGGCTTGCAAGAAGAGGTACGCTCCGAACTTGACATGCACCAATTCGAAACTATTGATGAGATGATGGACATGGCTGAACTGATTGAAGTAAGGAATAAGGCTTGGGTTAAAAGCCGAATTGGTATCAGAGAAGAAGAGTTGGGCCCGTGAGTTTCCTTGGTCTAGAGGTAGTTTGGTGGATAAAGGAGGATCCATAAACAATATAGGCAGAAACACGAGCCTATCCAGTAGTGGTAGTAATGGGGGAATTAGCAAGGACCGAGGAGCATCATCAAGGGTGTCTGAGGTGGAAAAAGCAGGGCCAAGCCTAAATCGTACAGGATTTAGGCATGTCACGGATGAAGAAATGCGAGAAAAAAGATTAAGAGGCCTATGTTTCACATGTGATGAAAAGTACACAAGAGATCATGTGTGCAAGAACAAAGGCTTCCGATTCATGATATTAGAGGAAGAACAGGAGGGCCAAGGAGAGAAGGAATGGCACGATGCTGTGGAGGAATTAGAGGAGTCAGGACAACAACTGCAGCTATCGTACAAAAGTATGGTTGGCACTACAACACCAAGATCAATTAGAGCTTGGGGACAAGTGGCAGGGCGTAAGGTAAGAGTTCTAATTGACCCCGGGGCATCCCATAACTTCATATGTCCCTTATTTGTACGAGAAGCAGCACTACAAAAGAAGCGGCATTTGTAGTCACAGTAGCTTCAAGGGAACAAAACCAAGGGAAAGGAAAATGCTCCCAAGTGGCAATTCAATTTCCCAACCTTCAGGTGATAGAAGACTTTTACATATTCCCCCTGGACAATTCGGAATTAGTATTAGGTTTGACATGCCTGGATAAATTAGGGGAAACTTTGACAAATTTAGGAAAGTCCAGATTATCATTTCAAACGGAAGGCCGCTGGGTGGTGTTACAGGGAGCACCAGAGTTGTGCTATGGAGGAACAGCTTTGAGAGCAGCCTTGAAGGAATTAGAACAAGAAGGGCAGGGATTTATAGTACGATTATGGCCTGCAGACACTCAGTTGTCACAAATGACAGCTACACCAGCAGCAATCCAGCAGGTCTTAGATGCACATCCACTGGTTTTTGAACCTTTGGAAGGCTTACCTCCTTCAAGGAGCCATGACCATGCCATTACCCTTAAGGAGGGAGCACCCATTCCCAACCTAAGACCCTACCGTTACCCCCATTACCAGAAGAATGAGATTGAAAAGTTAGTAGAAGAGATGCTGAAAGCTGGCATAATTAGGCCAAGTGTAAGCCCGTTTGCTAGTCCCATATTACTGGTTAGAAAGAAGGACAAGAGCTAGAGATTCTGTGTGGATTACAAAGCTTTGAATCAGATTACTGTACCAGATAAGTTTCCTCTACCTGTCATTGATGAATTATTGGATGAGCTGACAGGTGCTGCCATATTTTCCAAGTTGGATCTAAAATCTGGATACCATCAAATCAGAATGGTGGAAAATGATATTGCGAAGACAGCATTCCGCACTCATGAGGGCCATTATGAGTTCTTAGTCATGCCGTTTGGCCTCAATAATGCTCCATCAACCTTCCAAGCCCTTATGAATGATATATTAAGGCCGTTCCTTCGGAAGTTTGTTTTGGTATTCTTTGATGACATACTGGTATACAGCAAGGATGAGGAATCACATGCATCGCATCTCACTGCTGTATTTCAAGTGTTACAGCAACAGCAACTCATTCTCAATAGGAAAAAATGTGATTTTGGAGTCCTAACAGTGGAGTATTTGGGTCATATGGTGTCAGCTTCAGGTGTGGCAGCAGACACTAAGAAAACAGAAGCCATGAGGCAGTGGCCAGTGCCTAAAGATCTGAAGGCTCTAAGGGGTTTCCTGGGACTAACAGGATACTACAGGAAGTTTGTGAAGAACTATGGGATTTTGGCCAAACCACTCACAGATCTGACCAAGAAGGACACCTTTCAATGGTCAGAAACAGCACAACAAGCGTTTGAAGCTCTTAAGCTAGCCATGGCAGAATTGCCTGTGTTAGCTGTGCCAAACTTTTCCAAACCCTTTGTCGTGGAGACTGATGCGTCAAGTCAAGGTTTGGGGGCTGTTTTATCTCAAGAAGGGCGACCAATTGCCTACCTTAGCAAGGCACTCTCCCAAAGGGCCCAACAAAAATCAGCATATGACAGAGAGTTGATGGCGATTGTGTTTGCAGTGCAAAAGTGGCGCCACTACTTGTTAGGCCGCCACTTCATCATCATGACAGACCATCATAGTCTGAAATTCTTGACTGATCAGAAAATAATGGGGGAGGATCAAGTTAAGTGGACGTCCAAACTCCTTGGACTGGATTTCGAGATTCAATTTAGGCCTGGCCTAGAAAACAAAGCAGCAGATGCACTCTCCCGTCAAATGCTGTACCAAGCTATTTCGGTGATACAAACAAGTTTGTGGGACACGATTGCAGCTGAAGTAGAAGAGGATGAACACTTACAGCATATAATACGCAGCTTATCCCAAGGCAGTCAAGAATTCCCTAGTTACAGTTTACAACAAGGGAGATTGTTCTACAAGGGACGCAGGGTCATTCCACAAAATTCCTCTCAAATTCCTACTTTATTAGCAGAATTTCATGATTCACCAACCGGAGGACACTCTGGTTTTTTCAGAACCTACAAGAGAATGGCAGCAGCAGTGTATTGGAGAGGCATGCGTCAACAGGTGAAATCCTATGTGGCTAACTGCCAAACTTGCCAAACCAGCAAATATGAAGCATTATCACCAGCTGGATTGCTTCAACCCATACCAGCACCAACTCAGGTATGGTCTGAAATTTCTATGGACTTCATTAATGGACTGCCTAACATTAATGGACTGCCTAAGGCCAAAGGGAAAGATTCAATCATGGTAGTAGTTGATCGCCTTACAAAATTTGCCCATTTCCTTCCTCTCTCACACCCATATACAGCAAAAGATGTAGCACCAGTATTTGTTAAGGAAATAGTTTGTCTACACGGGTTTCCAGCTGTCATAATTTCAGACAGAGACCCTATTTTCCTCAGCAAATTTTGGTCAGAATTATTCTGCTCATCTGGCACCAAACTGAAGTATAGTACTTCATATCATCCGCAAACGGAGGTGATCAACCACTGTTTGGAGACATATTTGCGTTGCTTTGCTGGAACCAAACCCAAGCAATGGATTGATTGCTTAGCATGGGCTGAATATCGGTTCAACACCACCTTCAATGCATCCACAAAGGTTTCACCCTTCCAGGCCTTGTATGGCAGAGCCCCACCAATTCTGTTCCGAGGGGAGACTTACCCCTCCAAGGTGGCTGATTGGGCATTCCTTAAGTTGCAGCCTTACCGCATGAGGTCACTAGCCAAAAAACTGAATGAGAAGCTGAGCCCGAGATTCTATGGTCCATTTCTAGTACTGGAAAGGATTGGACCTGTCGCCTATCGACTGGAACTACCAGCTGGCTGCAAACTCCATCCAGTTTTCCATGTTAGCCGCCTGAAGAAAGCTCTTACACCACAGACTCAGCCAGCTGAATTGCCAAAAGGGTTGCCAGAAGAAGGAATTTTGGAAACTGAACCGGAAGAAGTACTACAGTCTAGATGCACTTCAGGAGGTACTACTGAAGTACTAATCAAATGGAAGCAACTGCCACCACATGACAGTACCCGGGAAGAATTGCAGCAGATGCAAGAACAATTTCCTGAGGCTCACCTTGAGGACAAGGTGATTGTCCAAGGGGGGGTAGTGATAGAGGCGGAAGGTTTGGAAGAGTGTATGAGAGGAAAGTCAAGAGGAATAACTAAATAACTGTCAGGTTGTTAATAAAGTGACAGTTAGGCAGAGATTTTAGGCGGGAAAAGGCATCACTAGAGGTATATAAGAGAGGATAGAGTAGTTGAAGGTGTGTGAATAATCATTGTTAGTTGAGTTTTGTTAGGGGAGCTCTAATTCCTCTGTCTTGTGTAACTGATTCTAGGGTTCTTGGCACATTGCTCAGTTCCCTCTATCAATAATATCATCACTATTCCATCATATAGCAACTGGTCCTATCAACATGGTTTCAATATGGGGTTTCAAATATGCCATTTGAACTTTTTTATTGCAAGAATCATTTACTTCTGAATTCTGATTCAGGCTAATTATGTTGTTTGTTGAGATTTTATGACCTTCAAGACTCCGAGCTTGGAAAAATCCACACAAATATAATCTTTTCAAGTTTCAACTGATGAAGTGCACAAGTTTAGAAAATAAAGCAGCCATAAAATTCATATATTAAAACAATTTCAGCTGCCCATTTCAGGATGAATGAGTTGATGCAGAAACTAGGATATCCTCTCATTCTACCTGCTTGAATTCTGAATAACAATCAATGCCAGACTTTACAGATCTAATTCAGCTTTCGTCAAACACATTTCACCATACTATACTAGCATGCCTTTTATCTTATCCTAAAGTTTTACAATTTCCAAGCAGCCAAAATTTTTTCCTTAAATTTCAAAGAATTTTGAGTGGGGAGGAGGAAGACTAAACACCTCAAATACAGGCAAAAAGCGTACGTTGATTCCTATAACGGCCAAGGATGGCTATCTCATGACTATTATCAACAGAGTGGACATTCAAAATGTAATTATTTGTATATTGACTATATTTTATTAAATTTCAACCTACTTTTTGCAAATTCAAGGACCTCGAAACTTAAATTTCGGCACAGGGGCTAGATTAATTAGATGGGACACATAAATGCAGTAATAAAATATACCCACCTCATCTCTATCGAAGTTGTCACCACTGTGAGGATCAAATAGCACATCTCCAGTGGCAAGCTCAAAACAAATGCAAGCAAAGGACCATAGATCTGCAGATGTAGAATATTTTGATCCAAGAATCACCTCGGGGCACCGATATTGTCTTGTCTGGATATCATTTGTAAACTGTTTATATGTCCAGCAAGCATTACCAAAGTCAACTAATTTGCACTTGAGATCAACTGATGCAAGCAGCTTCTGTCTCATTGAACGGTTTCCTCTTTTGCCACTCTGTTCTTTTGACTTCGTTCCATCAGCATCTGATAACCGATTAGTGCCTGCAGAACTAGAAGCTTGTTCTCTTGCAGAACTTCCATTAGGAGATGAGTCTACAGCACCAGAGGTTTCAGGATTACCGTCAACTCCTTCAGAAGCTTCCTTTTCCACACAGCCATGTGCTGCTTGCTTAGCTTTCCTTTTAATCTTTTTCTTATGATTCTTAAGCAAATCTCCATTTGATGTCTTCACATCTTTTGCAGCTCCTGACTCCAATACCGTCTTATCTTTAGTATTAGGAAGAATGAGCAGAGCACCAGACTTTCTAGGATCCTTAGATGGATCTATCATAGATAAAAGGAGGATGTTTTCAGGTTTCAAGTCAGTATGTATGATCGAAAGCTGCTTGTGTAAGTAATCCAATCCAACCAGAATATGAAAGCATATCTCTTTAACCATGCTGATCGGCATCCCACGATAATCAGAATACTTTATAAGAGTTAAAAGGTTATCCCCAAGGTATTCAAACACCATGCATACATGCTGTCCATTCGGACCAGAATGCTTGAAATGGTCCAAAAGCTTCACCACACACTTCTTATCCTCTGGGTCTCCCTCCGCAATCTGTTGCAAAATCGTTATTTCATCCATGGCTGCCTCCGTGTAATGCTGAGCGCTCTTCTGAACCTTCAGAGCCACATATCTCTGCAGATTGCCAGACAACAACAAACCGTAGTCACACCAGTGATGTGAAAAGGATAAGCTAACAAAGGGCTATAGCTAAACAAAAAGCAATTCCTCCCACTTTAGCCTTTACTCAGCAAAAAGACAGATAATCAGTCGCCAAAAGCCAAATCCTTGTTTTCCTTACTGGACTACAAATTAATAGCGTGTTTGATATTCCATTTGGAAATCTCCAAGTTTTTGCTCAAACCATGATTTCAGAGTTCCGAACAGAAATCCAAACATCCAAACAGACACTAATTAGACAAGCATGCAATTGGTGGCAAAAACCCTAGCTTTACTCCGACAGTTTTGAAGCAGTTATATAGGGTCAAGCCCAAACTAGGATCAATTTGAGGGCAAAAGACCAGAGTCTATGTTTGATGAACTTATTTCAAGTTCAAGTTCAATACATTACAGCTCATAAATCAAAAGCTTATGTGAAATCCTTTTTAAAAAAGGGAATATGATACCAAACGTGCTAAAATCATCAACTGAAAGTTCTTCTCTCACAAACCCTCATAAAGGATCAAGCCCAAACTAAGATTTAGAGCAAAAAGATCAAAGTGTGTGGCTGCACCATAACTTATTTTAGGTTTGAAAAACACATTTCAAATTTTCAATCAAAATCTTCACCTTCATGAGACAGCTAAAAAAAAACTGATCATTCACTAATCAGTAACCAAACATGCTCAAAACACCCTCAAAAAGCACTTATTATTTTCACAGCTATCAAATCATTCAACATAAAAAAACAAAAACCAAAAAATAAAAAAAATAGAAAAATCAAAGACCCAGATATAAAGTTGAGATTTTGAGATATGGAGAGTGATGTACGGAGCATTGGGTGTCCCAAGCAAGCCAGACAGTGGAGAAGTGACCCCATCCGAGCTTGCTCTGAACAACGTATCTTCCATTCTTGAAGCCGTCGCCGATTCTGACGGCGTGGTATCCGCCGCGGCGGTAATCCTCGGTCCCTTCGTCCTCGGACGTGAAATCGCTGCTGTCAGTCCTCTCCTCTTCCTGCTTGTCCCCCATTTCCGACCCAAAAACAACTCGATCGGTTCGATAATAAAAAATACAAAATAAAATAAAATAACAATATGACTGTGAAATCAAATAGCTAAACAAGCAAAGAAAAAAAAAAAGGGGTTATTGAGTGTTTTCGTTTTTTGGGGGTTAGTTAGCTTGTGGAAGCTGAGAGACCTAGGACAGTGATGAATGAAACAACAACAACGCTGTGTGCTGTAAACCTCAGTTTTTGTGCTTGTGTGTGTGTGTGTGTGTGTTTGGTGTTTCCGAGGTACAAAGGGTGAGTTTGTGGGGAAAGAAAAGGAAAATGGAGACAGAGAGAGAAAGAGAGAGAGAGTAAAGGGGTTTGGGTTTTTCTTTTTTGCTTTGGTTTCGTTTCCGTTCCGCTCCCCGGTTAATTTAATTGAGTGAGGTGTCGTCTTCATCCTTAAGCACTCATTGACCCCCTTCTCTTCTCTTCTCCTCTCCCCTCTTCATGAAGAGATGATCCCCCACATCCACCTGCGTGTGTTTCCATCTCTTTGCCTATTTGGCTTAATTTCCATGTCCCACCACTCACAAATATATTTATATATATATAAAATAGTAAAAATATTTTATCTTACACTTGATGTTGTTTCCTTTTTAAAAGTAATCTAACTTAGTCCCTCAAAAATATTACAGCCAAACAATTTAGTTTTCACAAAAATAAATTCTCCATGCCGTCTCTCAAGAATTGAAAATGTAGAATAAGTTAGTACTCTGTTAAATCTCTGTTGATAGAATGATGTACATGGTGTATTATACTCTCACCTTTTCATAACATCTGTCAACTTTTATACAACTTTATATTTCAAAATAATGTATCCACTTTTATACAACTTCACATCTCAATATAATATTTATTTATTTTTTCAATAGCACCATTGAGTAATTTCACTCACTAGCCATTAGTTTTCTAAAAGCATTTCATTTAATAAGGTATACTAGTTCATTCACTATATTTTACTCAATTCTCAACACATTTATTATCTTTCTTAATACTTGTACTTGTTTAAAAGTGATAAATATTTTAAAAAAGAGAGAGTATCATTGATATGTCGCGTGAACTAATTGACATTCGAATAGTGTCATTTTAGAATGATATAAGAAATTATTATCTGTATTCAATAAATCATTGTTCTTATATTATGTTGTTTTAAGTTTTAGGGGGAAAAAAAACACCGAGACAACATTGTATTAGCTAAAGGGTGTTGGTGTGATTCCCACATATAATGTAATGTGCCACATCATTAACTTAACAAACCACATGTGTCATCTCATTAAGGATTTATGGATACATTTTACAAATAAATTAATTGGTCCTATGTTTCAATTTTTTAGGGATCATGTGAGGGGTTTAGTTTTTTGGGTTACCAAAATGTTCGACACAATATTGTTAAGGGATTAAATTAGATGTTTACTCAAAAAGACAAAAAGAAAAAAAAGAAAAAGGTTACTCTCAAATTAGAGTGACAATGTGTTCTCTAGTTTTTTGTCTTTGGATGAACCAAGAGTATTTACCATTGAAAGTAATAACTAATCTAGTCAAAGCATTGAGCTCACAAAAGTATGTATTGCCTTTGACCACAAGACTATCTTTATATACACTATCATAAATCAAATGCCTAACTAAATGCTTAAAAAGCATAATTAACTATCGACTGTGCTTAGTCTTATGGTTATATTCTCTAATTTATTCAATCATCGAGAGATACATATAATACTTATGAATGGAAGAATAAAATTCTAGGTTAACCTATGACAACCACCACCAGAAGCAATAATTAATCCCTACAAGGTATAAAGTTTAGATACGTGGATTTTGCCTCCAACCATAATACCATCTTCATAGTCACCATTAAGAATTAATAAAACTATTTTGTACTATTAGTACATCAAAGTTAATCTCTGAATAATTTGTCAAACAGAAAAATTAAAAAATTAATCTTAAATACATGTTGGGATGGATAAAAATAGATAACACACTATCCATTTCAAGGCTATATTTCTTTTCAAGAATTGAAAAATCTCAGAAATAATGTGATTTTTTTTTCTCTCTCTCATTTTGTTTGATAAAGGAGGGAAAATTTTGAGAAAAAGATAAGAGGTATATCTATTATTGATTAAATATATTTATTGTGCAATCTTTTGTTCCCTTAACATTAATCTCACCAAATTACCTCATGCGCCATCTGCATTTCTCCTCTCTACAAGTTTATTCAAGATTCAAATATACCCCACCTCTTATCATTCACTCTTTTTTTTAAGCATAATTCACTTTTTCATATCATATCAGTCTATCTATAAAACTCCAAAAACATAGCTTAAGTCATGAAATACATTTATTTTAAAAAAAAATAATTAGGTGAACCAACCTATTGGCATAATTATTCACTTTTATTATTTTTGTAACGTTACTTTTAAAGGACATTTTGCATATTGTGTGCGTCTATCTCTCATAATGTTATGGTGATGCTTGTTTGGTGTGGATACATTTTAGCTGGGTAACATGAATAGATACTCTTTCCGTACTTTACTCTTTTTTCTTTTGTTCCTTCACTCTCTTCTTTTTTTTGATACTTTGCTCATTCTTCGATTGTCTTTTCCTTATCTCACGTTTTTTTTTAATTCCCCCTTTAAAGTTTTTTATTTTTATTTTTACTTCTTTTCTGCAAAACAATCATTATCCCCCTACATAGTGTGAATGCTTGTATAGACTTGACTGGTTGTTTTAAAAACCAGACTAGATCATGAATGACATGGAACCGACCAAAATAAACAACTAAGCTAGATTTGCTTTGGTTCAAACCATGGTTTAATGCTCCATTAATTTTTTTTTTGTTGGATACTTGTTTTTATTACTGTTATAGACTGAAGCTCGGAATTGACACAGTGGCCATGAAAAGCCCAATAATTGAGCTCTTTCTTTTAAGGATCTTGGATCTCCATAATCTAGTTTTGGGAGTTAGATCGACCCGACTCCACTTGACCCTACCACAAGATGATAGTTACCTAGGCCATGAGCAGCTTCCCCACCTCACCCACGAATGGGGAATGTGGAAACAAGGCCAGGGAAGCATGATTGGCCCTTGGCCACAATGACCACCTTTGGAATTACTCACTATAAATACTCGTAAGGGCTCTATGTATATTTTTTACGTTTACTTACATGCTTTCTTTGAGCCTTTGCTAACTTAATAGTGGAGCCTTTGCAGGTGCACACCCTTCAATGTCATAAGAGAAAGAAGGACAAGCATCACCTTGTATTCTTGAACTCCGCAACTCCTCAGTAGCAAGGTAACTTCTAGTCCTCTCTTTATTTCTACCTCGTTACAGTTACATTGTCAATAGAAAAGTAATATTATGAATTTATGACATTCATTTTAATACATATTAGTATAAAATTTTATACAATACTTCAATAATGTATTTCCATATACATGACTTTTGATATATTAATTATAAAAATTTATTTTTTAATGTAATAATACATATAGTTTAGTTTTCATGCAATGATAGTGCAAATTTTTTTTACAATATCATCCAATTATATATTGTCACATTAACAAAAATGGTTAAATTTTACATTCAATATCTGAAAAGTCATGCAAATAAGATAGTTTTATTGGATAACAATATAAAAATGTTTTACATTGTCAATGCATATAAATTAAGCTTTAATACATAACCAATGTCTTCATAACAAAATATTATATTTACAATACATTAAAAATATGATTTAATTTAAATGCATAGATAGTATAAAAATTTGTGTATATTATTATTCAATCAAATCATTTCATGTGCATATCGTTTGAAGTAAAATGAGCAAAAGTCAAATTTATTTTGGCAATATAATAATTTGTAATTAAATGATTGTATAAAAAGCTTTTTACTGTTAATATATCAATATTAAACTTCTCTATAAATATAACAACAGGGATTAGCTCATTTGATTAACCTTCTTCCACTGGTATCATCATGATTTGGGTTCGATTATTAAATTTTACGTGTTGGTGATAGCGGCATGCCGACCTTAGATAGGGGCAAACTTTTCCTACAGCCTAAACTTTTGCCAATAATTAAAAGAAAAAAACGTTTGTTTGATCAAATTGGTCAATGATGGTCAACATGTGTTTGGGTCAGAACCCATCCTTCTTTTGGTATATATGAGGGTCCAGAAAATGAGCGTTGGGCTATTCTTGAAGGCCCATAACAAGTACATGGCCGAGCCAATTCCCAATGGCATTTCCGTGGTTTTCCAAAACCTGAAGGCTATTTATGGATATTTCAGGGTATGCATAGCCATATATTATTGAAATTGCGTTCTAGGGTTTCTGCACCGAAAACGAGATCAGGGAACAACCGCAGCAGCACCATCATCAACAATGGTTCTCAAGTACGAATTTTTCTCTTACTCCAAAGATCACGATCCTTGCTTTCCGTTCATAATTTGATATTTAGTTTCACTGTTATGCTCTGGTTGAAAACATTATGAATGCGATTTGCATTTGTGTACTGTATTTGTAGAAATTTGGCATCATAGGATTAAATTGCATGAAAAAAATATATTAAGAGATTGACATTGCTATTATGGATGTGTTTTCTGAGCTGACAATGCACTAAGCATGTTGAAAATGTTCATTATTTTTTTCACCTTTGAGGTACAGCAGCCCTGTTTGTGATTGCAATCAAATTCTTCTTCCTTTTTTTTAATAAAATGAAGATATTAATATCGATCCAATCTGTGATGAATTTTACACTGTCATTTAGTTTTATTCTAGAAAATATTTTATGTCATATTTGATATTAAGGGAATTGATTGACAGAATCAAATACCGATAGTTAATTATAATTAAAAGTTTTGTCTTGAAACACTGAAAAGGTTTTTTTTGTTTTTTCTCGTTATGAATTATGTATGATAAGAAGCTGCACACAGAAATGATTCCTTAGTCAAGCATTGTGCTGTTATGAATTAAATGAGTGATGATTGTTTTCAAACTGTTACTAGCTGCGCTCAGCATGTCTCTGCTCACTGGGATTTGTTATTGTCATGTCAGGACCGAACTTTGCCGTTTTAGTGGGCAGAAGATTTACCCTGGGAAAGGGATCAGATTTGTTCGTGGTGATTCTCAGGTGACATTAATGTGGCACTCATTGCATTTTACTGCTTTTTCTTTAGGTCCTATATTGGGCTATGATTGAGCATTTTGCTATGATTTATTTGTAGTTAGTTACTAATGTGAGGGTTTCTTTTTTTGATTGATTAGGTCTTCCTGTTTGCCAACTCAAAATGCAAGAGGTACTTCCACAACAGATTGAAGCCATCGAAGCTTACCTGGACTGCTATGTATAGGAAGCAACACAAGAAGGTGAATACTTGATTGAAATTTTGTATGTGTATTATTAAATAATATAAACCACGATAAAGCTCTTGAACATGGCTTGTAAAATTGAATTGCCACTAAATGGACTTGGTTGGAAGCTGGGGATATTATTTTACTTACCGGTTGTGTTGTACTTGTCATTCTGTTTTTTCCCTTATCCCAATTTGTTGCACATCTGAAGTGGTTCTTGTGCATGTTCCCTGATACTGTTCAATGTGACTTGAGCCTTTGACCCGTGTATATGTGCCTGGGCAAGTTTGATTGCTCGCATACTGATATGAGTTTTTCTTTTTGCTCGTAATCTGTAGGACATTTCCCAAGAAGCTGTGAAGAAGAGGCGTCGTGCTACCAAAAGGCCTTACTCTAGGTCAATTGTTGGTGCTACTTTGGAAGTTATCCAGAAAAGAAGAACCGAGAAACCTGAGGTTCGAGATGCTGCCAGAGAAGCTGCTCTTCGGTGTGTTTTCTTTCTTAATTTCTTCTAATTTGACAGTTCTGTAATATTTGCTTCCCTCAAAAGTTTACATATACCTCTAATGTTGCCAATAATTCTGCAACTTTATTTCTGTTTGATAGTCTCTTTCTGTTTTTGTCAGTTTTGATTTTTGCATATATCTCACCAGATGAAATCATTATGTGTTGCAGTGAAATCAAAGAGAGGATCAAGAAAACAAAGGATGAGAAGAAGGCAAAGAAGGCAGAAATGACCAAGGCCCAGAAAACACAAGGCAAAGGCAATGTTTCAAAGGGTGCTCAACCCAAAGGTCCTAAGCTTGGTGGTGGTGGTGGGAAGCGTTGAGTCCCTTCCAAGTTTTGTTCCCCTTTTTGGCTAGCTCTCGTCAATTTTTCAAACTTTTGTACCGATTTTATTCGCATCATTGATCTTTAATCTTCACTGCTCTATCAAAAACTTGTTTTTAGAGCTTTAGAATATCTAGCCATTGAACGGATTTTTGCAGCGGTGGAGCAAATTAAGTTCACACAAATTCTCTTCTATTCGTCTTGCAGTTATATCTTGTTTCCTCATTTCATCTTGAATTAACTATAATCAACTAAGTCCATCGAGCGTGTAGGTGGTATTGAACTCCTAAACCTCAACGATGGTTACTTTATAATCCCTCCTTTTATCCATAATTGATAATCCCATCTGATCTCTCCCCAAGTTGGGTTACAAAGATTAATATCATTTTACACGTAAAAAATACTAAAGGCGAAATTAGAGACACATTAATCGGTTACAAATTATATCGTGGCAAATAAAACAAGTCATCAACGATTATGAGATTGGCTATGTTTCATGTTATTTTCTTCCTATAAAGAATAGAGTTCATCTGCTTCTGTTACTTTTGGGTCCAATTCTGCTCTCGCAAGGTCGAGACTTGAAGGGGCCAAGCTTCTTTGTATCTTGGTATTATGCGAGGTCTAATCTAAACTATTAGTAACAAACAGTCCGTACCGTTTAGATTTGAAGGGAGACCTCTTATTGATCAATCCATTTTCTGACCCAAACCCATGGGCCTTGGACGGCCTTGGACGATTTAGACGTCTTCCAGGTTGACTGAAAACTTTCTGCGACCCAAATAATACATTAGCATGACCATTTTTTTTTTTAAAAAAAAATATATTAGCCAAAACTTGGGTGGGCTTGCCGGTTGACCTATATGAATTTAATTATGATACAATGATAGTATAAAAATATTTTATATAGTTATCAAATTATATAATATCATATCAACAAATATTGTTAATTTCCACCATACTATTTGAAAAGTGATTCAAATAGATAGATTTAATTGAATGACGGTGTAAAAGTTTTACACAATACATCAAAATTAAAATCTATATATACATATATATTGACCGAAAGCAAAATTCTTTAATAAAGCAATCAATTTGATAGATATAAATATCTCGAATTATGTATAGTTAATAGCAATTTAATCGCTATTATATGTCCTTGGATTTTTTCTTAAGTATTATTATGAATCAATACGTTTAGTTTTAATACTGTATTAGTGTAAGGCATAATTATTAACCTCTTGCTTTCAGAGCACAAGTATTTCTCTGAGTTTTGAAGTCAATTTGAAGCAACAACAATTACTCTCCGGACAGAATATGTACGTTTTTGGGCGCTGACAGTGAACATTTTTCTTCCATAAAAAATATTAAAAGAGAACATAAATTATTTTTTCACCTCTTATGCGCACACAAAAACAGTTACTGCCATTTGACAAGTTATAAATGCATGTTGGGCAGGACTGTTTCGGTAAATATGTAGGGCTGGATTTGAATAGAGGGTATATCTTTAGGTAATTAGATTGATTCTCAAAGTTATCAATTGAGAACTTGAGAATGTAGATTAACCAATAAAGCTGTTAACCACACGTTTGAGGTTCAAATTCTAGATATGTAGTTAGATTAGAATTCAGAAGAGAGAATTTTGTCGCTCTAATAGTTCCATCCACCCTAGTAGTTGCATAAAAAAAACCTTAGATAGTGTGAGAGTATATATAAAAGAGAAAAAAGTCTTGGCTCTACTAAATTTACAATTTAAAATTTAACACTTCAGTAATTTATTGTATAATCACAATGCAATACTCTAGTTCTAAATAAAAAAAGTTAGAATTTTTTTTTTCGAATTAGAAAAGGTGTCAGTTACCCTTATCTGTCATTTCGGATTCTGAATCTCCCTAAGTCTGGACCCTATACATCCTTGGAGAACTATATGATAAAGCCATATTTTTATGACCAAAAGTCCCAGTAATTGTTCCCTAAAGAAATATAAGCTAAAGATTAATTTTTAATGAATTTTATGAAACCTTTGAACATTTCGTTTTTAGCCCACAAGTTTGTAAAATCGTAAGAATTATCGAATTTGAACTAAAACCCAAAACTTGAATTTTGATTTGTTGGGATTTTGATTTTTATGATATTTTATTTGAATCTAAATGGGGAATATTTCCTTATTTTTATTTATGTTTTAAAGTAACTATTAACTTAAAATTAAGGAATGCAAATGAGTGAATACTGAGACAATCCAGTCTAATACATACCAATACTTGAATTATTGCTAAAAAAATCTGAGAAAAACTATTCTAGTGAGCACTGCAACGGTCATAGAATAGTAAGACAGTATAAGTCAGAAAAATCATGTGTTCTGGTGAGTGCTACAATGCTCAAAATTTTAATAAAACCCTATTTTCGGGTTCCAGACTATTCCACACAAACCCTACCTCCTCCTTAGCAGAGAAACACAAACTTCTCACCTTCCAATACCATTTCTTCACCTTTTCTTCATTAAACTCCATTTTTATTCCTCCAAAAGCGTAAATGTATCCTTAGCTTGTGATTTCTACCTCATTTCCTCTCAACTTCTCTTGTCCTTAGGATGTTCTATGGGTTACCATGCCATGATGTTCTTCTACCATTGGTAGAGTTAAAAATTGAGTTAGTTAGAGGTCTTAGAGATTAATATAGTGTATTATGGCTGTTATAACAGATACCAATGTCATTCCTGTTTCCTAGTGTGCTGTTGGTGTTAATTCTGTCTATTCACCTATCCAGGTGAGTGGGTTCACATATGTTATCTCTATGTTGAGCATTAAAGTTATTTTTCATGAGAATATAATGTATTGTTTGATTTTAGATATTACTGTACAAGGATTTAAAGATATTGTGATTTGTATGTTTTAGCACTCCTGATTTTGGAGCATGAAACTTGTTTTTGATAAAACTCATAGGACCATTATTGTTAAACTGATTTTAGATAGAATTGATTATATATGTAGTTGATAGAGACTTTTATGATTGTTTCAATGAATTATAATAATGGATTATATATATGAAATAGTTTTATATCAGATATGCAATTTAGAGAAGAAAATAGAATTTGTTGCAAACTTTGCTATTTGAAAATATGATATTGAGTTTTCTAGTTATGAAAAGTTTGATAGTTTGAATTATGTTTTAGATAATTAATCAAAAGGTTTTAGAGCATGAATCTTCATGAGATTTAGAACAGTTAACAATTACATATTCTATGGGCTTTAGAAATCATAATGTCTACAAAAAGTGATCCCTTAGACATGATTTCTTAGCCATAGTTATGCTAAGGTTAGACTGTTAGAATCAGATATATTCAAAGAGCTCTCAGAGAATTAAAATATTTTAAAAGTTTTTCAATTTACATGAATTTATTTAGTTAGTTTAGAGTGTAGTTATAGAGAAATAGTCTGTGTGTTAACGGTAGTAAATCCGTTAACCTTGGTACCAAGTAGCCCAGGGCCAGAGATAACAGGGAATTTATTATCACATTGGGGACAACAATACATAACGCCTAGATGTGATTTAAGACTTATATTCAGAGTTTTATTACGTCACAAATATTGTATGTAACCAGAGCAGAGATTATTGTTTCTCTAAAAGTTACGGTGCTATAAATTTATATGATTTATAACATGAAAGTAACTTGAGGGGAAAGTTCTTGTGATTTTGTACTGTGAAATGATGATGATGATGATGATGATATATATATATATATCACTACAAGAAAATAGTGAGTTACTGACGGATTTTACCGACGGAAATCATGGAATTGGGAAAATGTGGGTTTCATTCATTACCGACAGAAAAATCTGTCGGTAATTAAAATCGATGTCGCGCCAACTAGTCACGGATGAGCACGCACATTCTGGATTTTCCGTCGGTAATAATTTTGAAATATTTTTTATTTTAGAAATTAATTTTACTGACGGATTTTTCCGTCGATAATAATTACAATTTATTTTTTGAAAAAAATCAAAATTTTCAAAAAGGGAACCGTTGCATTTAATTACCGACGGATTTTTTTCCGTCGAAAATTTGAAAATCCGTCGGTAATTGTACAGATATCATTTTTATTATCTCTCTCTCTTACCCTCATACCCTCTTGCTTGCTCTCTCTCTCTGTGCCCGCCCCAATCTCCCACCCACCCATTTGCCACTTACATGTAGCCACTCATTGCTCTCGCGTTAGATCACTTGACCATCTCTGTCTCATGCCCATTCTCGCTTGACCTCGTATGTTCGCGATCCTATCTGCTTTCTCGACCCTATCTGGCACGCTCTCCTTCCTTCCTCGCGTTAGATCCAGGGACTTGGGCGCAGGTGTTCGCGCGCAAGGTAAGCATTCCACTCCCATTTTGTCTATGTTTTCTTTACATTACTGTCTCTCTGTTTGGTAAGCACAACTATATGTTGCTCACTTGAGTGACTTGAACTATGTAAGTATATTGGTATAAGTATATTGGTTCCTTTTGAACTATGTAATTTTCCATTGAATGGATTGCCATTGTAGGCTGGCTTTTCTTAGAAATTAGTTGCTGACTTGATTTAAAATATACAATGTTACTTGCAGAACTTTTGATTTTCCAATTTCCAACTTTCAAGTTATCATGTATGAAAATGTACTAGATTTGAGAATGGAATGACATGGAAGTAAAGGAATTTGATGCATGTCTTCTCTCTGCGTGAAATTTGATCATGTACCAAATTTGTTTTTAGTTTTCTAATTTGTGCAGAGGGCATCATTGTTAGGCATCTATTTTTATTGTTTTTGTTATGCATCACATTATTTCATACCTGTAATTTTATGAAGAGGGCATCTTTTCTTTAATTTTTATGATAGATTGTTTCATTTAGTAGTACACCTTGATCATTATGTGATATAATATATGTTAAGTCTCACCTATCCAAGTTTATTGAGTGAGTAGGTCATAAACATATCCTTATTCATATCAATGATTACATGAGAAATTTTTTAAAGCAATCAAAACACCTTTAAACAGCATTTTTTGAGCCCAAAAGCACCGCCAACCCAGCTACGCTTGGATTTCACGTCGATGCTCTCAGCCAGGGCTTTCACGTTGATATGCATTAATAGCCATTCGATGCAGAGTCAAAAGTTATATGCATTTCAAGTTTACCCCCACAACAAAACTTATTTATGGCCAATACACATGAAGTTTGCTTATTTATTTGAAGTTTGTGCTTATTTATTTGAAGTTTGTGCTTATTTATCAATGCATTTGTATCTGAAGGTGCTTTTTTTCTCGTCTTGGTGCTTATTCTGACCTGGTTTGCATTTAGTGTTTAATAAGACACTTGCTCTTTATCTATATATCATGATGGGTGTCTTTATATATCATCGTATGCAAGAGCAAGATCGAGAAACGGCGCCCTTGATTGCAAGAGATGCAAAAGAAGATGGAGGACAAGGAAAAAGCCTTGCAGACAGAAATAAGAAAGCAGATGAGGGAGAAGGAGATAAGACTAAGAAAGCAGATGAAGAAAGAGATGGCTCCTCTGCACTACTAGACACAGATGATGATGGTGGTGGTGGTAGTGGTGATGATGCTGCTGACGATGATGATGCTGCTGCTGATGATGATGATGATGCTGCTGACTTCTCTTGACTTGAGTTATTGTTTTTTATTTATTTGGTTGTAGTTAAACTATTTCTCTTTTAGTTGGACTATTTATATATATACTTATATACTTCATAGGCTTTCTAACATTTTAATCTATTTTACATTTTGGATCTAAATTTATTGCATTTAGTTTTTATTAAGTAATTTTTTAGAATTTTTCATTATTAAATATTCAGGGAATTAATGAATTACAAAATGAACTATTGGCAACAAGTTCAAATTACCGTCGGTAAAATATACAATAAAAAAATTAAAATTACGTATTCTGAAGCGGATTTTTCCGTCGATAATCTATAAATTAAAAATTTTTAAAAAAATCGTGAAACTTACCGATGGATTTTCCGTCGGTAATATATAAATTAAAAATTTAAGAAAGATCGTGAAAATTACCGATGGATTTATCCGTCGGTAAAGTGAAAAATAAATAAAATTATAAACGAAATTCTGAAAATTACCGATGGATTTTTCCGTCAGTAATTTTCTAATTTTTACCGATGGAAAAATCCGTCCGTAATTTCCTAAAAATCCGTCGGTAATCCTTTCGCCCTGACGAAATTGGTGACGAATTTCGTCATCTATTTACCGACGGATTTTTCAGATAAAATTCCGTCGGTAATTCCGTCGATAAATTTTATAGATGGATTTTTTCCGCCGGTGATAATTACCGACTCCGTTATTACCGGTTAACAAAATCCGTCGATAAATCCGTCGGTAACTGAAATTTCAGTCGGTAAAACTAAAAATTCCGTAAGTAAAATCCGTCGGTAACAGCGTTTTTTCTTGTAGTGATATATATATGCAATTATGCATGATTTTTGAGTTTTATTGTTATTAGCAAGATTTCTATCCATTGTTTCTTTGGTGTCCCGTGAAAAGGAGTTTCAGGTGAAGGCTCACTAAATTTTGTTTAGAGTGCTTCACTATACTACAGGCAGGATCCCAGACCTTAGATCATGTCTTGCATTTTGCATACTATAATAGTATATTTAGGTTTTGTATTTAATGACTTAATTGTATTAGTTCATGAATATTTTGAAACAGAGAAACTTATATTTATATGTTGTATTATAACTTCAGACCTTAGAAACATATTATAAAACTTTAGATTATGTTATTTTGATCATTTTGATTATTTTAAATTTGAGGAACAGGTGATTTGTATGTCGAAAAAAAAGCTTTGTTTAAAATACTTTTATAATTATTTGTGCATATAAAAAAACTCAGGTTATGAGACTTACATGAGAACCGGATTTCTCACATACCAATCATGTGCCCAGATCGAATTGTGACACCCAATACTTATTAAAGCCTTTTTTTATATATAAAATAGTTAGATATCAAATTGTGAATGAAATATACAAAGTAAAGTAAAAAAAAAAAATAACTAAAATCGAACTTAAATCAATAACGATACAAAAGTCATCAATCATAGCAAACCCGTCTTTATAAAAGAACAAAACTTTAACCCTTCTTTTTTTTAAATCTTTTTATTGCTTTAAGATTAGCTAAGAATCTTTCTCATCAACATTATATATATTAGACAGCATGTAACAATTGAAAGAGTTCGTCATATATATATGGACGTGAATAATTAAAAAGTAATGTCTGCCCTGAATTAATATAGCTATTATACTCATAATCATCTCGTACCAACATGATCCTAATGATGTCAATATCCTATGGAAAACTGTTTTTCCATCTATCTCAATGTAACTAACTAACTAATCAAGTTAAATAAGCTCACTCACTCACTCACTCACATAGAGCTCAACTTAATTATATAAAGTTGTTCAATTCAGACAGATTAATTAAAAGTAAAACACACATAAAGTTAAGGGTAATAAGGAACACCAGCCCAGTAGGGCAACACTGGAACTGTGTTGTAGCCTTCCACAGTGAAGGAGCAGTTTCCCTGATCTGCAACATTCTGCTGCTGCTGTTGATTATGATGAACAACAACCATTGTTCCTCTTTGCTTGTTGGAGCAACGCAAAGCCTCTGAGGTGCTCTCTACTGTTTCTTCCCCAGAGATTTCTGTGTAACCTGCTGATATCTGTGTCCTTGAAGCTTGTTCTCTCAGCATACCCTTCAACTTCATAACCTGCAAAGGGCAACAACGACACAGTTACATATATGAACTAGCTAATTAATTAATACCAGCTAGGAGGAATGTCTTAATTAGTTCAAGCTTCAACAAAAGTGTGTCAACATTTATTTCAAGACAAGCGAAAAGGAGTAGTTTTACTAGACTTTTTGTACATGCACACTGAAATACAAAAGCAAAGAAACAGAAAGACTATTAATATGTTTAAATAAAAACAAAAATGAAATCACAATGTAGTGTTAGGGATTTTAAGAAAAATATTAGGCGGCTAGAAAATTATAGTAAAAATATTAACAGAACTTTTGGTGGTTGTTTGATAAAATTAAGTGGTTTGACTTATTTTTCATTTAAGAGTTAATTAATATATACACTAAATCATTCTATCAATTAAATTCCACAAAATTTCTAGTTTTTTAATATTTTCAAATTTTAAGAGCAAAAGCATATGAAAATGGTATGAAAATGCTCTAAAATGAGAATTTTGCCCGACTTATTTGGTAGAATAAAATGACATGCCCATTGACACTTAAAAATGAGTGATACTATTTTATTTTATCTTGTAAGCATGTTTATTTTTTTGTAAAAAAAAATCCTAATAATATAAGGTTTGTATATAGTATTACTTAAAGAGCAATATTATTCTAATACTTAAAATAAGTATCTAATTGGAAAAACTCACTCCATCATTATTGAATATAATGGATGAATGGGGATAGTGAAACCAAATTCAAATTCAATAATAATGGAATGAGTGTTTAAATTAGGCACAAATTATTTTGTTAGAATAACATTTTTCTTTTTTAAAACATATATAGATTGGTGGTAAATACTAAATAATATCTGTGCATGCTACTTGCAAGATCTGCATAGAAAGAGAGAGAGGTTGCAATCAATCATTAATGCAAAGTAATCATTAAGCTACACCTCTTCCTGCAGCTTCTGCTTTTCCTTGTATATGACATCAAATTCCTGTTTAAGTGAATCATACAGGCTCTCAAGCTGCTTGGCCTTCCACCTTGCACGCCTGTTTTGGAACCAAACAGCAATCTGGCGAGGCTGCAACCCTAACTCCCTTGAAAGCCTCATCTTCCTATCAGGGTCCAACTTTATCTCCTTCTGGAAACTCCTCTCCAGAGAGTCAAGCTGGTCACTTGTTAACCTCTTCTTCTTCTCTTGCTGGGACCCACTGCTCATTTTCTCCATTGATGATGATGGACCTGTCTCCACCAAATCCAATGCTTGTTGTTTCACTTCCATCCCTTAACAAGTACAAAGAGAGTTAGTGACCGAATCAATAACTAAACATTGTTTTCTTAGTAGGTGAAGTGGGCTACATAGATCAAATGATACTTGTTCCACTAGTTAGTGATTTGCCTAATGAGTAATATTTATTTGTACAGTAGTTCTTCTTTGGATAGACTATAAATTAAATTATATATATTATTGGATGCAGGCAACGATAGACTACAATACCAAATTTAGATTTGAAACATGCTTTGAATAAAATACTTTATTTATTTTGCCAAAAAAAAGGCAATACTTTTTCTCCAGTTTTAGTTTATTTCACACATTATTTTTTTTTTCACAAGTTACCACATAATATGCACCATTCATCACATGATGTTGGTTAATCACAACATAGTAAATAGATTATGTATCATATACTTAATAACTGCTTAATAAATGTTGATCACTAAATAATTACGTTATTTACAAAGGAATCATTCATATAGGTATGATATATGAAAAATTCAGTGTGCAAGTGTCTTTTTCTTAACTCTTCCGTGTGATCCAGTTCTGCAAGAAAGCAGTAAATAAAGTGGGACAATATTGCTTGGACTTCAAGTTATGTTCATGTGAAAAAACTTACAAAAAAATGTGACTCCAAGTAGTAGGCCCCAGATTTCTAAGTTACATGCTAGAAGTAAATCACTTCAAAAAGGAAATGCATGCAACTTGAGACCTTTAGTATATGTATTATGATCTTGTTCTATATATTACCTGGATATGGGGTGTAGCTATAGTTGTAGAGGAAGCTCAAGGAAGACTCAGCTCGAGGAGGAACAAAGGGTCTTGTGCTTCCATTCCAATCCATACTTTTGGCCTTCACAACACACACACACACACACACACACACTTTCCTTGTCTCTTGATTTGATCCCTTCAATTGATCGTGCCCCCCGTAATTTATCTATGCTTATATGGGGCCACACTCAATGAGGATGGACCACAAAGGGTAGTAGTGATGAGAAGAAGATATATAGATATATAGAGAGAGAGGGTCTTAATAAGTAGTATTTAGCTATGCTATAGTGAGGCGTGGCACTAGAGTTCTGAGGAGGAAAGGTTCTATTCCTCTCTTTTTGGGTGCAACAAGTGAGGAATGAGAGAGAGAGTGTGTGTGTGTAAGAGACTTGTGAATTTTGTGAGCTTCTTCTTTCTTTCTTCTTCTTCTTGTTCTTGTTCTTGTTTCCTATACTTCACTTTTGGGGCGCAACAAAGTTGTGTGTTTAATGCAGTAGTGTGACCGTACACGGATAGGGGAAGAAGAAGGGAAGAGGCAGTGAAGACAAGGCGTGAAAAAGGGGAGGCATATGTCAGTTGGCCCCCTCCCAAGGCTGCCTTCACCGGGGGGACCATTTTTGATCATAGACCTATGAACATAATCCCACTCTTTGTTTTTTTCCCTGCCCCGTTTTGTGCCACATTCATTAATCACCCAAAACTGATTATGTTTCTTTAGTTTCTACATTTCTAATTAGACCAAAGAAATGACGGATGCAATCCACAACTTAATTAATCACGTGGGGGCACATTTGTAATTTTTTTATCGTATTTGAAATTCCCTTAACCTCGATCAATTAGTTATAGTCAAGATAAATCATCCTGTTCACATATGCATTTAAAAAAGTCACATAATTTTAGGTTCTAATTTTAACTATTCATATAAAATTCAATAGTTGACCACTCTTTACACTATATATATATATAGTTATTGTGTGTGTGTGTGTTTATTTAGTATGAAAGAGTCCAAATTGCGGTTTAAAAGATGTAAACTAAGTTCAACTTATTTAATAAAACAACAATACGTAAGTTTTATCTACTAACTGGAATCGATTATATATGAATCAAACAACGTCATATATATCCATCACATGTATCGTATTTATATTAATTCATTTTAATATGTTTTATAAAATCTCTGTTGAATTGCATTAATTTCAACTATAATATAAATTGTACCCAAAAAACACCTACAATTTGAACAAAACTGAAAAAAAGAAAATGTTGCTCCTATGTTAAATCAAATAATAGTTTGCCAACTATAAACTAAACACACCCTTGTGTCATACAGAAATTTCTGTTCCAACCTAGGTAAAATGAGTAGTACCAAAATAACAATATAATATAATAACAACATAGGAAAACTCCCTTGTGTGGCTTCAAAAGAGGGTGACCAGTACACAAAGTCCTGCCACCACCACTGCTGCAATTCAGATAAGGCAAGTAAAGGAAGGTAAAGAGAAAACAACTTGGGGCTCATCTTCTGTTGATTCAACCTCCTCTCCCTTTCACCTTAATTACAAAGTGGCAGTGTTACAGTTCAAGAAAAGCCGGTACAATCTCACTTTCACCTCCCCTGTCTCTAGACTTATCTGTGTGCTTTGCATAAAATTGGGATCTGAGTTTGAATAAAAAAAATATTTGAAATTTTTAGATATGCAAATGCAATTGATTGTGTTTGGTGGCATGTAAACAGGTTGTACTCTGTGTTTCTTTGTACCTTTGCTAGAAATAAAAGGTAGAGAGAGGTTGGAAACAAGTAAGAAAAAGGGTCTTTGATCCCCAAAATAGTGAAAGAGATGGATGAGACAAAGGTCAATTCAGAATCCAAGTTCCACTTGTGCATAATTTAAAGTAGTTTTTTTTATTTATTCATGTACCATGATAACAACACCACATACTTAATACTGCCAATTAATTTTGGCATAACGATATGGCCAAGAAATCATAAAACTTGTGAAAGATTTCAGATTGTAAGACTGAGTATACTGATCAGTAGAGTAGTGTGCAGTTAATTAATTACTGCATCCATCAAGACACTAGAAGTGCAAGCAGTTTATCTGTACCATTTCTTGTAGCTTCTCTTGTTTTATATGCTTATAGAAAGAGAGATGACATAGATCTATGTAACGCAAAAAATTTGTGTGCTTTAAGATTGTGTATTTAAAAACAAAAAACAAAAAAATCAAAAGTTTTGCCATGGATATAGGTGTGCAAGTAGTGTCAGAGTAGCTTAACTTTTTAATTAAGAATAAAAACAACTGCATTGGTCCTTTTACCATGATGTTTAACGTTTCATAAAGGTCAATAGTCATTGTTGAGGGTACCTATGAGAATAACGAGCTTCTTTGATTTTAGGGGAAAGAAACTAAGAAATTACTCCAATCCTTTCAAGTATGTTACAGTTGAGCAGATGTTCTAACTAGATTCATTAGATAGAAAGAAAGCTCTTAATTATTTCATTTATAATCTCAGTAAACAATAGTGCATATCATATATAAGCTATGTAACATGTAACATAATATTTTGATTATTTAGAGGTGAATCCTCAAATTCTTATGTATTCTGAATATAATTAACATTCAAATCAAATTAAATTAAAATGTCATATATGACATGGAAGCCAAGTTTGAACATTCAATTGATTTTAAAATTTACAAATGATATCCAAATTCTTCTCACATAAATATCTACGACTATATGCACTGGGTGGAAATTACATCCTCAACCTATCAGCTTAAAGTCAAATTAATTTTTATTTAAAATTTAATTTAAGTCCATAAAATATTCTTTATTATCAACATATTTTATAATATTTATTTTTTAAGTATCAATTAATTAGCTATCTAATACGTGCATAATATGGTTAGTTAAATCACATATTTATGAATAGTTTTTCAATTAAAAAATATTTATTTATGTTAAAGTTAACTTATTTTTTTAAAAAAATGATAGTTAAAATATTTTAAAGAAAACTTTTAACTTAAAGGATTTGTAATACAAAATAAGTCAATTTAAATATTATACATGTAATTAACCTTATAGTACAATAGCAGCAAATACGTAAGACTTAATAATATGATTCAAATTTGTCTTGTTTGTTTGTGATAATTCTATTGGATATGATTGTTAACTTTATATACAAACGATCTTTATTAAAAGAAAACTTATAGTATTTTGACAAAAAAAAGTTTTGAACACTTTACAAGCTCTTTTATGTTTTGATCAAGTAAAGCACTTCTATTTATACTAATATATATCTTTAATCAATGGCAGAGAGTGATTTCAATGTACGGTTAGGATATAACTTTTATAAAATCTCTTTAAAACAATTTAGATATTTATGTATCAGACCTTTCTTGAAAACTTCCGATTGATATACTAAGGATAGAAATATCTAACGACTTTAGATATTTATTAAAATATTATTCTTTTCAAAATTCTAGAAAACTTCATTAAAAAAAACTTCAAAGAGAGTCATTTTAAAGATTTTTTGACTTATATTTTGATTTATTTGATGACATAAAATGTTATGGCAAAACTCATGTTTGTGAGCTTTATATCTAGAAAAAAATTAGTTGTTATTTTTAGTGATAAATATCCTAATAAGTTCACCTAAAATTTTTTTTTTGATACTATCATGACTAATTAAAATATTTAAAAATAATTTTATATATACATGCAATAAATTTAAATCGATAATGTGAATTATTTACGAGTTCGTTATTCAAATAGAATACTTAATTAAATCCCAATGCACAATTATTTTGAAACTTTCGACCAAATGTCACTCAATTAGAAACATTAAAAAAGATACAAATTCAAAAACTTGCTATAGAGAAATATTATTAATTTTACACTATTTAGCTCTACCAAATTCTTAAAATCAAGATAAAATATTTTAAAAAAAACTAAGATCGAATAGCTAAAGGAAAAATTCAAATTCTGCCCCCTTAATCTGGCCTCCAATAATGATTTATTGAGGTCAAATTTTAAAAATATACACATATTATAAAATCTAAAATTTGATCATTTCAAAAAGATTTAATAGTAGAAATTAAAGGTAATAATATCGATTTATATATAATATCAATAAGATGTAACAACCTAGCTAAATCAAAGGCAATAATAAAAACTAAACGCAACAGTATAAATTTAAACTTACATATACTAAAATCGTAATATATCAATTAAAGGGAATCATATATCACTTTATATGCTTTCTATTAGATGTAAATGTATAAGATAAAGATAACAATATCAATTTATATAGCATCAAATAGAAGTAACTATAGAAATTAAAGGCAATAAAATACATTAAATATAACATTCAAATTAAATTTTTTGTATTATCATATAGCTTTGCTCTTAAAATAGCCATGTATCATATATAGCTTACACACACACACACACAATATATATATATATATATATATACAGATAATAACTGTGCTTGATCTGCTGTGGTTTTTCACTTTGGCTTGTTGATCGGAGTAGCATCAGTGCTGATCTTTTAAGGATTCATGGGACCCTATCTGATTGGCGCTTCCCAACTACTGTTTTGTCCAGTTCCTTTTAATTTGTGCTAATAATTAAAGTTGCTTTAATTTTATTTCGTTCATTATTAAATTTGAAACAGTATTTTTTTTCATTAGATCATTTGTATATTGGTGCAATTTTGATTTCTTTTTTCATATTTAAGAAGAAATACATTCATTGCTTCATCTATTTGTGCGAATCTCACTCACTCTATAGTTAAACTAATTCTTTTTTAAAATCATTGTACAAGCACAATTCTAAAAATTAATTCTTAGTCACACTCATAAAAAAACTAATAGGATGGCCCATATAAGTGAGTATATATTAAATAAAGTTGATGAGATTCTATTTTATTATATGTGTAATTAAATATAATATGTTAGGGTTGTGATCGCGCAAGAGTCTCCATTGTTTTGCTCCTCCCCCTTCTCTCTGTCTCAGCTAGTGGCGCAAGGCGTGGCATCGAATCTTCACCGTAGTTGAGCCTACAGAATACTTGGATGCTCAAGTAAACATATAATCAAAGAGAAATGCATTTAAGGAAAAACAAAAGGTTAAAAAAAAATGGTGATACATAAGAAGAGAAGTAAAAGGAGAACTATCATTTTATTCACCAAAATATTATTTTGGTGATGAAATAGCTCTCAACTTAAAAGAAATTATATTTATCCATAACTCTTCAAATATTCTTCTTGTTTAATAAATTTACTCAAATGCTAACTGCTCTCCATTTTCACTGAAAAAAAAGATTCTTTAAAAGTTATTTTGTCAAATATATGATCTTTTGATGATTAAATTATGGTTTTACAATTTCAACTTTGGCATTAAAGGCATATTTTAATTTGTTAAAGATATGGTCTTTTTGGACCAAAGTATTGGTTTTACAATGCCAACTTGATATAAAATGTGATATGGAATCACTTCTATTAATGAAAATGATCAAAGATCAATTAATGTTTGGGTGAATGTGTTAAATATATAGATTTTTAGAGGATCATAGGTGAATATAATTTATTTTAGGGACTATTTTAAAAGAGATATGATTTTTTGGGCTTAAAGCAGTGGTTCTCTCAAAGTAAAACCATTGTCATTACAAGTGATATGGTATATGATGAGTTCAGAAGTAGTTATTCGAATAAGGGATATTAGTATTTGGTGTAGGTTATGAGACACAAGATTGCTTTAATGATCCTCCTCCTTGCTCTAAATGGATGGGGTGTACCTATAAGAACTCTCGCGATCAAATCAAGAGGGAGGGCTGAAATAGCAAACATAGGTACCTTTTGTTTGTTATGGAATGTTCTATTTAGAGGTTATTTATAGAGATATAATAGTGTGAATATGAGCAAATGGACCCCTATTTTGCATGGGACACTTGCTTATCTGGATTTCCTTAACTACCTGAATATTAAGAGTCAATGTCTAACTCATTTGATATTGGACCGAGACATAATAATCTATAGCATTATAGAAGATATGTCCATTAAAGCATCTCCAATGCTCCAATGCAATTGCCACTCCCACAAAAAAAAAATACAAATTTTGTTCTTATTATTAACTTTTTTCATTTAATTATCTATTATGTAATATTTTAGTTGTCATGTGGGAAAGGAGTTGGGACTAAAGTTGATCATTTCCATTAAAGAAAAGAGTCTTGTTTGTGAGGTATTTTACTTTTTATGATGCATGGGTCCATAAATGCTAATGTGACATGTGATGGGATTAATCTAAGATAGGATCAACCCATTGGAGATGTTCTTAAACCCCATGTCATATTCTACTAGGGATCATATAAGACATGTTCATGCGATAGAGTTTCCAATCAGCAGTAACCATGTTCATGCGAGTTCGAGAGACGTATGTAGAGGAGGTCAAATCCATGGGGACGAGACTCGAGTAAAACAAATTCAAACTGATCAAATTCAATCATCTTATTAGTTTAGTTTGGCTATTTAGATAGATGATATAGGAGTATATCGTTTATATATATATATATATATAACAAAATAGAATTGAATGGTATTGCATCGAAATTCTTCCATTTGATACCTTTTTTCTTTTCTAAATGAATTAAGTTGAAAGAAACTTAAAAAATCTTATCATTTTATCCCATTTCTTTCTATATAATTGATCCAAGCAGTTTGATGAAAATTTTCTCTCGATGCCAATATATACTGTTCGATATTCAAGCAGTAGAACAAAACATTTATTCCATTTTATTTCATCATATTCCATTTCACTCTTCCTCTCCAATGTCCAAACATATCTCCAATTCAAGTAGCAATTGTACTCCCCCATTTATTTCTAGAAGCTATAGGGGTGACTAACTGACATGATTTCACAAATATATTTGGTTAGATTATCATTAGATATAGCAAATTAAATGAGCTTAATAACTGAATTGGAACTCCAGCTAGCATATATATACATATGACATTAACCAAACGGTGGCTTCTAGTTTAATTTCCATGTGAAAAGGAATTGTTTTAATAATTTGAAAGCAAAACCTCATGGTAAATGAAACTGCAAAACCATAAATTACAACCCTATCTATATATATATATATATAGGTAGAGCTAAAAAGCTTCTTCAACATCTTAAGACCAAAGTAGTGGTGGTCCTGGCCCTGAATTCTGATCAACAACAAGAAGATGACTATAAGAAACCATAAATTCCAAAGCAATATATATATGCCGGGGAGATTTGAAACACTGGACAAAATTAAAGTGTTACTGCAAACTGATACTCAACGTCATCAATTAACACAGATCTGGATGTGGTCCTCAACTTAATTCGCGGTGGTGTAGGTGATGAATATTATTGAATATTGTAAATTTGAGCATTATACATACTATATTATTAAAAATTCTTACACATATATACATACATATCTAACTTCTTATATTTCGATAAATTTAAAGCTAATAGGTTGGTGGAACTTAGAAGTATGTGAGGTGAGGGTATTTTGAATTGAGCTTTCTAGGACTTAATTTTGTTTGTTACAAATACAAGTTAGATTTCCACTTACGCAGGAAGCTCAATGGCGACAATTGCTTGAGTGGTTTAATCAAGTAGTTTAACATTTTTGTCCTTTAACTAGAGTCTCATGTTTGAATCTTAGATGAATGATAAAGAGTTTTATCCCTATAATGGATTTATCCGCGTCGTGCACTTCTCTGATGGTATAATTGGTGCAAATTCACCTATACATTTATTGATAAAAAGCATATTGTGACATAATATTAACACTCTTAAATAAATGAGTAGATTCAACTACTTTATCTCATCCAATATATAGTAGGCCCGTGATTTATGTTCCATTTTGTCAAATATTTTCTTGCCGAGCAGTACTTATCTAGTTGAGATCCAATTTAGATTCTAACACCAATGGTCTAAATTAAACCATTAAGAAAATAAAGAAGAGGAAAATCTTTCTTGCATGATAGTATATAGTGTAGAGTGGTGAAATGTTTCACCAAGAGTGAAACTTGGAAAACTACCCAAACCCTACAATGACACAACACACACTACACTCTACCTAACGAGGCAAAGAGAAAAGAGTAGTTTGTGTTGTGTGAGTGAAAGAGAACAGAACAGAAGCGGAGGCTGCGGAAGGAACAACTACGTGTGACTCTACGCGAACGGCGCCGAACATGGACCTTGCATGGTACTTTGCTACCTACTTATCCTCAGGACTTACCCTCATCAATGTAACAAAAAAAGGAGAGCATGTTAATGTTAATGTAGGAGCATATGGCTTAATTGGAGAGTACTGGCTATGCTGCACGCCAAATCGTGGCACTTCAATGGGCAAAAGAATTCTTGTGACTATAACCACGACCTTGTATATATGTACTAGAGAGGGTATAATTGCTAGCTTGGTAAATTTGGCATAGAAAACATCATGATGTAACATATGTGTTGAAGTTTAGATGATTGATTGAGTTATTCCATTTTATTCAATCCGACAATTAATATAGCCTTTTATTTTTTATTTTTAATTTAGCATTACTCGTTAGTTTTGATGTGTCAAGTGTGATTTCATTTTTTTTCAACCGTGATTTTATCATAAAAATTACTATTGAAATGTGTGTTACTATCTTGACCATCATCACGCGCGATTGAAACACTACTATTAATATTTGATGTGTTAAGGTTTAACTTAACTTCTTTTTTTTTATTTTATTTTGAAAGTGCAAATTTTATTGTTTTCTACCAGTATACTCAACTTGATATTGATACAAAAAATAAATTGATGTTTTATTTTTAAATCGTGGTTTATGGAGAAGTAATTGGTCCAATTTGAAATATTTATGACCAAAATATTATTTTTCAAACATATTTAATTTTAATGTATTATTAATATAAAACATTTTTATATAATTATCCAATCATTAATAAGTAAGTTATTTTTGACTATTTTCATATATATAATTAGATGAATAAAAAGTATATGTGCCGATTGATTTACAATATAAAATTTGTATCAAAATTAATCTTTCTGTAAAATTTTGTTCATAAAATAATTAGATGGTTAAGGTTTGACTCCTATCACAAAAGCATGAATTCGAATTTATTAACTGATGTAAGTAGCTTATCATTCCCAGAAGTTAAATCCTCAAAAGGTTAAGGTTCTTTCTTGGTCCTTGTGGGATTTTCAGTGCTCATCCCACCTAAACTTTTCTCTTTAAAAAGAGAGAGAGAGAGAGAGAGAGTCGCTCACACTCTATCCAGCTAAAAGGTTTCCTAGCATAACATGTGCACCACAGCTCCAATGTGCAGATGATACTTGCCATTTCTTCGCAGCAGGTAATGGATACATTTAATGAAAAAATGATATAGATATACAGCATCATTAATTGAACGAAACTACCGCTGGAAAAGCATGGCTATGTCCTGCAATGTAACTGAGGTCTGAGGGTAATCCACAGATAGTAAGAACTAAGAATAATAAAGACGACCTTGTAGTACTATCCGTGTCTCCCAAACCTCACACAATGTGGTTCATTTCTTCTGGTTTTACCAAAACTATACACACAGGCTTTTAACTTGATGCTGAATTTATTTCGTTTTGGCTGCATTTTTTTTTCTCTGCCGTGAAAATGAATTATTTTGGACTTTTCCATAAAACATTGCCGGGGGTCCCTCTCTGATCGCCAGTTGGGATAGCCAAGATTTGTCTGGATTGGAACGGATGACCGTATGTATATACAAACTAAAACTATATGTTGACCAACATTGGTGTATATTTGATTGATTAATACTAATATTTGTTAACACAAGTTCTATATATACCATTGATTATTATAAAACTTGTGGAATAATGTATTAATTACCATAACCACAAGGTGTGATGTGGTAATAACTCATCTTATCTTTCAATTATGCGGTCGAGGGTTTGATTCTCACTCATTGGAATAGAGCGCGTTTCGTGGTTTGCTATTTGCCTCTTCAAGAGAGCTTCTGTGACAAGGGGATTAGTTACTACTGCTGGTGGTGGATACCTGATTTCGATCCAAAAAATAAATTAATTATCTTTGGAAATTTCAGGTAAAGATAGTAGAGTATGCCAACCCGTCTGCCCCACCCTGTCCAAATAATATGAGTTGGCCTCCACTTTTGGTTGGTCGATTGGCAGGTTAGCCCATAAGAAGAAGAAAAAAATGTGACTTAAAAATATCAGCATAATCCATTGTCTTTGTCGGGAGCACAAGTCAACTTGATGGATTGGATCCTTTCACCATCTTTAGTTTTAGGCATGTTAATTGAATCTTCTATTAATAATTATGAATTTAGATCCTTTAAAGTGAGCCTCTTTAATTTAGAGAATAAATTGAGAATGTAGCTTGTCCTTATATATATAAAAACGTTTACATCTTTTTTCTTTTTTTCTTTTTTTTTTTACGTTTGAATCGCTGTTTTATTTTAAGGTTATGTGCATTGCATCTTTTTTTTTTTTTACGTTCTGTGCATACGTTTATTATTATTATTATTATTAGCATCTTTGTTATTCTGCACCAAAAAAAGTATCATTGTTATTATAGTTATTATAGTTATTATATATAATAAAAATTATCACAATTGTTATTACTATAATGCTTATTTTTAGTATTAGTATTATGATTTTTATCGTTATATAATTATAATATTTTTATAATGATTAATCTTATATAATAATAATAATGTTTATTATTTATTTTTTAAGACCATTTTAGTAATATATCACCCGGTAATTCTTTTGATACACCAAACAAGGTAATGAGGATTGCTAGTTACATTAAGTCCTTAAGTGTGCATACCAAACACTATATTTTAATATTACCAGTAATTTAAAAGGTACTAATCTTTCTGAATAGTAATCTACATTACCAATAATCTAGGTAATATGTCAAACGTCACCTTAGATCAATAAAATTAGATGTCCTCTTTGTTACTCTATTAATTTAAATTGTAAAATTGTTCATTTTAGATACTCTAAAGTAAGGATTCTCACTTTATATCAAAATCCAATAAGTATATGTAAAATTTTTAATTAGAAATTTTTTAATTTAGTCATTGATCAAAATATCGAAGGATATAAAATAGTCTTTCAAAATTTGAAAGTACAGTACATGAGATGGTGAACTATTTAAAATGTAGGACTTGTTGGTCCCTAAATATGCAAAATTGGGTGAGCTGAAGTGTCTTGTTTTGAATGCTTATGAGAGACTAAAGTATTTCACATTTTGGATGGTGAAGGACTTCGAATGGACCTTCAAGTCTTTACTAAAGTAATTAATTATAAATGTAAGTTTTCTTTAGTAAACTTATCAATAAAATAAAATTGATAAATTACCTGATATTAATGCGTAATAATTCGTACGTAAAATCCATCATTAATATAAGTAAAATACCTAATCATTAATACATAATTCTTCATCTTTCATAAAAAAATTTAAAACTTATTTAAGAATATTATTAATCATATCGATGACTTAAAGAATACTAAACATTTTTTTTATGGAAATATATTTTTTCATAGATTTTATAAATTTTGTTACAATGTGAATTATTTTTATAATGCCATCAGATTGTCCTAGCCAATTTAACATTGAACCAATTATTCCGATAAAAAATTTTTAACAAATTATAATATAATTAAATTAGGAAAAAATTGAACTTACCCCTCAAACTATACGTCGTCTGTATTTTACCTCCAAATTTTAAGAAAAGTACAAACTAACCCTTAAACATTTCTTAACATGTACTTTAATCCTTTTGTTAACCTTCTGTTTATTGTTAATGAAAAATGAGCACACTAGACCCCCATAAACTTTAAGCTGCAATTGATGAAAAAGTTATGTGCACGGTTAATAAATGTTAGATATTGATTTACTCATTTTCAAAATTATAAAAGTGAAATAAAGCGTATTTTCTTGTTTAATTTAAAACGGTTCTTGTTAAATTTAAGAGTTGTGTTATTTGTAATTATAGAGTATAAAATATTGAGTCAACTCACACTTCATTCATCATTAGATAAGGTGTAAATTCATCTTAAATAGAGTCCATATTATAAATAACATTTTTTTTCTAAGTTTAAATCAGTGGAATCCGTGACCTTTAGCACACACCGCCAAATACAGCAATGACGTCAAATTTACTGCAAATAGTTTGGGGACGGTTAAAATCATCAATGTACAGCTATCTTTTTCGAACTGTTATATAGTCAAATGATAGGGATAGCTGATAAAATCATCGATGTGCAGCTGTCTTTTTTGAACTGGTACATAGTCATATGATAGGGATAACAGATTGGGTCCTCGATTTACATAGTCATATGATAGGGATAACAGATTGGGTCCTCCATTGCATCTTGCAATTCGGCAAGATGAAACTTGATGCAAAACTTACAGTTAAAAATGGGAGGTAAATTTTTATAGATAAACTCTATATAAAATAATATAAATTTATCCAAATCAAATTCAATCTGCACATCACTATTCTATACTTCATCCACACATCAGCACTTGTAACCAACACCGCCACCAAAGTGTATTTAAAATAATGGAGGAGGACAATCTATCCAAAACAAATTGGGTACTTATTTATCACATTAGTGAAAGTAGTTGACCATCACATTTATTATTTAAAAAGTCATACAAATAAAATAATTTGATTGGATAACAGTATTAATGTATCAAAATTAAACTCTTCTAAGAATTAGCCTCGTATCTTATCCTCTTACATTGTGCTTACATCATTTTACCAAATAAAATCTGCTCTTGCATTCCAAATAAGTTTCAGAAGGAATAGAAAGCAGCCAAGGCAAGCAAGGGCAAAGCTTTTTCTTTCTTCCTACTTTTATCAATTTCATCTGACAAAACATGGAAATGACTAAAATACATAGAGATGATGATTACACAACTATAGAGGATACATACCTACTGCAAAAACCAAAAGAAAAATCTCAGCAAAAGATGATATCCTTCAAATTCTGTATATAAGCTTTAGACCCCAGCAGAGTATTCTGGGAAGTCTGACATCACTGAAACAAAACTTCCTATTTTGCATGTGGCTATTTCAAAACGCCTTTTCTCTTGCGCTCTCTCAAATCACTAGGTATAATGAATACAGAATCTACACAAAGCCCACCTTTGGAATGTGTACAATCAATTTGTTTCATGGAGAATCTAACCTCAGCCATAGGTTCTGATGCACTGACTAGAAACTCACCCACCTTGTAATCTACCCAACATCCGCGCTTATGGTTGCCATATGCATCATCAAGTTCAGTTTCATCCAAACAGAACTCGCATGATGCTTGCTGACCATCTGAAGTGGACAACTCAAATTTCACAGGTTTTATATCCCAACCATGGGTGTGTTCATAATTGCATACACGCCGTCCAAGCCTTTTAGAAAACCGTCCAAGGTGAAGTCTAAAGGAAAGAGTATATATATCGGGAGGAAATGGAAACTTTACCTCCCCATCCACTTCAAACCACCATATTTGCTGCAAATATGCTACGGTGTGGAACCTGAAAATCGTCTAAGCTGTAACAGAATTCTGACAGATTACAACAACAAAATGAAAACAAAGCAGCTTCAACATCAAGATTTGCAAGTGTGCTGCAATTTGCAAAAAGAAATACAAATAATATATAAGCAAAGTTGACATAATTTAAGTATGGTGCCACATTGAGAATTAATTACAGGTATCCATAAACTAGTCTCGGTTGTGCAAAACCAACCCCCGGTACTTTGCATGGATAGTTTGATTCAATCAGGTTGAGTATTTCATGGTTTAGTTGAGTTCAAGGTTGCAAAAAGAGGTCAACCCGTCTAAGCTGAGCTACATTCCAAATATGTTTTGAAAACATCATTCCAAGTCACAAATAAATAAAACAGAGAATATTTGTTCTGTCATTATCCAGATTAAGATGCGTGCATGTTAGCAGAAAAGTAAAATGTTCAAACTACTTTCATATAAGCTGGATTATGAGTGCACAAAAAATTGACAGTGTCTTGATATGTTTCCTTTTGAGCACTGATGTAGCATATTCACTAATGGTTTGCTTGTTAGAAAGATTGTTACAATTTAGCTGAATAAGACTGTTACAATTTACTTGAATAAGACAACATAGTGATACAAATACTAATATTGTAATGGGGCTACCAAGTAGTTCGCACAATCATATTAAGTTTTACATTAGACTCAGGCCAAATAAGAGGAGAACCAAGGCAAGGATCTAACCCAGCTCACTAGGTCATTTGGTTTGGCTCCAAGAGGGTAGTCAGCTTCAACCCGTTGAGCAGTATTTAGAAACTGCTTTAATTCCTTACATTACAGGTTTAAATTCAACATTGAACCAAGCATTATCCAGCAATGTACAGCCGCCACTACAAAGGTTACACAACTTTTAAAGCGGACATTTAACAGCAAAGGCCAAAAAGAATCAGAAACTAAGGGTGCGTTTGTTTGTGATTATTTTGGGTAAAAATCACATTTTGTCCCCAAAAAAAATCATTTTTCATATATTTGGACAATTTTTAATTAATTAAAATTAAAAAAAGTCAGCTTTTAGCTTCTTTTTTTTTTTGTATAAGCTAAAATGAGTAGCTTTTGAAAAAAAGTCAGTGCTCAGCTTTTTCAATTATATGTAAAATTTAAGTTCCATAATCACTTTTTTCAAAATCTGAAATAAAAGCACCCCAATATCAGTTAAAGATAACAAAGTCACAATCTATACACAACAAGAAATAATCTTATATAAGAAACTAATGCATTTTACATTGTCAAAATATTCTCCTATTTCTTCAGGTAAAGAATCATCAATCATCAACTAGATAAATTCGTCAGATAACAAAAATGAAAATTGAATTCAACTAAAACAAAACCACATAAAACATACAAGGCCAGCCAATCAAACATGAGAAAACAATCAAACTAACAAGCAAATCATGTGCTTAAGCAAAAAATTTGATGTTAGATCAACAGAACTTGGATCTCAAACTGATATGTACATCTTTTAAAATCTCAACCCCAATGTACATCTTTTAAAATCTCAACCCCAATGATTTTTTTTTTTTTCAATAGTTGAAATCAATACACTTTACCATTTAAAATTAAGTGCACCCTGCACTTTAGAAGAGCCAAATCCTTTACAAGTTCAATTTGGCTCCTCTTAAGTGAAGATACACTTTAGACGATAAAGTGTGTGATCAAAATCGTCGATGAGAAAATCAATAACATAAAATATATAAGATTCCTCATGCTGATATTTTCATATAAAATCCTAAACTGCTGATTTAAATTAGTGGTTGAGATCATTCACTTTGCATTTGAAAGTGCACCTCCCATTATAGGAGAGCCAAAATTTTACAAATTTGATTTGACTCCTCTAAAATGTAAAATGCACTTTAAAGTATGAGTGCTTGATCAAAACAGTTGATGAGAAAATCAATGGTTCAGAATATTTATGATTCCGCATGCTAATTATTTACATCTTATAAAATCCTCAAAACGCAGACTTTTCGTCAACAGTTGTGATCATGCACTTTGCCTTCTAAAATACACCCCACACTTTAGAGAAGGCAAATCATTTTCAACTTCATTTGGCTTTTTTAAAGTGCAAGATACACTTTAAAGGATAAAGTGCAGGACCTAAGCCATTAACGAGAAAATCAATTGTTCAGATTATATATGATTCCTCATGATGATATTTACATCTTATAAAATCCTAAACCACTGATATTTTATCATCAGTTGAGATAATTCACTTTACCATCTAAGATGTACCCTGCACTTTGGAAAAGCCAAATTTTTATGAGTTCAATTTGACTCTTTTAAGGTGCAAGATACACTTTAAGGATAAAGTGCATGACTTAAACCGTTGATAAGAAAATCAGCAGTTCAGATTTAGAGAAGCCAAATCCTTTACAAGTTTGATTTGACTCTTTTAAAGTGCAAATACATTTTACAGAATAAAACGCATGATCCAAACCATTGATGGGAATATCAATGGTTCATATCTAGAGAAGCCAAAGCCTTTACAAGTTTGATTTCTCCTGTTTAAAGTGCAAGATACACTATAGAAGATAAAGTGCATGATCTGAACCGTTAATGAGAAAATTAACAGTTCAAAATACATATGATTCCTCATGCTGATATTTATATCTCATATATCAACGGTTGAGATCATATACTTTAACTTCTAAAATGCAACCTGCAATTTAAAGGAGTCAAACCCTCCTTAGAAGATACACTATCAAAAGCTTACTCGAAGATTCCATTCATACAAGTGAAGGCCATCCAGGAAAGCTCCAGCAAAACAACTAACTTCAAATGTATAACCAGTGATGGAAATGGCTAGAGGAGGCAAAGTTGGCAATCCTATTGTGGAAGAAAGGGGAATTTTGACAAAAAGCAACAAAACTAAAATTTGCATTTTCAAAAACCTCCACAGGCACTGCCCTTGTGAGAGTACCTGCAGTTAATCTTAAGACTCTAGATCAAATAAAAGCAACTTTCACATATGTGAAATGGACAGCAAGTCTAATTAGCCAATGAAAGCTACTAGGACATTTTCAGATAGTGTTGATACAATCTCTGGGTAATACTTCACATCAACAAACTCCAAGCCATGGAGACTTAAGATTCAGTTGCTTTACTTGAATTGCATTATACCAGGTATATTTGCCTCGAAGATAATGATCTAGGATGCTAAGTTGATACTTAGATAAGACCAAACAATCCTATTACCAAATCATCTTCGGACTTTTCACCTTTCTTCCCTTCTAATTCCCAAAGAATGATATTACTTCAGCAATGAAAGACATACACAGAAATGCAGTCTTTGTATCCACGGCAGAAACCATAAGCAGCAATAACAAACTCATCTTAAGCATCCCATCTCAAAGTCAAAGATTTGTGCATCTAACCTAGATTCCTCAGTAGGAGTCCAATTCCAGTATCTCCGATCATCGATTCCAGTAATTGCCATTGCCTTTGCCGAAATTGACATGCAAACCCTTCCAGTTTCCCTGTCCAGCCATACTTCCTGCAAATGTACACATAGATTAGCTTATTTTGTATTCAACACAACTCATTAATCATTATCAAAATAAGAAAGCTTTAGACAGGAATAACATTTTCCCTAAAATTCATTCAAAACCAAAAATACACTAAAACCCTCTCTCATCAATTTCTGCAAATGCACCACAAACACATCCATTCCCAAACTAAACAAAAAACCCTAAACCCAATTATTCACAACCATCGAGGAACAATTAAGAACCCTCATCAAAATGAGAGAGCTTGAAAAAAAAATGATGATTTTTCCCTAAAATTCACTCAAAACCAAACACAATAAAACCCTCTCCTGCCAACTTCATCGAATTCACCACCAAGGCACCAACACATATACATTCCCAAACACCCAAAAACAAGAAAAGAACATAATCCCAACTATCACTACCATTTCTTAATCGATGAACATCAGGGAACCCTAAATCCACCACCACAACTGAGGAAACCAACCGGATATGGACCCTCACTTATTGCGTAGTTCTACAACAAGCAGCTAAGTCTTATCCCACTAGGTGCAGCCAGCTACATGGATCACAACCCCGTAGGTCTATCGTGAATCATATTTATATTTAAATAATTTATTTCTAAGTCCTTTTTTTTTTTTTAATAATTTCACCTTATTGCCTAAAATATACATTGAAGGATTGAATTGATGCCTATTTTCAACATTGAAGGACCAAATAGAAGTCCAAAAACATACACAGAACCAACTTTATTGGGCAAAATTTCCTGCGTTCACCAAAAAAAATAAAAATAAAAAAGAAAAAGGACCCTAATTCCAACTATTACTACCAAAATTGCGGAATCGATGAACAATTTAAAATAACCCTAACCCTAGCCACAAAAAAAATGAGGGGAAACTAACCTTGATTTTCAGAGGCTCACCTTATTGCCGTCGTCGAATGGCAAGGGCTTAGAGAGCAAAGCGAAAACGTCCTTCTTGGAGAGATTGTAGTGCCTCTCGGGAGGAACGAGATCGAGGAGATCTTGGTAGTTGGGGGGGAGCTTGGATTCCCAGACGGAGTCGGCGGAGGCGGCGCCGCGGAAGGCGCGGTTGAGGCGGGCGAGGTTGCAGATCTCCGGCGGGGAGAGGTGGAGGAACACGCGCGCCACGCATCCCTCCGGGATGTCTCCGAGGCCCGGACCGATCGTTGAACCGTTCGTTCCGAGGTTCGATAGCGACGATCCCATATGGAATGGAATCGATCTTTTGTGTGTTTTCCTTCTTTTCGGTTCTGCCTCAGTGATTCTTGCTGTTGTTGTTGATGATGATGATTCAGTTCTTCATGGCATGAGATTGAGGAAAACTGAAGCGAGGAAAATTGGGGGGAAGTGTGAAGGGAATGATTTAGTGTGTGACGAGGGAATTTTTTCGGCGAGTGAGTGGAATTGTTGTTGTTGCATCATGAGCGTGTTCTGCTGAGATTTTGATTTTTTTTCTTTCTTCTTTTTGATGGCAGATTTTCCGGGAATATTACGAAAAAGGGAAATTGTTGATTTTCCGGGAAACGCCAAACGGTGAGGTGAGGTGAGGTGGGACGGGGATTTTGGCTAGTAATTATATTGTAATCTCACAATAACGGTGTATCTTTCATCTAATAATATATTAACCATTCAAAACATATTTAAAGCTATAAATATATAGGTATTATGGAAATATTATTGGATGTCAAGCTTAAGGCTGTAAGTGAATCAAGTCAGTTGGTGAGCTTTTTTTAAGGTTTGATCCGTTAATAATTCAATAAACTAGGTTTGTTAACTTATAAATCAAATTTAAACTAATGATTTGAGCTCATTTATTAAATGAGCTAAATTTAAGTTTTACTATGTTTGACTCATTAATTTATGAACTATCTTAATATATTTGTATCTTCATGTATATTATATTTTTGTTACATACTTTTAATATATATTATATATTATATATTATATGAATGTATTTATTATCATATATATTATGATGAGGGTTGGTTATAAATAATTAATACAACTTTATAATTTTTCATATCATGTGAATGGTGTGTAAATTATATTGAAAATAAACTATGTATTTAAAATAAAAATTTTAACTTATTACGTTAAAAATATTTAGATAATCTTTGAATAAGCCAACTTAAGAACTAGGTTGAGTTTGATAAACTTTTTATAAGTCGAACTTAAAGTCTAAATTTTAAACTCAATTGTTAATGAATTGAGTTGTGAGCCAAATTTAATTCGAGCTTTGCCCTTATCGGCTCATCTTTTGTCCTAACCAAGCTATATGCAGGACACCAACGTCTCCATCATACCATTTTCATTTGTCATGGGCTGGAAACTCGTTTGAGAGCACGTCATGGTCTCCACTATTTATTTATTACAGCAAAATTGTTATAAAGGCTCATAGACCAAAGAAATTGAAAAATGTTTGTTATATAATAAAATTGATGTGATGAGTGATTTCACATATCCTACTCATTTATTATATTTAATAGTGATAAGGTATATGATGTGTCAGTATTGTGTAATTTTATTGTTCAGTTCACATTACTCTAAAGGAGAAAAAAAAACATACAGATTAAAAAACTGCTAAATAAATATTGAAAATAGTATAAAATTATATAAATAAAGTGAATTGCTTCTATTTAAAAAAAATGATTAATGCTGCAAATAAGAAATAAGTATAGTATTGAAAAAATATATAATTATGTCATCTTAAAATAATAAGTGGACAGATAATCTGAAATGAAAGAAGTATATAAGTTAAAAAAATTACTTTTAATATAGCATAAAAGTATTTTATAGTAATAGGATAAGAGTCAATCACACGCTGATGTATATGATTAGGCTATAGTATAATTTGTTTGTTTTTTTTTATAATAATCAAAATTAAATTCTAAAGTTAATGGTTATCCTAAACTATTATTCTACCATCGCATATGAGCATAATTCAATCAGTGTTTCATGGGTATTGGATTGATCGGTTCAAAGTTGATGGACTAGCATCTGCTCACAATTCTAGCCTTTTTGCTCTTAAAAGAATTTGATGATAAAGGACTCGTAGATCGAAAAATAATTTGTATATGATGTTTTAGTAGGTGATTTATGTCTATATAAGATAATGGGTAAATTTATTTGTATAAGGTGTTTATAGAATCTGCTTGTGACAGATTTTATGTTATTTTCATTTTTTTTGAATTTGTCTTTGACGAATTCTATACTTAAACTTGCTTTTGACGGACTCTGTAATAATTTTTATTTTACATTTAATCTGACTTTGACAGAATACATTTGAATACTCCCTTGGATAATTCTATATTGAAAAAAAATCATATTGCGTGATTTTTTCCCAAAACAATATATTGATGTAAATACACCATCAAAATCCTATATAAAAAGAAAGACCCCTTTGGATCGATGATACACTATTATCATTATTATTATAATTAGCAATCGATGATATACTAATCTATAATATTCTTTAAATTAACTTTCATTTTGATGCTAAAAGATTGTCAAAATACTATTTTGAGTCCAAAAGAATTGTTGTATTGATTTAGTTCTCAAATGATAATTTTTAAACAGGAAAATTGTGGAATTTTTTGTTGGTAGACTAAATTTTGCGTCACTAAAATGAAAAAATTATCCTTTAAAAACTAATAGTACGATGTTAATAAATAAATAAAAGTATCATTTCAAAACTTATGTGATTCATTAATTTTTTAAGGTTGAGTTTTAAAAAACCGAAATGAAAGTTTACTCTCGAAAAAATTATTAGTTATTGATAACTACAAACTATATCCATATATAAGTTTTTTTTTTTCTCCTTTCGAGACAAAACTCTTATACTTTTAATAATATATTTCGATTAATCACAAACTAGTTAATTATGGTCAACAGATCACATACCTTTTATATGGTTGCAAGCAGCAACATACATTTAACTCGTAAATTATTACAAACAATTTAAATGTTTCACATAGTATTCGTTCCATGGTTGATATTCAACTTTATGTGAAGATTCAAATTTCGAAGGGATTACCGACAACGTAACATGCTTCATTTGACTATAGGATTAGGAAAAGAAGTGCTAGCTGCACTGTGGCAAGTGTAATAAAGTGGTCCACTTGATATTGGAATCTTTCTATGTAGGTGAAAACGATCAAGCACATATGGGGAAAGCGATGACAAATTTCACAGCCTTCTGAAATGGGGACCGCAGCTCAAGTTGGCAAAAACAAAGAAATTTGGAAGCCAAGTATTGGCTCCATCGTTGACCATGTGGTGAGGATGTTCTTCCTCACATGGGATTTGAGACTTGGCAGTGTTGGGGATGTAGTTCCTAATTAAAATATTCTCTGATGTGAGTCCGATCAGCATCTTGTCTTGTCGGACTCAAATTAGATTATTGCAAATCGTAATAAATTTAAGTAAAAAGAGTTGCGCCTTGATCACTAATATAGTTATAGCATTCAGCTTAAGAACAAATGTTCAATCAAACAAGTGGTGGTAGGTGTTGGGAAGAGGATGATAGTTGTACAGGCCAACATGCTATTTTAGCAAAGTCGTGTGAGTTTGGGAGGCCCAATTCACATGGATTGCAGATAACAAGTGACGGGAGGGAAATTGTTGGTTATGCTATCTTGATAAGGCTTGAATAGGATCAGAGCCAAATTAGAACTAGTTCCTAACTTTTTTGGACTAGTATGCTACAGGTTCTTAACTTTTATTTGTCTAAGTTCAATCGATGCAATCTCATCCAGGTAACAATATATGTAACCGAAAACTTATATTAGATTCGTTACAAATATTAGTATTAATGGTATCATATCACTTGAGAAAGGGGGTTTGAATCAAGTTATCCTTTAAAAATTTTCTGCACACTTAGCAAACAATTAGAAGGTTCACCAAGATGTCTCCCAGGGAAATAAGAGATATTCGTGCAACAGTGTGATTTGTGAACAAAGCTTAAAAACAATATTTATATACTTTGTTTTCCCTTTAAAATAGTGTATCAATATTGTAAGAAAAAAAAATAATTTTAACAATGTTAATCAGAAACTTATTAGAGATAACCGAAAATAGAGAGAAAGGATTAGAGAGAATACACCAAGAACTTTTTATACTAGTTCAACTTCAATCTTGAAGTCTACTCGAGTCCTCACCACTCTTTGATGAGACTTTTACTAAACCAAAGTTTAGATACAGATTCCAAACTAGAATTACAAAGCTTGTTAGCCAACTAATCTCAAATGCTAACCAAAGATTTCAACAAAGGGTCAAGATAAATTGCTAAATAATGAGATTACTCTTTCTCACACAACAATATTAACACTCAAAGAAAGCTTCAGAATATGCTATTTGCTCACAAGTCTTGGTGTCAACACTTGAGCATTCAAGGAACATATATAAGCATGTATGTGTCATCTCAAAGGTTGAAGAGATTTGAATGGTGCTTGCTGCAGAACCAAGTTGCTGTAACGTCTTTCTGCAGTAGGAAGAACAGGCTTGATAACATCGAAGGATGAGCACTTCCATTTTGGATGATGGACCAAGAGTTTCTTTCTTTTTGATGCAAAAGTTGCTTCATCAAAGAGAGCACTAAAATGTGTTAACATTTAACCATTTGAAATATTTTCTATAGTGCTTTTTCTGTTGTCTTCTTTTTCTTACTGTGCGCTATAACTGTAGCGGACTGTTGCTACATCAGAAGAGAAATTTTTTTTTTGTCCATTACCTTTTGTCTTCATTGCTCCCTAGCCTTTGTGACTTGTTGGGTATACTTTCCCATTCCTTTTGTACTAGGGATGGAAGCTTTTTAGAGCACATTAGTCTTTTAAGTAGTCGTTTGCTTTTACAAGCTGTTATGCTTCAGTTTTGACATCCGTTGACTCTAGGACTTTGGATTATATATATCCCGTTTATAATATTTGAAACAGTTCATGAATGTCTCCTATGCAAATAGGAGATATTTGCTGTCTAATAAATATTCTAGAACACTCAGCAAAGATATTAAAGAAAAGTATAATTATTTTTGTCATCATTTAAGGTTCTCAAGCCAACAAGTATGAAACTTTTCAAGTTAATTTGTAGACTCTTACAAACTCCAAAATATGAAAACAATTTAAATTGCAAGAAATTCATTTTTAAATTAAACCTCATATGAGTTTAAATAAATTGGGATATAATAGGTATATTAAAATTCTAGACTTCACTAGGAAATTCATCGGCATGAATCTATGCATAGTATTAATTCTGACCTCAAAATGAGCTACTTTAGTTCACCTTGTTGAATACTTGCTTGTATTGAATTATGTGTGTTCTGTTATATAAATTTAACTTTTATGGAGAAGGACAGAGAGGAGTTTCAAACCGCCCCGATTGACTATTTCATTACTTCCAATGTCCGGGATACATTGGTAGGGCTCATTCTCCCTATCGTCTCACTTCTCTCCTGTTTGTTTGACCCCATTTTCTCTAGTTTGTATGTGATTTTCTAGCGGTGGTAGTTGTTCACAAAATGTACGAACACTTTGACATTGATTTTTCTATATTTGTGTTATTTATATTCACACATTATATAACATCGTGTCGATATACTCTTTTTTATTATTGGATAAGATGTGAGTCCCAAATTAAATAGGATTCACACCTCATTTAATGATATATAGAAGCATGATGGCATGGTATCTAACAAATAATAAGTACAAATAATATATATTTCGTAAAGTCAAGTCTCAATTGCAAAACATGAGATTTTCTCAAGATGTAGAGTTCACATATTTGAGTTTTGCCTTTAATTATGAAACCCTCCTCATATACACATTCATTTGCCAAGAATCGAATCTTGACTCAATACTTAACAAGCCTAGCTAATTGGCTACTTTGATGGGCCTAACGATTTTATATTGGCTTGTATACCATCCATAGCAAATGATAATTTTAACTTTTAAAACAACTCTTAGCTTTATATTCTTATTGTTTAAATTTAATAATATTTATTTGATTTTTACACACTTATAGTATAATAATTAGTGTACAATAATGTTACAACATCACTCACAAACTTATTTTGTCTTTTAGTGTATTAATACTCATTTTCACTAAAAGACAAAATAAATTTATGAGGGGTGTTGTAACATTTTTTTTATGGGCGTGTTGTAACATTGTTGTATAATTTTATTGTGCATCTAATACTACACTTTAATTGAATCATATATACAAAGATGTGAGACTGAAAGAGATGTGTCTTTAATATTTTTCTTAACCTTTAGAACATCATCGCTTAACGTGAATTTTATTTTATCATTAAATATTGAAAATATATTATTTTAAAACTAATTGTCTTTAAAATAAGTCAACTCAAATTTAATAAAATTTTTGTACACCAACCTAATTATTTGAAAATAAAATGAAACTATTGATGTGTCATATGAGTGCGACGTTATGTGGCTGCTTGAGCTATTCTTCAAATATCACAAATAATAAAGAAAAATCAAAGCAAACCTAAAATAAGAAAAAAAATTAAATATTCCCTTTTTATGGAAGATATCTTCCAAGATATTCTTGAATCTTGAAAGATAAAGTAATGAAACAAAACTTTGCAGCAAGCGAGAATAGTTTGTCAAAAAAAAAAATTCATTATAACAAATATAGTAACAATTCATGTGAAATTCTAAGGGACTATTTAGTTTCAATTTCCAGTTTCTAGTTTTCATTTTCAGGAATTTGTGAAGGAAAAATTGAAAACTGAAAATAAAAACTGAAAACTGAAATTTATAGTTTTCAGAATTTTCAGTATTTCCTTCACAAAATCTGAAAACTGAAAAACTGCAAATGAAAATTGAAAACTAAAAGCAAACAGACTCTAAGTTTTGCAAGCATTTTCCTACACTTGAGTCATTAGATTGAAGTAAGGTGGGAAGAGTCCTTTCCTTTCTAACTCCCACCTTAGAAATAGAGCAACTTTAAAACATATGGTATCTATTCTCTTGAAACGATCTACAGTACGCGAGGGGATTAGTAATTATCTCCCGCAATAGATACATGAAAGACCCAAAAAAATAAAAAAAGAAACATTTTACTAAACTTAAAAGTGGGGAATAGAGAGATATAGCACATAGTGATTAGAGCTAGGTATATAGGTCACGATTCATGAACCAACCTGTTTAACTCGTAATCTGCACGAAAATAAACTAGAAAATTTTTAGTGTGCTAATCCATGGACTTTTTTTATCTGCACCGCTTAAACTGTGGGCTAAACGGACTTGGCCTGTGGATTTGTGGACCAATCCGCTAACTCACATAAATGAGGGAATGCTCTAGTGCTACCCCAGTCCATCATTCCATTCATGGTAGTCAAGTCCAGTACCAACTACTAAGCGTCTAAGCCCAAGGGGGAGGGTCATGTTTAGTTTGAAAAAATTAACATTTGAATTTTTGAAATGCATGTTTAACTTTAACAGTTGCAGTATTTAATTATTAGTATTGTTATTTGTTTAAAATTTAAGTTGGAAATTGGATATTATAAAGAAAAGTGTATGTGTGTGTGTGTGTATATATATATTGCGAGGTAAAATATGCTGTATAAATATAAATAGATAATATAAGGAATAAAAAATTTAAAAAAATATGAAAAAAAAAAGTCTGCGGGCTGATCCCTGGGCTTGCAAGCTTAAGCGAGGCAAAAAATGTGAACAGGAAAAAAGGGGTTATGTAACTGGTCTGCAGATTTGCAGGCAGACGCGAACTAAGCTAAAAGCGAGGAAGGGAGAGATAAAGCATATAGTGATTAGAGCTAAGTATATGAGTCGCGATCTGCAAACCGACCCATTTAACTTGTAATCCGCACGAAAATGAACTAGAAAGTTTTTAGTGTGCCAACTCGTGGATTTTTCTTACCTGCACCCCTTAAATGCGAGCAAAATGGGCCTGTTTTGTGGATTTGGAGACCAACTAGCTAATCCACATAAGTGAAGGAATGCTCTAGTGCTACATCAGTCCACCATTCCATTCGTGGTAGTCCAGTCCAGTACTAACTTCTAAGCGTCTAAGCCCAAGGGGGAAGGTCACGTTTAGTTTTGAAAAAATTAACATTTGGATTTTTGAAATAGAATGTTTAATTTTAATATTTGGAATATTTAGTAATTAGTACTATTATTTGTTTAAAATTTAAGTTGAAAATTGGATACGTAAAAGAAAAGTGTATACATATATATTGCAGGGTAAAATATACTATATAAATATAAATATATAATATAGGATATAAAAATAAAATTAAAAAATATGAAAAAAAAGGTATAAGGGCCGGTTCGTGGACAAAAAATGTAAAGAAAAAAGGAGTTACGCAACTTGTCCGCAAACATGTAGACACAAATGAAGTTAAAGTCGAGTCCATTTATGAAATAGATCAGTCTAGTCTGACCGATTTAATTATAATCTATTGCAGATCGGATTAAATGGACCTAGTGGACCCACGTACCCACCTCTAAAGTGATAGTGTATGATAGGAACGTTGATGGGTTAGTTAATGACAAGAACAAGCACAAGCAAAAGCACGTATACAGAATCGAGTGTCCTTGCTGGCCCTATGAAACAGCACTTGCATTTCTTCCAAAGTTTTACACAAAAACCGTGGGTTGGCTATCCCATTCCTTCTTTCCAAACCCCAAAACCATGGGCCACACTCCCTCTTACCACCCCACAAAACCAGTTGCTCCTATATTTCCTTTTAATTTCTTCTTGACGCTTTATACATAGTCATGCACCACACGCACTCTATTGGTACTATTTTATATTCCTTTATAATCTTATGTTATATATGTGTATATTATTATTGTCTCTAATAACTTCAACCACACTCCCATCCATGTAATCACAATCCCAACTCTGCCATATTTTCACTTTTGCTTCTGCCATAATCCATGTTACACTCCTAACTACTTCTTGTTATTGTTCAATGTTCACCCTTAACTACAACCTTTTTTGCACTCTTCATCTAGTATATTCGATTAATTAACGGGTAAGTTTAATTTCTCATCACTGAAACCCTTTAATTTTCCCTCAAAAAATTTGTTGCAGTGGAATAACATTAACAATAATAATAATATTTTGTGCATGTTAATTTTGTTTAGGTTGTTGTTAAGGTTTGGTTGAACAGGTTAAATGCAGTACTGTTGATATATGTATATATATGGAACCCAACAATGGACTAGGTGGTGGCATGTTCTCTGGCATCAATTCTGGTTTGCTAGGAGTAGATCCCAATAACCCTTTGCAGCATCATGAACAACAACAAAATCCTCACCATATGCACCACCAACCCCATATGGTTCCCTTTGGTTCTTCTGAGCATGACACTACTGCAGACACACATCAACAACAACCAATCAACCAACACGGTAATTACCCTTCCTTTTCAGCCAAGAATAATAACCAACAAGGCTCTCCAAGTGATGAAGATGACCCTGACACCACATCTGGGGACCCCAACCAGATCATCAGGAAGAATTCAAATATCTCACCATGGCAGAGAATGAAGTGGACTGACACCATGGTTAGGCTCTTGATAATGGCTGTTTACTATATCGGTGATGAGGGTGGCTTAACATCAGAAGGTACAAGTACTGATCCAAATGGGAATAAGAAGGTTACCAAGTCCCCTACAGGGTTGCTTCAGAAGAAAGGCAAGTGGAAGTCTGTGTCAAGGGCCATGATGGAGAAGGGATTCTGTGTTTCACCTCAGCAGTGTGAGGACAAGTTCAATGACCTTAACAAGAGATACAAGAGGGTGAATGATATCCTTGGAAAAGGAACAGCCTGCAAGGTTGTGGAGAACCAGAAGTTGTTGGACACAATGGACCACTTGTCACCAAAGATGAAAGAGCAAGTGAGGAAATTGCTCAATTCCAAGCACCTTTTCTTCAGGGAAATGTGTGCTTATCATAATAGTTGTGGTCATGGGGCAAATAATTCTGGTGGTGGTAGTGTTCCACACCAAGCAGACGTTGGAAGTGATGCATCTCAGGCTCAACAACAGGAGCAACAACAGCAACAGAAGTGCTTTCATTCATCAGATGAAGGGGTGGCCAATTTGGGGGTGTTGAAACTGGGGTGTGGGGAATTGGATGATGATGATGATGATGGTGGTGGTGGTGATGAGGATGATGATGAGGATGATAATGAATCTGAGGACTATTCTGATGATGATGAGGATGGATCAGGAGAAGGTGGTTCAAAGGATCATCAAGGAGGGCATGGACATGAAGATGATCATGAGGTTAATGAGAATAACGATCATGAAATAATAAGGTCATCAAGGAACAATAAGAGGTCAAGGAAAGCACCATCATCATCATCTCAGTTGATGCAGCAGCTGAGCAATGAAGTGAGTGGTGTGTTCCAAGATGGGGGGAAGAGCCTTTGGGAGAAGAAGCAGTGGTTGAGGAGTAGGATAGTGCAGTTGGAGGAGCAGCAGGTAAGCTATCAGAGCCAAGCATTTGAGCTTGAAATGCAAAGGCTGAAATGGGGAAGGTTCAGCAGCAAGAAGGAGAGGGAAATGGAGAAAGCCAAGCTTGAGAATGAAAAGAGAAGGCTTGAGAATGAGAGATTGGTATTGCTCATTCGCCAAAAGGAGCTTGAATTGATGAATCTTCAGCAACAGCAACATTCTTCCACCTAGACCTGAGGAACATGGTGATTTTGTTGATAATATCTTAAGCGGTCTCAAAAAAAGTAGTGTTTTGTTCATTTAGAATTTGATACTTCAGCTATTATACTAAAAATAGTAAACATTAAAAAAGAAAAGTAGTAACAATGACTTAAAAAAGCTGAAGTGTTGAATTATAAGCCGAATATAACACTATTTTTTTCATGTTCTAACTTTACCTAAGACCTGTTGATTTTACAAGGGTAAATTGTATGATAGGTAAATTTAGAATCGACATAATGTAGACCAGGTCATAGTCATAGCTGAAAGTGGTTGTACTTTTTTTTTTTTGGTTATTCCAGGTTGTTTCTTATTGGAGAAAGAAAATTGCAATACATATGTGCATTTTAGTGTATCTACCACAAAGACACCCAATTTTTAACCAAGTTTTTGTTTTTCTGCTATGTTTTATAGTTTTTCAACAAAACCAAGTTTAACTAAATATTTCTCTTCTTCCTTTAAGATGAATATTAAAACCAAAGCCACTTGCCCAGGTCGAAAATCAACTCATATAAGTGCACTGTGCTTGTGCCTTATGGGAATATAAATAAAATACACCGTAATTGTACCATATATATATATAAACACTGTAGTAATTCGACCAAAAAAAAAACTACTGTTGTAATATATGTGTTTGTTAACATTGCACTATGCACATTATTTTGGAAGTATCCAATTGAATTCATTAATTAAAACTTACGAGAGCAATATTTTTTTAATCAGAATATTAACTGTACAACTGAAGATTTTTACAGGCATATCATTTCAACTTTACAGTCTGAGACATACGTTGTAACTAGTGCCATAAATATACTAGAATGACCTTGTCCTATAGTTGAGGACTTGAGTTTATTAGGTTGTGATTTATTACTTGTTAGATGGGGTATGGCTAGTGCCATAGAAATATAAGTTGGTACATATTAAGAGTGAATACTATAAAAGTGAGACAAAGTCTTGGTCTAATTCATTATCAATATTTTTTTTCCATTTTTTGGGTATTTATTATGTTGTTTCTGTGCTTAAACAAATACTATTTGTCAGATAAATGGATCCTCACTGTTAAAAAAGAATAAAAAAAAATATTATACAGCAAAATATTATTGCATAAAGTCTTACTTCAATATCCATTAAATGAAAAACACGCCCGGTGGGACTCGAACCCACAATCGCCTGATTAGAAGTCAGGCGCCTTATCCATTAGGCCACGAGCGCTGAATGGCAGGCGCATCCAATTAAGTACTTTAAATTTATTACAATTGTACCTAAATATTTAATTCATAAAGTCTTCTCAGTTTTTACCCCATACTAATTGTCTTAAATTGGAGAGTCTTGCTCAAGGCATTAGTTAAAGAACCAACAATGATAAGTTCTGTGAGTTTTTGAGAGTTAAAAATTCACTTATTAATCGAAATATTATCATTAGTGACTCTTAATCAGTGTCCTTAGAGTACCAATTAACAAAATCCTAAACTAACAAGTGGCAACCAAGATTACATGGAATGGCACACTTGCACTCTAGACCCTTGACAAAATGATTACCACCTGGAATCCTTGTTGCTTTGCCACTTGTGTCAGGAAAAGTCTTTGTTTCACTTCTCTTGTTTATGCTTTTTCAGTGAAATCACTTGACAGCGTGCAACTTAACATCATAATCACATATTGCAGGTTCTGCTTTCGTGCCTTACCGCCAAGATTCCCCAAGTGGTACTGAATTCATCAGACCATGTCCAATTGCTTTGACCGAAATTCAGTTGGAATATCCTGCTTCTTTCCCAGTACTAGGGAGGTGCGTGTGTGTGTGTGTGTGTGTTTGGACTTTTGGATGATGATTTGATAAATTCAAACTATGATGTTGGCTAGGAAAAAATAAGGTCCAAACCCACGGTTTAAAAAGATGCAAACTTAATTTGAACTCATGCAAACAAGATTGATACAACCCCTTTCAAGTTATATTTCAATATAAATTTTAACATTAAGCCATAGTTTGGACAGTAGTTAGGAAAACTATGTTTTCCATGGTTTGCCAGTCCCAAGTATAAACCAAACACACCAAGTTGTTTTGTACGAGTTCGATCTTATATTTTCAATTTTGTTAGGTCCAAAAAAATGTGAAGAGAAACATCACTGAAAGCAAAAAGGACCATAAAACAACATTATCAAACCTTCATTGTCTTAAGTATATATTTAGTTAAAGAATAAAAATAAAAGTAAAAATTACATGAATTAAACCCATTCATGTAATTTTCTTCCCCATTTAACTCCTCAACCAGCACATCATAAGTAAAATTAACTTCATGAATCAAATAACATGATCATATCATATAATAAACAAATGGGTTTATAGAACAAGTACTCTAAGGACACATTAAGGAGTTAAAAATGAAAGATTTAGTATTAGAAAGATAAGTTTTGATATTTCCAAGACATAGAGCACATTACAAAGTTTTAAATCTTACCTTTACTAGTATCCTTAACTATTGGCTCTGATTAGCAAAACCCTAAACAAATCATAAGTGGGAACTAAATTTCCACCCAACTAGTTAATATAACCATGCTTCCTATTTCCCTAAACATGAATGAAATGAATCAAGGGCACTTTTAGCACTTCCAATTTCCAAAGTTCCCTCCACACCTCACTGTCCTACAACATCAAACATACTCTCCTTTTTAACAATAGAACAAAACATACCGTGCACAATTGGTGCTAGATAACACAAGCCATTAACAATCATAATTAGTTTTAACAATAAGCATCCAATTAACACATTTTCCAACTGTGCACTAGTATGAATATTAAACCAAAAACACATTGGCATCAAGGGCACATTCCCTTTGATTTTATGTTTGACAGCCAGTAATATTTTGCATATCAACTTTCATTTCCAGTACATTGGAATATAAATCAGCCATCAAAACCAAGCAGAGATAACCTCAACCTGTAGCAGAATCATCTGCAACTTTCAAAATCTTTGGAAAAACTGAATAAAAAAGGCTAAAACTAATACTAAAACTGTAGTTGGATGAATCCACTTTAATCTTCAAGCTCGATAATCTTAACCACAGATGCATCACCAAGTTTCTGGCAAACAACAACTCGGTCATGTGACTTTATAAGTCCCATTGCTTTTCCATGATCAAGGGCAACCTTAAGAATAGACTCGTTTGTTGCACTTGTTGACTCAGCCTGCAGGCAGAGTACGGGATCAACATCTGGTTAGTCTCGGATCATTATATGAAGGGTGCTTTATAAAGCAGCATGCATAACATATAGGTCATTTCTATGGACAACTATATCACAAAGCATATAATTAATGCACGTCTCACGCAGAAGATTATGTACATATCATAATATTATAGGTTGCATCATAAGAGCTAACCTTGAGCCTCGAGTGTAAGTGCATTTTCTTTTTTAAAATAAAAAATTACTTAGATCTAGACAACTGCTGTTACCAGATCTACCTAGAAGGACTACAAGGAGCTCAAGAACCAGAATAAGCATTGAAGCTGGCGGTAAGAACACAACCCCTAGTCCAGCATCTAATGTTTCCCCGTAAAGAACTATCACAGTAGAAAAATGCCGATCAAAACTATAAACAATAATAATGGAGTAGAACAAACTGCTTACAGGATGTCGAGGATCGGCAAGCATGGGAAACAGACCTCTTACAATAAGTGATTGCCTAGCCTGTGCCACAAATTGATTTTATTTGTGAGTTTAGTAAGCAAGATGATCCATCATATACAACAAAATTCATCATATATTAGAAACGAAGCTGAGAAGAAATAAACAGTAAAATTAAATTGCATTATAATTAATATTATTTATGATTCAAAAAACATTTAGGGTAGCAGTATCAATTACATTGCGATGTAAATAAGTTTTTCCACAACTAGCTTGGTAATTGGTCTAGGAAATAGAGAAATGAAACTAAAAATGTTCTTATTGGCAATATAAAGCACAAAAGATTGGTTCTACAAAAGCAGTAAAACTCAGTTAGATTTCTTAGCACCCAAATCCTCATACATGCATGTACAAGTCCCATACATAAACATACATGGATAGTGTAAGAGAAAATAAGCAGCTATATCATAAGGTCAGATCCAACCTCAAAAGCTCCACTAAAGCTCCACTTCAGCTGATTTGTCTTGAGTCGAGGGATGACAACAGAGAGCACTGGCATTGTTGGCCTATATTTTGCTATCAACCTGACAAGTGCATATAGAAAGTTTAGACACAAACTTTCCAGACATAAAGTGTAGATGCAAGAAAGAAAAATATTGATATGCATATTATTAGAAGGACGGGACTGGTTTTCCAAATCAAACTCAGTTTGAGAGAGACTAGTTTACTTTTTGAAGATACTAAATATGAACACATTCATATATGTAATTATTCAAAGTAAGTACCTTGCAGCCCTTCCAGATGAAGTGAAGCAAATTATAATAGAAGCCTTCACCTTAATAGCTGCTCGTACCTAAACAAGTAAAGATTGACAAGCAAGAAGCTTAGTTTCAGAGATGAAATAAAACCAACCACCAAGCCAATAAAGCAAAAGCAACAAGCATGAACTTTCCCTTTTTATCCCCTAAATAGAATCCATGAACTAGAAACTAGTATTGAAAAGAGAAACAATATGTGTGATTACCGCAGAGGATGCAATAGATTCCAAGTGGGTCATGGGTTCTCCAACAAACTTGACTGTCTTCTTAAAATAAAGGTCTTGATTGAAAACTTTCTCAGCCTACAAGGAAATGAAATCGAAGGCAGAAATATCAGCCAACATTTTGAGACATTTCAAATTGAAGATTAAATAACATTTCCTGTGATTCAAAGGACATCTCATCAAATGATTTGTAGAACTAATGTCATACTAAGATAAACCACCATAAGATAGGAAGAAGCAAAAATGAGAAAAGAAATCCATATTAACATTCAAAGAAAAGATACAACTGAGAATAACATAGTTTCTCCATATTATCTCATGATTTGATACAAATGCACCATATATTAGAACCAGAAGAAAGGTGTGAATTATGTAGAGTCCATATTATAATCAAGGAAGGCGCTAAAAGGAGCTAAACAAGGACTAATCAAAACATTAACTACAGAGAAAACAACAGTTGAGTAATAATATATTAATAATAGACTAACATGTGCTAAATATGCTAATGACTCTTAAGACTAATATCCTAACAGTTCTCATCAAGCAACTTCCAAAAACACTTCATCAAGTCTCATTTTGCTTATTTATGAAGGAAAACAAATGAATTTGTTAAAGGAGAAAAGTAAGAAGAGAGTAGAGCAGCCGCGCTGCTATGTTACATATCTGGACAACTATCAACCTCAAGCCAAAACTATAAGAGAATACACATTGCTTATAGCCCAAGATTAAAAAGAAAATATTGATCATAAATGCTCCATAAAACCAGAACGCATAAGAACAATTTTGACATATTAAAAAATGAACAAAATTAGAAAGGTATGAAATGAACTTACCTCTGAACAAATTCTGCCAACAGTAGAAATGGTCTCAACAGGGTACAACCCACGTAAAGTCTCAGCACCCAGAAGTATTGCATCACTTCCTGTATGTTTATTAACAGTTCAATAGACATCTACTTTAGGTGATTGTAACTAAATCATACTGGATAAGCACTGAAAATATAAACCAACAATCATTGAGAGGGCCAAAATCCACACCCACAGGGAGGGTATTCCTTGTTAATTATCCACACAAGTCATTAGATGACAGGGCAACATGCAGATCAATCTCAACAGAACAGCTTCAAGCACACTGGATAGGCATCATAAAGATAAACTAAATCATTAAGAATGGCCTGATCTGACAAAAGAGGAGGGCAAAAAATCTTCCTTTCTATCTTTGACAATCACCTATGGAAGGTCTTATCAGTTAGCATGCAAAAGACCATCAACAGACAGATGTCAAGCACACTAGAAAATAATAATGAAAGAGGAATGACATCATTGTAGTGTTAAATGCAACTCAATAAAAAAAAAGAGGGAAATATTTCTCAATGGTCTTTGGTAAATGATGATCAACAATCAAATATTACATGACATGTAAAGTGGAAACCAATATCCAACTGGACGCCTAGTAGTCACCAACCTAACAAGTGGCATCATACAGCCAGTGACTTACCATCTAAAACAGCATTGGCTACATCAGTGGCCTCAGCACGAGTGGGCCTTAAGTTGTCAGTCATACTATCCACAACACGTGTAAGCACAGCAGGTTTTCCAGCCATATTACACTTGTATAGGGCAGATTTTTGAAATAAAAACACCTGCAAAACCAAATGAAAGTTGATTAATATTAACATCCTTGCAATCGTCAGTCTTAGAACTACTTAGTATTCGCTTTTCAGTTGCAAGTATAATTATAATGAGGGGCAATGGCATAGGTAAAAATTCATTCAGCTGATTCAGTTCAAATTTCAAACAATTGAGCATCCTCTTCTTTGTTGTGTGTTTGGGTTTGTGGATGAACCTCCAGTCCTTTACTCATGAGACGTAATGGCTTTTAGAATTTTCACAGTATGCATAATATTAGACTTTATATTTCAAAGTTCAAAAATAGAAACAAGGTATAGTTTTGCAAAAATAGAGAATTCTGCTACTTCAAAAATAAACCAATAATTGTTAATAGTCATGACGCTGCAGTCATATCGTTTTTAGTCATCTAATATATCAGTCAGTACTTAGTATAGTTAAAGTTCCTTAAAGGTAAAGGCAAAGGCCATACCACGTTTGTTCAAAATGCAAACCTTCAGATGATCAATACAAAAAATTTTGAGCCTCATATTATACCAAGCGCAGTCTAGTGTGCAAGTCTCCCCACCTAGTGGGGTATAGGGAGGGTATATGTACCGAGAGGCTGTTTCCAATATTTGAACTCATAACTTCCAGTTCATAAAACGACAATCTTATGGTTGCACCTAGACTCGTATTATACCAAGAACAAAGAAAATTTGAGAATAACATTTTATCAGCTATTTAAATCTTTCTTAGACATATGGAAGCATCCATTTGTTTGAATTTATTCAATGATTGCATATATTTAAAATATTTAATACTCAAGTAACAAATACAACAACATGCCTGCCAACTCACAGCTACATTCACACACAGGTACAAGTACTTCAAACTACAAAATGAATTTCAAAAACAAAACTGACCTTCTCTGGTGGAAGATCAATACCCAAATTACCACGAGAAAGGATAATACCATCAGCTTCTCGTAGAATCTCATCAAAATGTGTCAATCCCTAAATCCAACACAGATATACATATACAATTGAGTAAGCATAGCAAATAAGAATATAAGGTACAGATGAGTTTTTAAAGTACACTACGAAGACATGAAACTCACCTCAACGTTTTCAATCTTTGCAAAAATTTGAGTCTGGCTGAGATCACCTAACTTTGAAAGGAATTCACGGGCCTGCATTATCAACATATAAACATCTGTTAATAGAAAACACAAAACATCAACAGAAGATTAAATTAAAATTACCATTTATAAATTTGAAAAAACTAAACCCAAGAGAAGGGTGTTGAACTCAGATAACCTGGCGAACATCTTCAGCATGACGAGTATATGACAGTGACAGAAAATCAATTTTGTTTTTGACTCCCCAGGTGCTAATAACCTGAAATAAATACAAATAAAAATATAATAGCTGCAAAACTTCTAGGAAATGTATTTTCTAGGCCAGGAGCAAGAGACAAACAAAATGTGCAACGATAGGTGATTTAATCATTCAAAAACGCAAGTTAAATGCAGAAATCACCTCCTTGTCTTTCTCAGTGAGGGTAGGCAGATCAATATGAATTTGAGAGCCATGTAAAGTGAATAATGACCCAGCTAATGTTGCTGTGTTCTTTATGGTGCAAACAACATCTTGCCCTCGGACTTCAGATACCTGCACAGCTTCAGATAGAATTTATCATGCACGCAGAACTTAAAATATTCTTTTAAATGCCTAAGGCTAAGCTTACTTTAGGGTTTGAGAATATCAATTCAACAACTTTTAACTTCAACAATTAACAAAACAGAAATCAAAGTATAGACTGAAAACAAATGGTTGAAGCAGATAAATAAATTGCAAACTCATAACCAAAGTGAAAAAGTACCAAGGCAAATAATTTCAGAAAATAAAAATAATAAAATAAAGGGACCTATTGGGATAAATTTTGGGTTTTGGGCTCAACTTATATTACCTCTAGCCATACAGAAGTAGTTTCACTTCCTGTGAACAAGTATTGACCAATAAAGATAGTGTCACCCTTCGTCACTGACTGCAAACAATAAGAATAAATGTTAAAGTTCAAACCAACACATACACTGCTTTGAAAAGAATAGTAGCAAGCCTATATTGTAAAAATTTTATAAATCCTGCAGGCAACAAATTACATTTCCAGCAAAAGGTATCTAAAGATATTTTTGATCATGAAAAGGAAATTCTCAAGGCGGAAATCAACCAAACATTACAGTTTACTGCTTCAGACACCTTAAGCCAGGGTCAAATTGCATATACAGATAAAATTTTAAGCTAATTGGACTCCAGGCATGCACTCCACACGCAACAGATGTGTGAAAACTACATTCATCATTCAGATTAACATTCCTTCAAAGCAATGTAAACATCAACTAACCTTGGCCAGTCCATCAAAATTGATGGGCAACAACTCCGAAGTGGCATTTTGTCCCTGGTCAGGAGTTAGAACAACCTGACCATCTGCCTTAAGTGAGATTGCCGTCTCACTCTTGTTAACAACCTGCATCTCCGCACCCACTGTGTCCAGCATAACCTGGCAAAAGGCAATCCAGCAACAAACACTCAGCTCCTTCCCCCTTATTTATGTAAAACATATAAACCCATGAGATTGAAGATTCTTAAAGCAGCTGCTAAAATTTTAAACATAAAATACGAACAGCGCAGCAAGTTTTTTCTTTTATGTTGAACTCTTAACCAAAGAAATCAACTTAGAGTGTCTTTGGTTTATAGTTCGCAAACCATAGTATGGTCCAAATGAAAAAACACCTTTTTTTTCCTTTTCTTTTTCACTTCTGACTAAACCATAGCTTGAGACTAAAAATCATATTGAAATGTAGCTCAACTTATGGTGTTTTTCATTTATATTTAGCAACACCTGGTTTGGTACAACGGATTTTTCTGAAAAATCATGTTGAACAAATTGAAACACAGTCTGCATCTTTCAAAACATGGTTTAGAGTGAGCAAACCAAAATACAAACAAGCTATTAAAAGAAATTTGCTATGTTGGCGTTGCTTCAGCCAAAGTTTTACTCATTAAACAAACTGAACTATCAAGAGTGTACACATCAAAAATACATTTTTACTACTTTATAAGGTAACCCAACAATGAACAAGGAAAAAAAAAATTGAAAAACTCACAGCACAAAGCTTCTTAGTAGCCTTAATAGCAGCCTTCAAATTCTCCAGAGTCTCCTGGTGATACTCTGGGTCTCCCCATGAAAAGTCAAATCGAGCCACTACAGCAACATCATCATCAACAACAACAACATAACATAAATTAATTAAAATAAAAAATTATAATAACCATATATCCAATAACACCTTAGCAAATTATTCAGTAAGTAACACCATAGCTTATGAACAAATTTAATAATTTGAGGGAAAAAAAAAAAAAGAAGAGAGTGACGAACCAGACATCCCAGCCTTGAGGCATCCAGAAATGGCATCAACGGATCGAGATTTAGGACCAAGGGTACCCACGATCTTTGTCATTGCAGGGAAAAAGCTCTGCATATAAAAATAAATAAATAATTATTAAGTGTAAATAAATGAAAATAAAAAAAAAATGAATGAATCGAATAGTGAAACAAAGATCGATAGATTGAGGAGGGGTGGGAGGGAAAAGAGACTTAACGGGCTTGGATGGCTCGAGGATGGAGGCCATCCGAATGGGTTCCTCCAGAAGCAAGTGACTCGACGGCATCGTTTTGGTTCCGAAACTGAATCAGACTCAACACAGAGTTGTTACGCTTTATGAATGAATCAAAGGCAGAGAGAGAGAGAGAGAGAGAGAGAATCAATCAACAATCAAAGAGAAGAGGAAGAGGAAGGAACAGTGGGTATGTGTTGGTGTGCTGCGTGAAGACAACGAGCAGGAACAACGCAAGCAAATATTGATTTTTTTATTTGAAACAAAGAAGAAAAGAAGACAATGCTTTGAAGAATATGCTTCCTCCTTTCTCTATCTGCTCTCTTAATTATATAGCAGGTGAGTTAATGCTCTTCTAACTCAATTTTATTTAATATTTTATCATATAATAATATAAATAATTTTAAATATGCTTTCATATATTTTATGTCATTTGAAATAGATATAATTCATTTTAAAATTTAAAATTACACAAAATAATTATTTAAGTTTTAATTTTAAATTATAAAATGACTCATTTCATACCATGTTAGACACTAAAATGAATTATTTTAAATTTCATTATCCTTCAAAAAAAACAAATAGCATGTCAAGGTATCACTTAAAATCACTTATCTTCATTTAATTGATGAAATATTAAATGAAAGTGAATTAATAGATCAATATGACTCACATTTTATAATACTAAAGACTAATATGACTCATTTAAATAGTCAAAAACTAAAATAATTCACAAAAATAAAGAGAGAGACTGAAATGAACATTACTAGTTTGTTTTTGCTAGCTACCTCAACTAGGAGCTCGCTTCTTTCTATGCTTCTATAAACTTATTTGTTTTCCCTTTTTTTGGGTTTTGTCTTTCTTTTATTTTAAAAATTATATTAATAGTAGTGAGATTCGAACCTAAGATTTTATGCAGACTATCTAAACCCCCAAATTGGGCTTTGTTTTGTTGCTAGTGTCTACTTTTTTTATACCTTACAACATCACGTATATATAAGTTGCCCTATAAGTGTCATTTGAGTCTATAGATTTCTTCCATCTTGAATTAAGAGTCATTCTCTCCCCCTAAATTTCTTGCACCGGACAAAACTTATAAATAATAAAGAATTTTATATTATATTTATCATTAATTAATTATATTATAATATCTAAAAGAATATAATTTCTATGTATGAGTAGTATAATTTTTTTATATTATTATTTAATTATTTATTACTTCCGGTTATGAACTTATGATGTTTATACTCATTTTTCAAAAGGTTATAAAAAGCTTTGCATTATTAGGGCATTAATATTAGTTTCTATCTAAAATATTTGTCAAAAATACAATTAATATCTTCAATTATTTACACGTTTAATATCCATGTGTTTTTGCCGCAAAAAGGTATCAATGTGTTTATAGTAATTCTCACAAAAATATTTTCCTATTTCCACACACACACAAAATTATGTTTAGTAATGTCTTAGTCACATCGTTGTTGTGCTGTATTACGTAAGTTGATCAGTTTTTTTTTTATATTTCTTAATTTGACAATTTCAGATGGTGAAAATGAGACAAAAATACCATATTTGAAATTCTGTTTAAATTATAGGTCAACGGATATAAATTAAACTCGAATTCATTTTAGTATATTTGATAAAGTCACCTTGGATACTTTTAAACATAATTTTCAATCTTTAATTACGGTTATATTTTTTTGTGTTTAATCTTGAATTATGGTTTGAGCAGTAAAAGAATTAATTATTACCTAATTTTCTGTTAAAAATAAGCCAAACACATTTTAACACATTGCAAACTAGGTGCTGTCGAACTGCGCCCACCGGACTGTGAATTGCTGTTTTTGTGTTGGACCCTTGTATCTGAAAGGTTGTAGGGTGACTGTGGTCTTCGTAGTTGGTGTCTTTTTAAATTTGAATTCAATTTTGAATTGTTGATATTATAAGAAAAAAATAGTTTAATTTTAATATGCTGAGGTTACGCTATTATTCAATCAAATCTTCATATTTGAATGAATTTTTAAGTAGTGAGGGGTGTTAATCATATTTATTAGTGTGATATTACATAATTAGATAATCATGTAAAATTATTAATACATCAAAATTACATTAAAAAAAATTATCATTCAATTTTATGTTCTCATCGGTAAAAATTTTAGATAATAAAAGATTGAATCTAACTATTTTGCTACACAATATATATATATATATAATCTTTTTAAATTCTGCTTATTTATTTTTCACGTTTTTGTATTTGAGTTTAATTTTGATATATTAAACTATCATCCAATCAAATTATCTTATTTGAATAACTTGGATATAAATTTAACTATTTTTATCGATATGATAATATATAATTAAATTACGATATAAAAAATTCTACATCATCAATGCATATATACCTTAAGCTAGGTTAAAGTCACTAGTAACTAGGGTAAGGTGTGAGGTATTATCGATGTAATGTTTTGTGGGGAAGGGGTATAGAGGCTTGTATGCGTGTTATGTGAAGGGATGTTATTTTATACGTACAAGTTTAATAACTCAAATTTATATACCATCAATGAAAACAGATAGGACGCATGCAGGAGTGATCGTATGGTGATAAAGTGAAGTTACGGGGTCACCTAAGAATTCAATAAAAATTCTTATGTGAACTTAAAAAGAATACCTATGTGAAAGTTACATGGTGACACTAATCGAAAAAAAAAAACTTGGTGAGATACGTGGGGTTTAAGTTTAATAAGGGTTTGTGGTGGCCCCATGACACTAATAATTTATGAGAACTGAGAAGTGAAAAAAATAAAAGAAAGTAGATGGCACGTGACAGGGTGAAGGAGTATTGCAGTAGGTGCGACCCTTGAGCATGAAACATGGCGGGAGAAAGTTAGTTATTATATTTGATCTCACAATATATAATCAAATATGTGTAAAAATATTTTATATTATCAGTAGACAAAAATTAAACCTTATATATATTTCTTCATGTTAAAATTTGGTACAGCCTAGTTCAACAATTTAGTTCAATTAAGTTGGTATATTATAAAGTCAAGAGTGAACGCATTTTTCCGTCCTAATATCTTTTCTAGTTTGGTGATAAAACATGGCATGAGTTGCGCCTAAACAAAACAATAAGACACGGTTTAGGAAAAAGCAACCTCAATTGAATCATTCAAAAGAATAGAACTTAGACAAGAAAGAGGAGAAGAATAAAAACAGACCCCCAAGCTCAAACAATGCCCAACCTTAGTAAAACAATCAACAGCATGATTGGCTTCCCAAAAATTGTGATAAATTCGAACTTGTCAGTTCTTATGCAAGAAATCATGAATGTGAGTAATAACTACAACATAGGGATGTTTGGGTTTTGTATGGTGTTGGATAAGAGAGATGACACCAGTAGAATCCATCTCAAGCAGCACTTGCTTGCACCCTTGCATGGAAAGAGCATAAAAAAGCTCCCCACATCTCAACAATAATGATGGGACAGAGGCCTGAATCAAAAGCAAATCCTCCTACAAAACTGCCTCCAGCATCCCGAAATAGTCCTCCACAAGAAGATTTATGAAATCTATCAATAGAGTCATTACGGTTCAATATTATTTTTTCATCCAAATATCTTTAGTTCAATATCAACTTGGTCTTAATGAAATTTTTATTACCAAATGGATCCTAACAAAAATTTTAACATCAATTTAATTTTACAAATTTTAATTTCATTGCCAATTTAGTCCCGTCATTTTTAACTCTTAGATCAATTTAGTTATATCATCAACCAGACACACACGATAATGCCAACCCCTACTACTTCCTCCATATGCCTTCCAATGGTGATATTAGAAATTCCCAATCTTCTCTTTCCAATGTCCCACATTTGATTGTCAAAAAAAATAAAATAAAATAACCATTGGTGAATATCTTGCAAAGGACCTATAACCTGTATATGAAGATTGCTCAAAGACATCAAAGCAATATCAAAAGAACAGTCATAATACACATGCCAAACCTCCTCAAATGGACTTCCACACGGGTAACAACCATTACCTACTCGAATATTTTTTTTCGAATGAAGCCTAGTTCTAGTGTGTAAAATATTTATGACAGACCTCCATGCAAAGATCTCTTAGGCTGAGATTTTAATTCCCAACTAGCCTTCCATATTCTTCATTTTCTTCAATATGATATTTCACTCCCAAATAGAAATGAACATTATATTTAATTTTAACACATAGTTTGTATAAAATAATGTAGTTGTGTCATTACTTGCTTTTAGTATTTCAAAATATTGTAATTAAAGTTTGTTTTTAACCTTTTTGATGGGTTGTAATCAATCACTTGTATATAATCAAAGTCTTTCTGCTTCCGCCCACGAAATGGGTGCTTTGTCGGCACTTTCAATGGGCGGGTCCTTCATTCTATGTCTTTTCGCAGTCCCAAGAGCTGTATTTTCTCGAAAAAGAAAAATCAAAAGTGAGGAAGAAGAATAAGATCTAGAATCATAAAACACTGTTTCTTTCATCACCAAAAGAAGAAAAATAAGCGAAAAGAAACGCGGTCTCTTTTGAGAAAATCTAAGATTAATTGAACTAAGCTTTGACTATTTTCTCTTCTCTTTAAATCGCTAGAATTAAAAAAATTTCATGAGTCAAAAGAACTTTCAAGTTTCAAGCTGCTTATTATTCCATTTTTTTTTGTTTTGTTTTTGGTCATAAGCTAATTATTCTTTCAAATTAACTTGTTATATACTCTATCCGTTTAACTAATAATTGTTGATCTTTGACTTTTTGATGTTTTAAAACATCTATCTATATACATTATCTAAGTAGTATTAATTTTTTTTTATTTATACTCTTAATATAAATATGTTAGTTAATATTCAATATATTTATTGAGATGAATAATAATGACTAAATAAGGATAATTCTATCAATTCATATAACTTTTATATTTACCAATATGTTTTTATTTTTTTATATGTGTATTATTTGATACTTAACCGTTTGTGTGAAACGAATGAAGTACTATTTTATCAGGATTATATATTACATACTTGAGTAAAAAATATGAACAAAAACAATTACAGACAATATGATCACCCAAAAAGGCTTTTTTTACCAAAATAAAATATAAAAAATGATTATTTGCCCATTTGCACTTGTAGAAAGATTAACTACCGATATATACTCATTTTTTATTAAGAGCAATATATAAAATAGTTTCACATAATACGAGCACAATACGTTAAACACAATCACGTATTGTGTGTAATTTCATCTGCTAATACGTAACACGATATCATGTTTTATGGGGGTGTGCAATTTTTGAGCCCCTCTGCATGTAATCATAGAGCACAGAGCTCGTGTGTCAAGGTCGTGTGGCAAGCAGAATACGTGACTAAGTTTCACGTATTGTAAAGGTCAATAGTGAGGGTATACCACGTATTATGTGGAACCATGTGTGGCCTGTATGCAAGTAATACGTGAGGATGTTTCATGTATTGCACCTCGGTCAACTATACAAGGCAATCGGGGACCACATGTCTCACATATTATATATGTGAGTACAAAGAGAGAAAGTTAAGAGGAAAGGTAGAAAGTGAGAAAAATTAAGAGAAAAAGTTTAGAGAAGGAGCAAAAGATATTTCCAGTAGCAATGAAGAGTTTAAGTATGGCCGAGAACAATAATATCTACCTGAGAGATCTATGTCGACATATCGCAAGAAATCTGCAAACACATGTAAGTTAAGAAATTAATTTTATTTTTTCACATTGTTATCGTTAAATGATTTAATTTTATATATTATATAGTAATTAGTTAGAAAAGTTGTGTTTAGATTTATGTATAATTTTAATCTAACTTAGTTTTTTTAAACATTGAATTTTTATTTGTTGTAAAAAATAGTTAATTAAGTTTAAGCTAATCAATCAACATTAATTAATGAAATCATAATTTAATGTAATAGAAACACATTTAGAATTTACTTTAGTTGGGATTTATAAATTGGTAGTTCTAAGAAAAATGAAAATAGTTTCCCATAATAATATTTTTTCTTCATGACTAATAGTATAATTAACAATAAAAATGTCATATTATTATTTAGTTTAAAAAAATGCTAAAATTAAATTAATTATGTTGTGAAGAGTTAAATAATTAAGATATATTTAGTGTCACCATTTTTTTTAAGTTTATGATTTTATTGCAACTAGGTTAGAGACTCTAGTTTTGTATATTGAAAGCTTAGGATATAAACTATTGTTATTTATTCTTTATAAGTAATAGTATAATTAGCAATAAAAAATTTATATTAATATTTACTTTGATAAAAGATCTAAAAATTAAATAAATAATGTTGTGAAGAGTTTAATAATTAAAGTTATATTTAGTGTCTCCAATTATTTTTTAAGTTTATGATTTTATTCCAGTTAGGTTAAAGGCCATAGCTTTGTACAATGAGAGGTTAGGATAGAAATTTTTGTTATCTATTCTTCATGATTAGTAGTATAATTAGAAATAAAAATTGTAAATTAATATTTAGTTTAATAAAAAAATCTTTAAATTAAATAAATAATGTTGTGAAGAGTTTAATAATTAAAGATCTATTAAGTGTCTCCATTTTTTCATTTTATGATTTTATTTCAGTTAGGTTAGAGAGTTTTTGCTTTGTACAATGAAAAGTTAGGATAAATTTTTTTGTTATTTATTCTTTATAATTAATAGTATAATTAGCAATAAAAATTGTATATTAACATTTAGTTTAATAAAAAAAATCTTAAAATTAAAATATAATGTTGTGAAGAGTTTAATAATTACATATCTATTTAGTGTCTCCATTTTTTTTTTTTGAGTTTATGATTTTATTCCAATTAGGTTATAGACTCTAAGTGTAGGTTATAATTTGTAGGTTATAGTAGATTTATTTGGTTTAGAAGGTGAATAGCATAGGTGTATTAAAAAAAATTATCCTTAGTCTTTGACATTTCTTTTTATATTATCAATTTTTAGAATAATGAAATTTATAAATTGTAAATTAATTTGTTTTAAGTTGTCTTGATGTAAATTAATTTTGTTTGTTTTATGTCTTCTATTTAGCCTCGTCAAGTTCTGCACGGTAGATCTGACTTTAACCAAGCAGCTGCCGATGCCCGTATTCAGCCATACTTGATACAGGCAGGGTTTTGGCATGCTTCACATATTCCGTATTACGAGTATGATAATGCACTGCTATCGGCATTTGTGGAGCGTTGGAGGCTGGAGAAGCACACTTTCCACCTACTTGGGGTGAGTGCACCATCCCTCTACAGAATGTCGGATTCCAGTTAGAACTGTGAGTGGATAAAGGACACATGAGTGGTTTCACGGGCTCATGGGGGCTCCATCATTAGGGTATGAATATATTGGAGCTTTGCGATTAGCTGCTGGGAAGGGTGCCATCGGAGGGTCTATAAGAATACACTCTCCATGGACTGGCTTAGGAGAAAGGTTCTCCCATTAGGCTAACATGAGACTGAGGCATGAATCAGGCAGTGAGTGCGTACGTATATATTGTTGCTGATTGGCGGTGTGCTGCTTGCTGACATGTCTTCTTCCAGGGTGCATGTGAGGTATCTCCCACTACTGCGGGATTTTGAGGAGTGTGGGTGCCTTAGCTGGGGTTCTGCTGTGTTGTCCATACTTTACCGTGGACTTAGCCGGGCTTGTGGCATGTGTGCCGTGGATTTTGGTGGATGTCTTTATCTGTTCTAGTCTTGGATTTGGTATAGAGTGTCATAGCTGAGGCCGATAGTTGATGCTAGTTTACTGTTTCCACTGACGATAAGATTTCCGCTATAAAAATTTATATTACAAAACTCTCTTTATTATGATAACCTATATAAATAATTGAAATAATTTAATTCAAAAGCAAAACATCGATGGTTCTTAAATGTGATATGGATATGGCATTGCTTTTCAAGTGGCGAGGATATAGATGTCCACCAGATGTTACAGGTAACCGATTATAGCTGATAAGGATGCAACTTGATTTACTATTGCGCGATGATGTAAGTATTTTATTTTTTGGATTAAATATTTTGACTAATATAATATAATTGTGAAAGTTAATGAGTATTCATGCAATTATAGTTCATCTGGACGCCATATGATACTCACGAGATACTATGCCCACACCAAAGTGGGTATATCAAGAGTTACACCTTTGGACTTCTGTGACATCCCTTCTATGCTTCCCGACTATTAAGTGGCACTAGGTGGACTGTGTGCTCAGACAGTTTGGTGCACAGCAGCCCATCCCTGGTGAGCCACTAAACATTAATAGGCTAATTGGAAAAGATGCAGTAGGCAGACACCTTGGTGGCCTAACCATTACGTGATATGGTACAACTTGTGGGCCATAAGACACAAGAGATGTATCATGATACAGCGTTGGCTTGGGTCAATTTAGGTGCCATCAGTGGAGTACTTTACATGGTATTGCGACGTTGAGCATAGGGTATTGACTCCAAGTATTCCACAGCAGGCATACTTGCCTCCTGATGCACCAGTGCATGTGTCGATGGTGCACGTTTGAGAGAGTCCTGATCACGTTCCAAATAAGAATTGAGCTGAGAAGTGTGCTCGAGTGGGGACCTACACTATATGTCGACAGCCTTGACAAGATAGTTCCGATGATTATGATGATGCTACTAGTGATGATGGCCATGGCGGCGATGATAGGGGTCCTAGCGGGAGTGGCTACCATGGCAGTGAGACCAGCACTCAGCCTGAGCCTAGTGGGAGTGACTGCCATGGGGGTGAGCCCAGCACTCAGCCTGAGCCTGGCAACTGTGGCTCAATGCTGCAACTTCTATACCGCACCGCACCTTGACTGACCAATATAGGTAGCCGATACATCATCTAAGTTATTTTCTTGTTTCCTTCCTGTAATTTGTGAAGAATTTTGCTGTGAACCTCAGAAAGATTCATAAATGAATACACATTTATAAGTATTGGATTCTGACCACAAAACTTGACCCCATCTTGTAAATTTTCAATGATTTCACAATTATAATGAATATGTAAATAATATCTCTTAGATATTTTTTTTTCAAGCTGAGAAACTATAGCTCACTCACTCACATATAGTAGATTGTGTGTATTTTGAGCTGATACACCTTTGCAATGGATTGTTTTTATAGAGGTTAGTAGTGGCACGTATTACAATCACAATACGTGGAATCTTGTCATGTATTATAAACAAAATACGTGGAATCCTGTCATGAATTAGACACAAAATACATGGGCTCCTATCATGTATTCAGTAAGCTGACTGCAAAGAATCCGTGAGATACTGTTACGTATTATGGGCACTAATACGTTAAAATCTTCATGTATTGCGTTTAACACAGAAACAATGTATATCAGTAATTAATCTTTCTACTTGTGTAAATGGGTATATAATAATTTTTTTATTTTATTATGGTAAAAAAGCCACAAAAAATAACATAGAAATAATTAATTTTGCTTTTATGATGCTTTCTTTTATAACATTTCCTTTCACGTTAGTGAGTAACGTCCCAATCTCACAGAATCCCATCCCAATGGAAGTGTCTTGTCTAGACTAATTTAATCTTCATCATGTTGAACAAAATGAACACAGCCAAACGAAGCCGACGACAGCCTAAGGTCTAACGTTTAGACTTAAATGTGGCATTTTTCAAGTCATAGTCTATAATATGGGCATAATTTTAAGTAAAATTATATTCATAATAAATTTTTGTGAAATATTCTATTTTCTAAACCAATTGTTGAGTTATAATTATCTATTATAATAAAGATTATTTGTGTCAGATTTTATAAGAATTGAGTATCAATAAAAATACAATCGTAAAGGCTTTATTCTTGTTCTTTTAAAGCATATATATTACATAGATTTTGATGTACATAAAAATTATGTCAAATAATTTTAGATTAATTTAAAATTTTATATGCATGATCTATATGATGTGAATTTATAATCTAATGGTGGGTTTTTTTAAAAATTAATCCAATAAAAGGTTGTTAGTTGCTTAAAGTTATATCAATGTAATTTGATCCCCATGTTTTATATATATATATATATATAAGGGGGTGTCACCGACCAGAAATTTGAATTCATTTCCTTCAAAGATCTGAAGTTCGTAATGCTTGTGAGGAATATTGGTGTGAGCAATGTAATGAAAACTACCTTGAAGTTGTTTGGATCGTGAACGGTGATGCTAGCCTCCATGGGAAAGTGTTGGATGATTTAGGGGCTTTTCCTCCTTCCGGTCTGAGGACGCCGCGCCCCCTCCCTGGAACCTTTTTGCTTTTCTCTCCGCCCCTAGTTGCGTGTTTTTGTGCCTTGGGTGTGTGTCTCAAGGCACCTTTTTACAAGACATGAATGTGACATTTTTTAATAAATGTGATGTGTACTTGTGTTGAGAGTGAGTTGAGTGGCCTATATTTTATTGAAGGCCCAAAAATAAAAGTGACTATATTAGGATTATTTTATAACAAAGTGTGTGTGTATGTGTGGGGTTTGCTTTGTCACTAAAAATAGGTTCTTTCACAATAACTTTTCTCTCTGTTTCTCCCTAGACGCGGCGTCTTCTTTCAGGGCTCAAGGAAGGGTATCTCCACTTTCCCATGGGGCCACTCCTGTGCAGGTCCAATACTCTTGGGCAGTGGTCACATTACCCAAACCCACCAAGCCATATGAAGGATAGTTCCCTTTGGGCCCTAACCTCAACCCATAGAATATTTTCATTAGTGGGCTCCATCCACATAGCCCCCAACCCCATGGGCTCAGGATAGGGTCCACCATGGCCCAAACAATCGCTAAATCTTTTTGGTCATCAAAATCAAGTTGGTTTTATTAGAATTGGTCAGGAACAGGTGGCAATTCGTTTACAACAGATATAAGTCTTGTAAACTTATACACTTCATTAATTTCTAATAAAAATTGAATTTAATTAATCTGACTATTAAATTATGTGATATTATATTTATGATCAAGTGCGAATTTGGAACTATGGTCTTTATTTATAGACTTATTTTTTCTGAAAAGAAATTATGAACTAAACTATTTGAATTTTGAATAGAATAGAAATTAAATACTCCATCCATTAAAAAAAAAATCGTTGCAGCGATTATTATTTAATCATTCACAATATAATATGGTTAGCTTGATCTTAATTGGTGTACCAACATGAATTATTAATATTTATCCCTTATAGTGATTATTTATACTTGCGTTGTAATACTTTTTTTTTCCCCTGATAAATTGGTATCATCATTGCTTAGCAATCCAATTACCAGTAGAATAAAATACTAGAAATTTAAGAACAATTCACAATTGACTAAAGTCTAATGATCAAACAAAAATATAATATGCTAAGTGATACAAGAACATCAATAACCAAATCAAGCTTCATCAAATGCCTTTAATCTACTGAAAAAAAAAAAAAAGCATACAAGTTGACTTGTTTTGCGAGAACTTTCAGAATTTTCATGTGATTAATCTTGTATTTATATATTTAGATTAGATCAACTTCATTTCTTCTAATTTGAAGGAAGGTCAAACGCACAAAGCATCACATATTTCATTGTTGATATAGCATCTACTAATGGTGGCATGCCTCAATACATCACCTCTACGTAAGTGATGTACTTACTACCAACATGGACGTATCTGGTAAATTGAGCCTATCATCTTATTGGAAGGAATCACTTATTCACGGTTCTCTACTCTTATGGCTTTCTTCCAGTCTCTCTTTTCTAAGTGATACAATGCAACCAACACCATTTCGAAGACATAGATTAAAGAAGGGAAAGAAAAGAAAAGAAAAGTAGAGAATTTCAAAACGGAATCTTCCCTCCTAGCAAGAGAAGATCCTGATTTGTCGAGCCCAAGACTTAACTGTCGTTATGCTTGATTGGGCAGTGGAGATCTGGTTTTGGGATTAAGTTCATTTTATATTTTTAAATTAGTATTTCAGCTTATGTATTTGTACATGATTCTTCGAATTTTAATGTATTAATAGTACAAAAAATTCATAATTAAATATCTTTATTTGTATGACTCTTCAAGTAGTGAGACGAAAGTTGATTATATTAACTTATGTGATATTATATTATTGAATGATTATATAAAATTATTTTACACGGTCAAAATTAAATCTTATGTATATCTATTTATCTTAATCTTTATAGACGGAAGAAATTCTTTTACAAGATCAAATGCTCTATATATGTTGACATTATGATATAAAATTACAAGGAATAAAATTCTCTTATAAAATTACAGGGAATAACCCATAGTGTTTTTCTGATATTAATAACCCATAGTGTTGCCTAGGGTCTTATTATTAACAGGTAAAGTTTTCTCAAATTTATAACCCACAGTGTTGGGGTCGAATGTAAATTTATAACACTATTTACATAACAATGCGGTTGATCTCGTCAAATATGATTCTTGGATTTTACTTGTGAACAAATTTATGAAGGCAGTTGCACTTGCATCATGTTTTAATACTTCAATTGGAAATGCTAACCTCCTGATCACCATTTCACGACCGGAATTGAATTGCAGATTTATAATTTAATTTATAATTATTATTTTTTGACATGTATAATTTATTATCACTACTTTCTGAAATTGACTGAAAAGTAAAAACTTCTAGAACGTTCAATATCTTTGAATGTAGCACATGCTCGACTCTGGGAGGCCTGCCATCTTTGAACGAAGCCCATTTTTCCTCCGTGTGTTTTTAAACCCTCTTATTTATACATCCAATTGCTTCTTTATACCACTATTGTAACCTTTCAATTAAAATATTTTACTTATATGTTCCAATTAAGATCTTTGTTAACTTTATGATCAATTTGTTTAATTCTTTTTTATGAAGGAAATACTAAATATTTTTTTATCCATTTTATTGATTATAATATTGCTGAAAAATAATTTAAAAAGCACATTTTGTTTATGCTTGGTTAGATTAAATAGCGATATCATTAAAAAGAAATAATTAATATTATTTAAAATTTTCAAATGAATAATTATTTTTAGGTAATGAAATTTTTTGAAATGGATAATTATTTAAAAATGGATGAAGTATTTTATAATATATCATGTATACTAATAACTAGGGAAGAAAAATGCACCTGTTGAGTTGAGTAGGGTCTAAGAGAAAAAAAAGTGCACTAAATCCAACCCAATTTATGACAACTTAATTACTATGGACTCTATTTTCCCCTCAACATGATGCCATTTGTGTCCATCCCTATCAATTACAAATAATTCATAGTTACGCTACTTTATCAATCCTACAGCTAAAACCCGTCCAATCTCATATGCCATCTCTAACCAAGCATAAACAAAATGTGCTTTTTAAATTATTTTTCAGCAACATTATCATTGATAAATAGATAAAATAAAAAAGATGTTTAGTATTTACTTTGTAAAAAAAAATAAACAAATTGAGAGGAAGAGTCTAGAACTTCTAAAGCTCCATCACTTGAGATTTGGGAAAGAAACCACAATTTCAATGATGACGAGACAATGAGTGGCGGGTCATGGTTTAAAATCTATCACCAATGACCAATGTTGTCATGCTCCTTTTATGCGCATCTTTGATGGTAGGCAAGAGGGGAGCATGACAACTACGAACACGCGTGGTAAAAAAGGGCATTAACACGTGATGGTGGGTGGCAGCAGCATGAGGTGCAAATTGTAGTTAGCAAAGACACTTGCTCTGTATCCGTAAGGTGAGACTCAATGATGATATATTAAAGCTTGCTACAAACTCCTAGTACATGAGGGTTGTTATAGATCTGGGAATTGTGATTGGTGTTATATGCATTTCAATTATGATTTACTTTTCATTTGATTATGAATCCTGAACAATTTTGATGTTTTGGGTTTTTACGTGCATAATTGATGAAAGGTTAAGCATCTTAGCAGCGAAAGAAGAAGAAGGGGTAAAGATGCTGGATCAAACAGTGGGTTTGACCAATTTCAAAGTAGTAGACCTAATACTCGAGCCCGTTGTGACCATATACCCACCTCAAATATTTTGATCGGTTTGGGATAATTGGGTCTATAAGATTATCTGAGCTTATGATCTTCTTGGTATCGTTCCAATTTTAACGATATAAAAGAATTAATAGATTTTTAAAAGGAATTATTCTTTTAATATATTGAATGCATTGAAAATTTTATTTTTTTTCTTTTTTAAATTCATTTGGTTAGAAAAAAAATCTTTTTAAAAAGAATTTAATTTTGATACATCGACAATATGAAATTTTATTTTACATTGTCATTCAATCAAATATATTATTTTATATTACTTTTCAAATCATAGGGTTAAAGCTAATCTTATTTACTGATATGACATTATATGATTATATGACTATGTAAAATATTTTCACACCATATTAAAATTAAAGCCTTTAAAAATCATTAAAAGAATACTTTTTCCGTTTTTTATTTTTTGGATAATTAATGACTTCCATTTCATTCTCAAACCAAAAGTCCAAAACCACAATGGGCCCAAAAGATAACCCTTGTCCACAATTTGGATCCCCCACCTCACTACGGGCCCATAACCGCAACCATCGTCTGACATTCCCATTTACCACCCCTCGTCCTCACACACGCGAAAGGCGCGTGTACTGCACATCCCTGTAAACACTTAACGGGACCGTCACCACCACGTGACGGCAGATCCAACACAATCTCACGGAAACCCGGCGCTCCGTCAAACCCTCCCACACACACAGAGAAACCTTCAACCTTCACTCGCTCTCGCAAACGCCGCCACTGTAACGACGCCGTTCCACCCAGCAAACGCCGCCACCCAAACCCTAACGGTGTCCCTTCTCTAAAATGGCTTCTTGCGACGACGATGACGACGATTTCTCTCTCCTCCACCACCACCAACCCTACGCGCCGCCGCACCACCACCACCACCACAATTTCTCCTCCGCCGTGGCCGCCGCCGCCACCGCCGTACAACCTAAACCAGTCTCCGATGAAACCGATGACTACACCAACCCCTTCGATGAAGACTCCACCACCACCGAGAAGCGAAAAGATCGCGACGAGATCGGAACCAACGACGCATCTACGCCGTACGGTTTCAACAAACGATCGAAGCCTTCTTCGAGCACCACCGCCGCCGGGGCTGGATCTGCCTCCTGCGGATCCGGCGCCGGCGAGTACCGGAAGGACAGAGAAGAATGGAGCGACACGGCGATCGTGTGCTTGCTTGAAGCGTACACGGAGAAGTTCACGCAGCTGAATCGGGGGAATCTGAGGGGGAGGGACTGGGAGGAGGTTGCGGCGGTGGTTTCGGAGCGGTGCGAGAACCAATTGAAGAGCGTTGAGCAGTGCAAGAACAAGGTCGATAACCTGAAGAAGAGGTACAAGCTCGAGAGGCACAGGATCAGCAGCGGTTGCATCTCCGCGAGCCACTGGCCTTGGTTCAAGCACATGGAGCACATCGTAGGGAACTCTCTGCCGTCGTCTACGGCGGCGAAGTTTGCCGGAGAGGAGGATAAAGCGGTTGCTGTCGCCGCCGCCGGGAACTCGCCTCGGCAACCGAAGAGGTCGGTAGCCGGTAATCAGAAATTGGAATCCGAAGAAAACTTCTAAAACTAATGATCTTAATCTTAATAATGAGTTTCCAGATCTGAATGAGTTTTAACTTTGGTCAATCCGTTAGTTAGTTTGAATTTTCAAGGCATCTATCTAATTAAGTAATAATGCGTGATTAGTTTCCGTTTGTTTTTTACTTGCATGTATTTATTTGACATGGTTCAATGTGGTAGTGTTTTACTGTTTTTAAGTGTTTTTTCGTTTACTTGGATCTTAAGGGATTTACTTATTTAGGTAAATTTTTGAAAACTGAAATGTGATTGTGAATCCAAGGGATTTGGATAAGGCATTATTTATATTTATAATTTATTAGTGGTTAACTAAAACGACAAAAAAAAAATCCACTTTTGTGGGTGTTAAGATGAAGGATATTACGATTGTTTCTGCTCTTTGCCACTGCGATAGGGTTTTTATCCTTGGAACATTTATGATCATGATTTTTCTGGTTTTTATTCAGTTGTTTGTGTTGTTGAGATCTTGGTGGTTACATCAATAATTCTGTATCATGGGTTTATTGTATTGAGGTAGTATCCTTCAGCAAAATCAACCCTAAACCCATCAATAATTCTGATCTGAGTGCTCTGCTTAACTTTGTAGATCCTGAATATTTTTAATTTGTTGCATTAGCATGTGGATTACAATTACTTAGACACTTGCAAATTGGAAGTGTTATAAAAATTTTGAATGTTGAGCCTTCACTCCACCCTCTTTATTTGTAGATATGGAGTGGCAACGCCTGGCAGTGGAGGTCAAGTAAATAGCATGAAGACCAAAGCATTGACAAACCTTAGATGGCGAAGGGTGATACTCAAAATTAGTGGAGCTGCTCTTACAGGATCTGATACCTGCAATATTGACCCAAAGGTTTGCGGTTAGGACAATTGGATGCACCTCAAAATCAAAAGCAGTTGTGGTATGGATTGGTTGGTTATGCATTTTGTGGAAGACTCATTCCATTTGCTTGTTCAAATTATATTCCAGGTTGCTATGTTGATTTCGAAAGAAGTTGCAATAGCTTCCCGCCTTGGTGTGGAGGTATCAGTTCTCATTATTGTCCTATTGAGTCTGTTATTCTGCTACCCTTCTCAGTTTTGCTGAGGCCTGCTTCTTCCTGTGTGATCTTTCAGGTGGCCATTGTTGTTGGAGGTCGTAATTTCTTCTGTGGAGATGCATGGGTAACTGCAACAGGTTTAGAAAGATTTACTGCTTACCAAGTTGGGTAAGGTTAACTGCTAAAACATCTGAGTGTATACTAGTTACTTCATCGTCATTATACTTCTTAAGTCTATTACAATGAGTATATATGGAAAAATAGACCTAGTTCTCAGTGCAGCCATCCTTATCCGGATTACAAATGGATGATCCGAAGAAAACAAAGAAGAAATGATTAAATGTTGTGATGTGGGAGGGAGAAAAGAAATTTCTCCTATGTTTTGTCCCGTTTAATCTTATCCACTTCATGCTAGATGTTCCACTGGTAATGATTTGCGTAAAACCCATTCTTCCCCTTCATAAAGTTTTGCTGGGCCATCTTAATTTCGTGATGAATAAGTCTATATTAAAGTATGTAGAACAACTATTTCTTTTGCTACAATTTAAGCTGTCAACTTATGTTACTTTATCCAATTTCTGTTTTTTTTTTTTTGTTCCCAGAAAGCGTAAATGTGTTTTTTATGCTTTAGCTTTGTAGGCTTCCCAATGCTCAGGCAGGTATCTTCTTGATGCCTAGCACATGGGTAATATCGAGCCTGATGCCTTCATGGCCTTTTTAGTCCATTGGTTAAATGCCGTGAAATCTCTTTTTAATCATTCTGGTTAATATATCGTCTTCTAAAGTGATGCACTTTTGATTCCTCTGCTTTATTTTAAAACATTCACTTTAATGAGTGGTGCTGGCTTTTATACCAGCATGATGGCTACTGTGATGAATTCAATATTGCTCCAATCAACTCTAGAGAAGATGGGTATTCAGACTCGTGTACAAACTTCAGTTGCCATGCAAGAGTTTGCCGAACCATACAATAGGCAGCGGGCCATCAGACATCTTGAGAAAGGAAGAGTTGTTATATTTGGTGGGATTGGTTTTGGCACCGGCAATCCACTATTCTCAACTGACATAGCTGCAGCTCTTCGTGCTTCAGAGCGTATGCTGCTGACTTATCATTTTACATTTTAATAATGGGATTTAGTTTCAATGCATGTGACTCTTACAATAATACTTCAAAAGCCAAACATATGGTACTATTTAATTGGTTAATAGTGCAAGACATCTTATTTTGAATATTGACCGTTTATTAAAATTAATCTCTTTTTAATTACCTTTTATTTTCCGCCCCATTTATCGTTTATGCGTACAGGCCAACACATGTATCTTTGTTTTCGTACTTTGCAGTTAATGCTGAAGCAGTTCTCAAGGGTACTAACGTAGATGGTGTGTATGACTGCAATTCCCGGGACAACAATTTCACTTTTGAGCACATATCCTTCAGGGAGCTGGTATCAAGAGGTGCCACCTCTATGGATATGACAGCACTGACGTTCTGTGAGGAAAATGCTATTCCTGGTTAGTGTATTGCACTAGGTCTATTTATGGGTATTGGGTGTCTTTCTTGCTTTGGTGCCTGTGGTATTCTTGCATAGACAATGCATATGCACTGCCATTGAGATCTTTGTCCTTACAGTGGGTCCCAAATGGGTCCTACTGCATACTTAAATCGCTTCGCACTGCCTATGCAAGAAAGTTCCTTGGTGCCTAGTGGTAGGTAGTTCTCTTGGAAGTAAGTGGCAAAGTAAAGGTGTGTTTGGTTTCATAAAACAATTTTCAGTTTTCATTTCTCGTTTTCTTGTTTTCTAAATTTTGTGAAGGAAATACTAAAAATCGTAAAAACTACGAATGGATTTGTTGGTTTTGATTTTCAGTTTTCATTTTCAATTTTTCAGTTTTCAGGATTTTGTAAAAGAAATGCTAAAAACTGGAAATGAAACTGAAAATTGGATTTTGTACTTTTCAATATTCTATTTGCAAAAGTTGGAAAACTGATATCAAATAGGCCTTAGTTATTAGTGTTCATTATCAGTTTTTAATTTTTTTTTTCACAAAACTCTAAAAATAGAAAAACTAAAAATGTAAATTTAAAATTGTTTTGTGAAATCAAACGCAACCTAAATATTTCATTACATGTTGAGTTATTTGATGAATTTTTTCTCCTTTTGTACTTGTACAGTTGTAGTTTTTAATCTATTGGAGCCTGGGAACATCTCAAAGGCTTTGTGTGGGGAACAAGTTGGAACACTAATTGACCAAACTGGTGGAATAAGCTAACACTTAATTCAACCGATTCAATTATTATTTGGCAAACTGGAGCCACTGAGTGGGATACTTACCATCACTGAGATGCCTCGAGAAGAAAATATCAAACAGTTTCGGAGGGCATGGCGAAGTTAGTGGAAACTCTGTTTTGGAGCTGAAATCACAGGTTCCCTTTCCCTGGGTTTTTAAGGTGGTGGTTGTACTTTTAATATGTATTTCTGTATAATAAAAAAAGAAAAAGAAAAAGCTTGTGTATATCATTCCAAGGTGAATTGTAGTATAGTAGTGTAGTAGTGGCCTTCCATTGTTAATAAATGTAAACATATTTGGAGTGGTTTAATTAAAAATTAAACTTTTTTGATTGCAAGTGTATTAGTGACTTCGACTGAGCCCCATTTCCTAGAGGTAAAAGAGAGTGAAGGGATGAAAAACACAAAGGAGATAAGGAAAAAAAAAAAAGCAACATATTCTGGTTTTTTAATTTTGATATGGAGCTGGAGGAGGTTTAATATCATAGTATGTCATTTCTGAAGTAATTACGCCAAGGTAGGACGTATGTTTCAAAATCATCCACAAGGTACATAATCTGCTATCAGCAGATTGTGTTCCCAATGTTTTTTTGGTCTTTTTTGTACACATGATTTGTTGGTACATTATTCGCTACTAGCAGAGACGAGGTTTAATCCGTTACAAGCAGATTCTTCCCCTTTCAATTCTTTTTTTTGGTTTTAAAGGTTAAAGTGGATTCCTTTATCAAACCCGTGTTTTTGTGACCCCACTTCCATACGTGAAAAATTGACCCACATATTCTACCCTCCCACTTTTGACATTTAACAAAAAAATTTCCAATAGAAATGAGGCTTCCCCGGACGTAGATCAAGGCTTTCTTGCCTCAAATCTTGTAAAATCTTTTTATCCCAAGGCTTAAATTTTGTGTTTAATAATCTGGAGGTATTCATTAGTTGTAACTTGAAGTTATTATTCTTGGCATGCGGTTAATTCATAATGAACTTTTAAGGAGATAATATGTCGCATGCCAATCTTTTAAAAGCAATGTAAGCATGTTGGTGCTCACAACATGATTCCATGATTTCTAGTTGAAGTTACTGTTGAGCTAGTTTCATTGTAGCCAATGGTCTCAGAGGAATTTAATTAAGGGACACAATTATTGATTGCTGATTCAGAGTGCTTCGTCACATCCATTACATATTGTCCAAGAACCCAATTCATTGCACCAATAGCTGCCTATTGAATTGGGAGATTAGTTATGTCTCGAAGCTGTCCACCGGTGCAGATTTAAAATATGCATTATACAATTCAACTAAGCAAGAATTATTCTAAGCTCAAGCTCATCAGATTTTTGGTACCTTTTAACAATGGAATTCCACAAACCTCACAAATTTTACAAGAGAACACTTATAAATTAACACAATTTGAAGAGCTAGCAACCTCTAAGCAATTTGCAGTGAGACAATGCAACTAGTATGAGAAGCAAAGGAAGTTACTGCACTGGAACTGTAAGTCTAGAATGACATCAATTATATATACCAGATAATGGTACTCTTTAACTCTTAAGCTAGACCATCTTCTGTGGTAGGAAGGGAAGGTGAAAGTGAATTGCGTGATTCGTCGTAGTCCTCTCCAAGAGGGGATTGCTCCACCCTGATGTCCTCAATCATCTTGGCAACTTCTGCCATGGTTGGCCTCTTCTCTGGCTGCGGCACAACACAAGCCAACCCAACATGCAGCATTGACACAAGCTCTTCCTCAATGTTCTTGTACCTCAAGAGCTCTTGATCAAACACCTCTCCTGTCCACTCTTCCTTCACAACAGATTGAACCCATTTGGGAAGATCCACAGCATGTTGTTCCTCTTCATCGACGCTGCAAGGGCGAGCCGGTGAAGGGTAATGCGATGAGGGGGCCCTCCCTGTGAGGACTTCCAACAGCAACACCCCAAAACTGTACACATCTGCCTGCTGAGACAGTTTCTTTTGTTCTGCCTGTTCAGGAGCCTTGTACCCTCCCAACCTTGCAATGGCATGGACAGGGTTCAGCAGCAGTGACAAACCAAAGTCGGAGATGCATGCAACACCATTCTTGTCAAGAAGCACATTGGAAGATTTCACATTCCCATGAGGCACTTTAGCTGAACTGTACTCTGCATGAATCCGAGCAAGGCCTCTAGCTGCCCCTAACACCAAGCTTATTCTTGTAGTCCAATCTAATGGGATTCTTCCAGGACCACGGTTCCCTTTCAGTATACAAGAAAATTAAAAAGATTCAGATAAGAATCATTAATTTGTTAAGGATTGGAATTCATTAGTGTTATTTGCACACCAGCATCTTTACACTATTTTTATACCAGTAAAATGACTCATTTTTTGATTGACAAAGTGTATAACTAGTAATCTTTTCGAAGGTAAATGCATCTTCTCATAATTTTATATCTACACATCTTGTCATATGACCACAGATAGATCCAAACACTTAAATTGAGCTTAACAAATTTTAACATTTTAAAGTTTTATTATATATCTCTGTTCACTTGGCACATCAGATATATGAAAAACATGAGAAAATCCATTCTCATTCCGAGCTTATAGGTAAGAAAATACTGGTTAGATAACAAATATTTGATCCTGATAAAAGTGATAAAAAAAAATTGTTTCCCAAGAAATTATTTTCAAGTCCTGAACTAATAATCAATTATGGACTAATTACCATGAAGAAGAGCATGGAGGCTTCCATTGGGGAGATAATCATAGACAAGAAGCTTCTCTTCCTTGGCATAGTAATAGGCTCTGAGCCTAACAATGTTGGGGTGCTTCAACCTCCCTATCACCTCCATGTACTGCTCAAACTCATGCCTGGCACAAGGGTTTGCATCCTTGAGCCTCTTCACAGCCACAGTACAGCCATCATCAAGCACTGCCCTATACACTGTCCCCAAGCTACCCTTCCCAAGCATCTCAGCAGATGCACGCAGCAGATCCTCAAGCTCAAACTGGTTCCTCCTATCAAAGAACACAAGCTTGCTCCTATCAGCTCCACTAGTCTCATCACTATCACCACCACCACCACCACCAAAACCAACCCCATTTGCATACACCTTTTTCTTCTTACTCTTATTTTTCTTGCTGTTCTTCTCACTTGCATAGCCACTACTCACACTACTCTTCCTCTTCCCACTCTCATCACTATCCACCAAGGAATCAGACCCTCTTTCTCTACCACAACATTGAGCAACTAGAAATGAAGTCACCACCACCAAAGCCACACAATTTGCCACCACAATTGCCACAATGGCACCAGGGCTCAACCCCTTGTGGTGCTGTTTTGTTCCTGGCCTTGCAACCACACTTGTCTCTGGCATAGAGCTAGGATTTGAAGGAACCGTTTGGCCAAGATCATCATCATGATCATCATCACCACCATCACCATAAGGAGGGGAATTCTCATGTGTGAATGAACAAACCGGTAATGAGGTTGCTCCACATAGACCCTCATTGCCATTGAAGCTTTCAGCACCGAACTTCTTGATCATGTTATCCGGTAACCGACCATAGAACTCATTGTTAGTCATGTTAAGCTCCTCCAGGCTCTCCATGGAAGCTGAAAGGTCAGGTATGAAGCCAGTGAGCACGTTGTCTTGGAGCCTCAATGTAAGAAGCTTTGTCAATTGGGAAAGTTCCTTTGGAACCTGATAGAAATAGCCTTAGTTAGTAAAATGCAGTTACACAGTTTGTTAGTTAACAAGCATATAGTATAAATAAGCCTAAATGAATCAATGTAAGTCATATGTGCATTGTAATCTTTAGTGAACATTAGTTCAATAATAAATCCAAATAATAATCGTAACTAACTTATAATAACATGTTTGGGTTTTGTGTTTGGAACTCCTTGTATCCAAACCATGAGATTGGAGTTCCAATGAAATCCAAACATGCTATAAGTGAATTGGTATTCTATTTGTACCTTGCCACCCAAGTTGTTGCCGGAGAGGTCGAGGCGGAGGAGGCTCTTAACAGCCGATATCTCCGGCGGTATCTCACCGGAGAGATCGTTGTCAGAGAGGTAGAGGAGCATGAGGTTGGTGCAGTTGGAGAGCAAAGGTGTAAGGGTACCATTTAAACGGTTGTCGTGTAGGTCAAGGAACCGAAGGTGTGTGAGGAAGGAGAGTGGAGTTAAGGGTCCTCTTAGGTTGAGGGAAGAGAGGGAAAGTGAGGTGACACGGTTGTTTGGGGAGCAAGAAACACCGCGCCACGCGGCGGAGCAGGCGTCGCCGCCAGTCCAGTTTGGGAGGAGGTGACCGTGGAGGTCGGCTTGGAGGCGGAAGAGGGTGAGTGCATGTGTGTCATTGTGGTGGTGGAGGCCCAATGTTGGAGATGGTGGTGTAAAGAGAATGATGGGGATAATGAACAAGGTTAATGGCATGTAGTGGTAGAGATGAAGATGAAGGTTGTTCATGATGTTTTGTTGGGAATGTTTGTGTTGCTGTGTTGTTGTCTTTGGTGTTAGAGGGGAAGTGGAAACAATGAGAGTGTTTTCTTGCAATTAAAAGGAGTGAAGGAGGTTCTTTCTTCTCATGCAGGTTCTCATGGTGCGTGGAGGAGATCTATGACAAAATTTGGTAGGTTTATTTATTTTGATGTGGCATCATTACATTAGAGAGAGTGTGTGAGGGTGATAAAAGAATAATAGTATTTGAGTATCAAAAAGTGTAAATCGAAAGTAAATATTATTATAGAAGCAGAAAGATACAAATCATCTAATAGTTGCGGATGGAATCAAGTTTTTATGTGTTTCTTTTCATAATGTAACTTTTAACGTTGAAATAATATTATTTGTTGATAAATTTTGGCATGGACATAAATTCATCAGCTTCTATACTAGTTTTGTTTAACATATATTTTACTTAAATATGAAATTGTTAAATGTGTAACTATCTACTAAATTTTTCGCGTGTTTGTGAGAGAAAAGTTTGATCCTATTATCATTATTATTATTATTATTATTATTATATGTTGTGGTGATTAGGATAGAGGTAATACACATGATGATTAAAGGTGGCAGCTGATTTTGGGATTTGGAAGGGTATGGTTGTTGTGTGAATGATTGCTGTTGTCCACTCCTATAAAGAAACAAGAATGATGAGTGTTCAGATTTTGCTTTTTCTTTTTTCTTGGTTTGCCCTGCAAAAAGGGGGAAAAGGAAAAAAATGTTATGCATCTTGATCCTGGTGACCTGAGGCATGGCCCTTGATCTTTATAGTACTATAGAAAATGACTCACACATTAACAGGCTCCTATGTTATAGGACGAATTTAGCAACAGAAAGATACAGCAATGGAATAAAATACAGTTAAAAGTTGAGTGTAATTGTTGCAAACTTTCTTCCCTTGTTGATCTTTTGTTTTAATAAGCCACCAATTAATGGTGTATACTTTGTTAACTTTAGTTATAAAATAAAATTATTCTTTTTGATCCATTATCCTGGCCTAATGTTTTGAGATTCGAGATCTTAGCCCATGAGCATGAACACCCTTTTGTGTGATGAGGGAGATTTGAAACTGATTTTCACGATGTAATAGTTTTCAACAAAAGGCTATTCATTTATTCTATCCGACAATATAATGGACCGTGTTATTTATATTCATAGGGTATGAAATATCATACCGACTCATATCTCATCTGCTATTAAATAAAATGTGAACCTCATTCAAATAGCGTCCACATCCCATGAATACAAATAACATTTTTCCAATATAAGGTCTTCCAGCCATATTTTCACTTTGACTTTTAAATGAAATTGATCAATGGCCAGTTGCATGCGTAGGAATTATTAATAAACTTAAATTATAAATTAGTATCTATGGATGACACTATAGCATATGAAAAATATGGGCTTCACTTATATGCACATATCAGCAACATCACTCAATCACAGAAACTAAAATGATTTTTTTTAAATAATGGTGATGATATAATAAAATAAAGTAATATAATCTGCTTATTTATCCAATGGTTAACAAGCATGTCATATTATTTCGTAGTCGTTTCCATATGTTTGGCTATATATGGCATCTGATGTTAGAATGAACTAACTCAGAAGTTACAACCAAAGACTCATTGGAGATAATTGTTGTATAATAACTATATCATAATCTTCTCATCTCTTAGAATGTGCCTAAGAACTGAAATGTGTCCTTAGTTATTGTCATGAAGGTATACATGTGATTGCAATGATGCTCCTGATAAGGTTTTGATAATAAACATGTGAACAGGAGTACAACCCTTGGTTGCCTATACCCCTCTTAAGGTCAACTTTCTGCTCATTGTGCAGGTTCAAAGAGAGTTGACTGTTGACAATCACATAGAACAATCCATTCTGAATAATTGTAGGTGATTGATTTCCTCCTTTTGTTTTGTTTTATCTTATTTTTTTTCAACTCATTCAAGATTTCATAATATTGCCTGCTACCCCTTGTCAAAAGAATTCATTTCCTTAGAAATCAGGCCATGCAGTTATGACTACTAAGACATGAGATCCATACATAACCAGTTATTTCCTTTTGGCAAGTGAATTGATTTTCTGTAAGAAAACTGATGAAAATTCAAAATGAATTCATGCAACATTGATTATAGTGGATATGAATGTGAATTTATTTTTTGAAATCTTCTGGTGGGGAAAAGAAGCATTTGAAATTACAATGGTCCACAACTAAAAAAATCATTTTGTTATATGTAAGAAACTCTATTGTATTTGGACCCAACTTTTGTTGAGCTGTGGACCACTTAAGCATAGACTGTGTCAATGCAATTCATTTGTGCAACTTTGCCTGCTCATATATTTCACCCTGATGAATTTGATTTATTTATTTTATGGGGAAAACTTTTGAGGCTTTCAACAAAAGGGAGTGGTTCATGATTTGATTTGCCTCCTGCTTCTTCTCTTTTCCATGTCCTGGAAGAAGAAGAAAAGATGTCCATACTTTAAGTCATGTTCAAGCAAAGTTTATCTCACACCAAAATGCTAAAGCAATCAAATTCAATAACAAACATGCAAATGGAAGAAACATGACTGAATTTCACACTTAATGACAGCAAAATTGCCATGGCAATTTAAGTTAAACACACACCAAATACTATATAGTCGAATTTATATAGAATTTCATTTTGATACACTGACAATATAAAAGAATTTTATGCTTTCATTCAATCAAATTTTCCTTTTTGCATGACTTTTTAAGTAGTGAGGTGTAAGTTAACCATATTAACTAATATGATATTACATGATTAGATAATTGTATAAAATTATTTTATATTGTAAGGATATTAAAATTAAATCCATTTGAAAATTGCCTAAAAAGAATTGATTAAAACAATTCAGAATGGTACAAAGCAGCCAAATACGGAAAGTCCTTTTTCTGTTCTCTTTGAAATATTTTGTTTAAAGAGAGATGATAAGTTTACTAAGAACTTGATTCTTTTGGCAGAAAATTGGCACATTAGTACATCATGTAGGCTGAATATACTACATGTATTGTTACTTGTTCATCTCTTTTCGTCTTCCTCCATTGCTTTTATGGTCCTTGGGATAAAACATGTGAATGTTATGCAATTCCAATGTAAAAGATGGGTAATGGCACATGGGTGGGGGCAATAGGTGGTACTGTTACAGTGTTGCACCATTCTTCGCAGCCTTGCTGGAGTATCAACCAGTACAAGTGTGCAACATCAAGATACACATCATCACTTCACATCAAGGGTAAGCCGCATAATCAAAATGCAGGTATACAAAACATAATGTGACCATTGATCAGATATTAAAAATTATATATTAAAATATAATTTTGATCCTTATATATGTTATTGATTTTAAATTTAGTTCCTCTACACAATACAATTAAGGTTTAAATATATTTTTGTGCAGAAACATGAGTGAATTTTGATTTTTGTCTCTCGAAAAATTTCTTATTTGGTTCGTGTCCAAATATTTCTACAATAGATTTGATTTAGTTCATGTCACGAATAATTGTTAATTGTTATGTATAACTGAATGACTTAACCCTCTATTAGTTGTTTCAATATCTGGCCTAAACAGTCTAATGATAAAATCAAATAATTTTAAAAATGTGGACTAAAATCAAACAAAAATATCTTTCGAGTACTAATATCAAAATTCATTAATTTTCCAAGTTTTGTGTATAACTAATTAATGATATGTGTATGATAATATATGTATACTATTGTTTGTCCCAAAAAAGAAAAGGGCTTGTTTCAGCCCCTTTTTCTCTCCTCACTTTATTGTTGGTTGTTGCATTAGAGTTGCACTGCATTGCTTTGGCCCAAGAAACGTGAAAAAGCAAAAGAAAGATAAAGCAAGCAGGGATTGAAGGCGAGATTGGCGTTCCAAATCCAAAAAAATTTGCCAGCCATTCATTCACTGAGTCAGCTTGCTAGACTTGAGAAAAGCACACTCAAGAGTACTGCATTCAGTGGCTGTAGGGAATCAAAATCTGTGTTTCTTTCTTTCCTTTAACTGCTTTTATCATGTTGGAAAATGGGGCAAATTGGCAGATTCTTATTTTAAGAACATTCTGCTGAGATAGAATCTTAGGCTGAATATTTTAGTCTCCAAAATGTCTATTTGCTAAGATACTTGAGTTGGGGTATCAAGCATGCATCGAATATAACACACGGATACAATATGACACAAATGTAGAATACAATAAATTTCTAAAACTAATAAGACACAATATAATTATATTATAATATATGAAGTTAATGAAAAGTTAATATGAAAATACATTTTAAAATAAAAAAAGAAATAAAAATTTCAATGCTAGTATAAATTTAAAGAAAAACAAATTAATGCTAGCACAAATTTTCATAAACACAATACATTTATCTATTTAATTATTGTGATATTTTTATTGATATAAGTATAGAAATTTGAAAAAAATAAAGTAAATTTGTAAATATAGTTAAGATTATTTGAAAGTATCTCCTTTGATACATTATGATGATACACCAGGTAAATATACCACACATAAGACATTTAGTCATATTTACAAAGTGTAGTTAAATATATTCAAAAGTATAGTAAATAAATTAAGCGACATTTTTTAATAAATGTAACTAATTTTATACGTGTTTAGTCATATTTTTCAATATTTAACCACACTTTATACTTCACTTCATATGTCATGGATAAAACCCTGATATATATATATATATATATATATATATATATATATAATTTCTTTAGGCATGATGGAGATATGTGACAAACCAATAGTCTCACAGTAACTTTAGCAAATCCAACTGATGGGCTTCATGTCTGGACAAATAAAGACTCAACAAAACAGAGACAAAGAAACAGTGTCAGATCACAAAGACTGTCAATAATTTGCACTTACACTGGCTGATGCAACTACCACTGGTGAGCCAGCAGAGCATGGGTTAGGGGAAAGGAACAAATATGGGAATTAAAATCACGAGACAAGGAGCATTGTAATTTGTGACAGCCTGGAACCAATGTGTTTGATACAAAGGTTAAAATTAAAGATTGCAGCAATTTAACTTTTACTAGGTGGTTTGATTTTCTGATCACAAAATATGAAGAGGTATTGTAAGGAAAAATAGATCACATGAAGAGTAAATAAATAAAGAGTAAAACAACACTTTTAATTCTTGAAAGATTTATGTTTTAATATTTTAGTTTTCGAAAGATCAAATGTATATATATATGAAACTTCTAAAGATTTGAAAATATAACACTTTGATTTTTAAAAGTTTAATAAATATATATACTTTAGTACTTTAAAAATTTAATATTATAACACTTTGATCCACAAGGGAAATGATAAAAATGGACTAAAGTATTATAATGCAAACCTTTGGGAGATTTAGGTGTATGCAATTGATCTTTCTTTTGAATTAAGGTGTTATAACGTCAAATCTTTAAAAGGTTAAAATGTATATATTGAACTTTTGATAACCAAAGTATTATAATTTTAAATCTTGAAGAGATTCAAGTATATAATTATATATGAATAAGTATAACACTAGAACTGTATGATTTATTGGGAGGATTATACCAATCTTCCGTGGAAATTAATTATTAGGTACATTATATATTGATCCTTCCATTGCTATCCTAAACCATAATAATCAATGGACTACGAATTACAGTTCACGAAGACACTTTCCGCAGGGCTAAAATAAGAACATAAAAAATTATTATAGTCTTAAATATGTTTTAGAATACTATGGAAAAACGAATAATTTTGAAGGATTTTTTGGTCAATCTATAAAAGCAGATAAGAAAATGTTAATATAAAAGCAAAAGAAAAGTTAAAAGATAATAGAGGGATGAATTGAGGGGCCATGGTCCCATGGCTCATGGTACCCTTTTGTTTACCTGAATCTGGTTGGGTTTGATTGAACTTTTTTTAAAGAGATCAAACTAGTTTCCTTCTCTTCTTTTTTTGTTGGACAACTAAAGTGTAGCATTACAATGTTTTGTGTGTTTTTAAATTCTTTTTACTGGCCAAACCTGGTTTGTAAATTAGATCATAACCCACAAAAATAAATATTTCATTTAACTGACAATAGATTGAAGGTTCAAATTGCTACTTAAAATTATATGCATGAGTCATTTTGATTATTGAGATTTGTAAATTAATTTTGTAGTCCTTAAAATTATAAAATATGAGTCACTTTAGTCCTTGACCCTATTTCCATTGTTGTGCACTCACACTTTTGCTAATGTATTACATTAATTAACATGGAATGAAATTCTACTTGACCTCTGTTAATTAAAGTGAATGGAGATAAGTATAATTCAAGAATATAATATGAATTTTTTATATAAATAAAATTATTAATATATTTGAAATATGCTACCAATGTGAATCTATTATTGAAATCTATCACCCTTTAAGGAAGGATGTCAATCTATCATTAATTAGTCACTTAACACAAAACATTAGTGAAACTTTTAAAACAAATTAATAAAAATGAAATTAGAGACTAATTTGACTGGCATCTTACAACGATGTCAAAGATTAAAATGTAATTTCTAAATCTTATGAACCAAAATGATCCGAGCGTACAATTTGAAGGGGCAACTTATATATTCATATTGCCAATTTTTTTTATAGGAGATAAAAAGAGTCATTGAATAGAATGAAGTAACATAACTCAATTATTCATATAATTATAAGAATTAATAAACATGTCACATCATTATAATAAGAAAAATATTATTTGTACTTAATATGTATTAGACACCGTGTTGACTCACATCTCATCCATTATTGGATTGGATGTGGATCCCACTTAAATGGGGTCCACACCTAATCCAATGGTAGATGAGTTGTGAGTCAGCACAGTATCTCATACATTGTAAATATAAATAACCTAACTCTAACTTTACTGTTCAACAATAGTGGAGCAAAAAGATTAAGATGAGCTTATATATATATATATTGCCAATTATATTACAGGGGTAATTTGTTAGAATATAGTCGGTGTAAATTGTAAATGAAAGAGACAAAAGAATGTGTTTTACATCAAAATGAGTACCAAGTCCAAGTGAAATCTTCATGTAATGCCTAGACCAAGGAGAAGAACAATAAGAGTAATTGCTATCCAGAGTTTCCAGTAGTGTACATGCCGCACATGTTATTTGCTATTTCCATGTTAAATGCTTTAGGTGGACATTAGAAAGTTTCCCCATCCCAAGTTCCAACGTAGTGTTTAACATAATTTCCATCAACTGCTACAAAAATAGATCTTAATAAATACTTAGGAGAAAATTGGAAAAACCAACAAGACCAAACACAAATTAGGACAAGAAAAGGAAAACACATATGTGGCAAGTGCTTCTCTTACCCACGTACTCTAGTGCTTTTTCTGCACCCCTCCTTACTAGTGCATATTATTGTCCAAAATTCCTACGGATCTAGAGAATTTATCGTAGTTGATAGAATTGTTTGACTTACTAATTGATTTTCAGACGAATAACTAGGTTATATTGTTATATGTCATCTAACAACTACCATGGTTTTTATAAAAAATTCTAATAATATTTTTTTAGAATTTAATTTTTAATAGCCTAAAACTTTTTGTCATATTAATAAATATAATTGAGTCTCACACCCTCTACTTAAATGGTTTTGCAAATAAAATGATCTAATTGAATAACAATATAAAAATATCTTATACTACCGGTACATTAAAATTAAACCTTTACATATAAAAAAGATAACAATTTCGTATTTTTGAATGTCTATCATGCAGGCTTTCTGGTATATATCTAATCTACACCAATGAAGAGCCATCTAAAAGTAGAGATATGGTTAATAAATCTTCACATGGTAATTGGCCTCAATGCTAATACGGCTAAATTATAAGAGCCAAGTGGTCTGCCACTATTATGAGGCTCTATTAAGTTCTTTCTAGTTTCATCACATTTGATAGGTGTACATCATTTTCTATTTAAAAACAGTTTCTTTTATATCAAAATTAGTCAATACTCAAATTGATTCCTTTATGGATTGAAAACTCAATGCGACCTCTATGCATGAATCAATAATAAGATGTTCTAAAATATACAGTGTTTTATTTCATATTTCTTTGACAGCATCACTAAGTTGTGGAGTTTGATATAAAAGGTTTCTGTGGTACCTCAAAACTTTAGCACTTTTGGACTCTATTCAAAATCATCCAATAGTTTATAATACTCACACTTTTGTTCCATCAGAAAAAAAAAAAAAAAACTTTTAAGCTTACACATAATTTCCAATATTCTATTAAGTAGATTTTATAAAACTGAAGTGAACAGATATTAAAGGCATTGCAAGAGATGCATGAAGACCCCCAAGGCCATGCCTGCCTGGTAAAATGATGACCTTTTTTCGGCCATCAATAATTGAGGATCACTTCCAGTTTCAATTTAGGTACTGTTCTGCACTTTTGATAAAGAAAATGGAGAAATAATCCTCCACAGTCTTTTGTTTACTGGTTCAGCCAACTCTCCAAATTTATGTCTAGATAGAGATATTTTTTTAAATCTAAATTTTGGTGTTATCTGAAAGGACAAGGGCAAGTTCATTGTCCTGTTTGGTTACTCAAGTTACCCTCACCTGATATAGTTGTCCCACAAAGCTGACTAGTTGATCATCTAATCGACTTTCTGGCCATGCATTGTATTGGGTTCGATTTCAAGATTTTCATGTTATTGGATAATCTATAAGTATATGTGTAAGTTTGAGTCTAGAGACGTACCCTCATTAAATTGGAGACTAGTTTTTTTCTCAACTTAAATTTAAAACAATGTCAGTTTATTAATCTAATCATATACATAGTCACAACATCGAATAGTATTTGACTGTTGGGAAATACCTTAGTATGAAAAATAGAAGTGCAAACGTAGTGAGAAAGTAAGGGTATTTTTTGTTTGAATTTTCAATTTTCAGTTTTCATTGTTAGTTCTTCAAATTTTATGAAGAAAATATTGAAAATTTTAAAAACTACAAATTTCAGCTTTCAGTTTTCATTTCCAGTTTTTAACACTTCCTTCACAAAATATGAAAACTTGAAAACTGAAAATCAAACCAAACAGGCTCCAAGTGTCCAAGTATTATTGGTGGTTTGCACTTTCTATCTACCATGATTTTTGCTAGCAAATTATTTTTTCACACAATTACAATGCTTACTCAATTTTTGAGTAAGAGGTTCTTGAGCCATTTAACATTACTCTTGACTTTTATCATAATTATCTTTGAAGTTAAAATATAACTTTTTCTTGTCTCGGTGAAACCATTGATATTGAGGTCTATTATCAAGGACCCGATTAATTTGACCTAACTCAACAGCATACCAAAATACTTTGTCAACAATATATCAAAATTAATCTAAAAAAGTTAGTTGCCCATCATTGAATTTCCATACTCAAAGAAAATGTGATATAATACAATGGATGAGGCATCCAAACTCATTAGCAAATTGGTGATTGGTGATTCTTACTGAACATGAAGGGGTGTTAGATTGTCGGTCCTATTTAAGGAGACATCACATTAACATGTGAGGACACATGTGAGATACAGAGAAAAGAGGCACACCAACCCTGAACTAACACACACTAATGGTACGTTTTCCTGGAATTGTGCTATTTCCGTATGGTTTTCAATGGCATTTTGGGCTAAGCTTTGTGATCTAGACAATGGCTTAACGTTTTTTTGTATGCTAATTTATGAAAACATTGTCACTACTGTTCAAAATGTAATAGTTGCATGCCACAGATCACGTTTGCTTTGTTCCTATTAGTCGGCAGAACCGTGTATTCTATTGAGGAAAATTTGGGCAGTTGGGAAATAAATAAGGCACTTTCATATACTTGACTGTGTTGATATTTTTGAATTATGTATAAAGCAGCTCAACTCTCAAGTAATGCTAATGACCCATGTATTTAAGATTATTTTGTGTAATTTGAAGGTTATAGTAACTATTTTAGCCAGTTTGGAATATAGGATAATAATTGAATTTGAAGTAATTCTATAAAGGGCAAAGGCCAGATGAAAATTTAACCTAAACATTATTATTTGGGATTCTTATTTTCAATGAGAATCACTTTAGAGAAATAAATAATAGCTTAAAACAAAATATGAAACCACACTAAATTGAAAAAAAAAAAAGGAGTCGTATTTAATTGTGTTGCTGCACACAAGGGAGATATCATCTTCTGTCATCTATATATTTTTTCCTGTCCAGTAGTATATACGGCTAGGCCATAATAGCTGGGTTGTAATCAGGAGATTGAATTTGAATTTTTTCTCCTCCTCCTTCTTCTTAGGTGAGGGAAATGTTGATTGGGCCCGATCAGATGATACTCAAGTTGTCTTAAGATCGAGAGGTCATCATTAAAGGAAAGATTGATCGATCGGTCGGCAAGCACTGGATAGACCACAAGCCCCTCAGTCTCAAACCTAATCGGTGAAAAGGCTTGTCCAGAGAGTTGACATGGCAAGAGCTAAACAGACCACTTATGGATTACATATTTCCAATAGAAATAAAGAAATTTCTTGCCCATCAACACAACATAAAGATTATAGAAATTACTTCATTATAGTCAAGTAACAATATAAGGCATTGTTTGGCTATGTAAAATGGTCGGTTTCGCTCGGGCCAGTTAAATCCATCTAATTCTAATTTAAGTTCACTACAGACTCTTACTTCTATAAAAAATAAAAAAACACTTCAGCAAATATAAAGTACATTAATTATAGTAAAAGAATAGTAAAATAATAAAATTATACTTTTGAGGGGAAGTTACGTATTCATGTTGAGTTGATGTGGCATAGTAAGCCTTTAAGAGATGAGAGGAAGAGGAAAAAAATGCTTAGCATATTAAATAGTATGTGATGCAGTACACATATCTTTGATATTATAAAGGAAACCAAATCCTATCTTTGATATTATTAATGACAAATTAGAGGAACCAATACAAATAATGGAAACAGTAATGGCCTGGCGGCAGTGGGACAAAAAGGACTGCAGCAAGCTACCATACCCAACCATTGTCAAGATATGATTATGGATTGGTTCAGTCGTTTTCCAAAGCACACAATGTGTCTTGAATTTCATGTCAAAGATGTAATTATAAGACCATATATGTGTAGTGTAAAGGGTGTCTCAATTAGGATAGTGATATATCATATATGCACATACAAAACATAGTTTTCCCACCAATAATAAGAACCTCAACCTCATCGACCCTGAAAGCTGAAGAAACGAGAATGGCCTGCATGTGGCTCAAGCATGCCTGCAGTGGAAGTGGGAAGAAGCCGCCGGCTGATGTGCCGCGAGGACACTTGGCCGTCACGGTGGGGGAAGCGAACCGGAGGTTTGTCATAAGGGCAGACTACTTGAACCATCCATTACTTCAGCAACTGCTAGACCAAGCATATGAAGGACATGGCTTCAACAAGAGTGGTCCTCTAGCTATACCTTGTGATGAGTTGCTTTTTGAAGACATAATTGAGTCCCTTAGAGGTGGAGCAGACTCACGCAGAGCTTCTTGCCATGTGCCATTGAAGAAGCTAGACTTGAGCTTGTCAAAGGAGACAGTACCACTACTTCAAGGCTTTGATAGCAAAAGAAGGGGCAACACCTAAAAGCACTAGTAAGCATTATAGCAGCTATTGTATGTAGCAATAGCTTAAGGAGAACAACTCTTCTTCAACTTTCTTGAATCACCCCTTCATTGAGGACAGTCTAAAGAGCAGTTCTTAACAACTATGTTAGATTTACAAATAATTTCAAGTTCTTGGAGATACAATATCTGCCACATACCCCTTTTTTATTCTGTAGATGAATTATTTATATATATGACTTTTTACACGCTTCTCAGTACACTATGTTGCATATGTACTTTTTCTTTACAATATGATATGATCTGTGATGCATAGTCACAGCTCATTATTGTAAATGACAGAGTAGAATGAAGTCTTTTTAGCTGCAAATAGAGGAAAAAGTGAAGAATTCAACAGTGCAAAGCAAATAAGGGGAGTAAGTGTTTAGGGGGCATGATCACTGATAAAAAATGTTATTTACAGCGTATGAAAGAGAAACTGTATCGACTCACACCCTATTCATTCATGTGAGTCCATACCACATCTAATGTTGAATAAGAATAAGTGGACAAAAAATGCAGCACAAATTGCAGGGGGGCAGAGTAATCCTAATTCCTGTCTACCCTAGAGTCCAATTGGGCGCTTTTTTTGAAAAATCTCAAACGTAGAATGCTTGCAGCCCTACTGAAATATCAAGATTGTGACAAATTGTACAAGCAGCAATTCTCTTGGTACAACAACAATAACTAAATTGTTGACCAGAAAAAAAATAACTAAATTAGAAATAAAGAAAGAATTATAAGAATATTTTCAATGCATCTTAAAATATCATATAACATTCACAAACATTCACATCACATCTTACAATATAAAAGAGTATCTTAAATTATCTCTTACAATTGATTTATGTATTTTCTTATATTTCATGATTTATTTATTCAGGATCACTATTCTAGTGTGATTATAAGTAGGGATTGGTGTTTCGTATTTTGTATCACACCAAATAATTTCATAATATATCTAATGTATTTTCAAATTATTGAGACCTGTTATATATTCTCTCTTTCCATCCTTCAAACCATAATTTTATCATGGTACAAAGTCCCAATCTGACTTGTTTCATCTGCGGAAGTCCTAGTCTGACCCTTTCGCCTATGGCAGTCCCAGTCTGGCCCCCTTTCATCCATGGAAGTCTCACTTTAGCCCATTGCGTCCACAACAATCATAGTAGTTAACAATTTACTTGTAACAAGCTTAAAGTGAAGTGCTAGAAATAAAGAAAGAATATAAGAATATTCTCAATTTATCTTAAAATACCATATCATTTTTACATCATCTCTTAGGATTACTTTACATTTTTTTTATATTTCATAATTTGTTTCTTTATTTAATTAGGATATGAAAACCAGTATAATTATGAATAGGGATTAGTGCTTTGTATTTTATATCACCCTACATAACTTCATAATATATCATAACAATATATTTTTATATTATTGAGAGCTATTATTCTTTCTTCTTTATCTATCTAAAACCTATAATTTCAACACTACTCTTTGCAGTTAAAGTCAGCTACATGATTCATACGCAGCAATACACTGAATATGGTCGTAAACGCTCTTGTATGAGCCAAGCTTACAAAATTTCAGACCTACCTGCCACCCACATACCTACCAGAGCCGGGTACCATAAGGGCTTTTGGTAAATACAGCAACTCCAAAAGTTATGAAAGAATCCTTAAAGATTTGAATTTGATTGCCCACGTTGGATTGATTGTTAGTCAGCTTATAAACCCAACGTTTTGAACTTTGAAGCACAGTTTTACCAGACAGCACAAAATTGTTTAAAACAAGGCTCTAGAACGAAAGTGAAATATGCAAGTGGCATCTACATCTTTAAATTTTAAAGGGCAAGATTAGAACTTCACAATTACACCCTCCATTTCATAATAAATGCCGCTTTGACATCTCAGATTCAATGTACAAAAAAAAAATAAAGTGACACTTATTATGAGACAGAAGGAATACGAAATAAATAATATTTTTATTTTTTATGCACTAATAATATAAAGTTATCAAATTATGTATTGCTACATCAATAAAAATAGCTAAATTTCACACACTACTTAAAATATTATGCAAATGAGATGATTTGATTAGATGACAATATAAAAAAATAATACATAGAAATTGAACTCAATAAATAAATGAGAAGACAGCAACAAAGTATGGAGAAGTTTACTAGATTGATAGCAGGCTCGTAAGCTAATACACAAAATCATTGAGAAGTTTTCTAGCAATTCCTGCGATAACAACCCACCATTATTGGGAAATGCCATTGCAATTTTATTATGCTTCTATACCTCGGGTCAAATGAATTTAATAAGTAGCTTAGAACTTCATTTCTGATACAGCGTTAGTTTCCTCTGCAGACAACGTACTAAAAATATTAATATTTAGCAAATTCCATACATTTGTGACAATGTCACTGGACAAACGAGAAAATGCTTCGTTTGCAGCTCTACGATGTGCTTCCAAAAGTGTTGCATTTGTGAAGAACTGAATGAGAGATTTTTCAAGCTCCAGTTTTCCAGAAACCTACAAGTCAACGGCATTAGAGAACTGTTTAAGAATCGTCCATGCTGTAGAAACACTTTCTGTAAGCAAATGAGATGTCTTTCCCACCTGAAGGACTGACAACGGATTCAATCGTTGCATTTCCATCACCATGTGGGAGAAATGCCCGACATGACAACCTGAAATCAATATTGGGTTTGAGTCACAAAAATGACATGTTGAGAAATGAGAATTTCGCAAAAGGTCATGCAACATCCACCTGTCAAAATAGCACAGCCAGCGGCAGCAGCTTCGGAGATATTATGGCCAGTTGAACCAGGGAGGAAAGAACCCCCAATCACAGATATTGGTGTTAATGTGTACAAGTGTCTTAATTCACCTGTCAAACAAGACCATTCACAGTATTTGTGACTTGTTAGGATCGATTAGTTAAGAGATTAGTTAGTAAAGTTAGTTAGTCAGGAGATTAGGGAGTATAAATAAAGGGAAATGAGGATTAGGTAGGCGGCTAGTTAATTCATTTAGACACGTAAGAGAGATTGGAGACTCTAAATTCTCCCTTAGAGTTCTTCCCTGTAATTGTTCATCTAGGGTTATGGTGCATTACCAGGATCTCACTCAATAAAGTGGTCATTCAGTAATTGTTCTAACATACGGATGATATCCCTAATAAAAGGTAACAATTCCATCCCCTCAGGTACCCTATGGTTTTTACCATTAAGAGGCTCAAAAGTTCCATATTACATAAAGTTCAGCTTGAAATTTTGACTTAGCAAATTTTTGTATAAAATAGGTCAGAGACTTCACCAATCCTTCCTTGAGTAAACCAGAGTTAAATATATGTTCTTGAGTCTTGACTAATATAAAAAGAATCACAATGAGGAAGATGCTGAAATGAGGCAAGCAATAAGGTGCAAATCAGCAGCTCTAGAAATAACATGGACTCAATTCTCAGCATATGTGGATTTTCATATATCAGAGCATTTTACGTCAGCGAAAAAAGAATTTGTACAGAATTTGTACCCAAAGTGTCCACCACATAAATATTTGTTTCTGGCTTTAACTTCTCATGTTGAGACCTCAAAACTACATTTTGTCCTTCTTTCTCCAATTTCTGCATTATATCAAGTAGAAGCATAATGAATTTCAGAGATGGTAAAAAAAATGTCATTATAATTTTTGCATGAGGATCATTCCTGTTGCATGAGAATTACACTGGATAGGATTTACAAATTGACTGTCATTCAATATAAGAATATCCATGCACAACGATTTGGAAATACAATAATTCATTGGAACTTTTATGTACTAAAAGACCGTACCTAAAATCATATGTTGACTAGTGTTAATAAGGAGAAAAGTACTGTTGCACCATATTCACGGTGACTAAGGGTTTTATGCATAAGCCACGGCATCGGTATTGAATGGAAACAAGGAAGAATTGAGGCAGCCACAGCAAATATGTTTTGAAGAAAGAGGATGGGATCAAAAACTTACTCTGGCAATCTCTTGCCCATGCTGTGGATGCCTAGGGACAATAATAGTCACTATATTAGGTTGCAGCTGCATAAGGGCAATGTGAACTCCTAATATTACTGAAAGGAATCAAATCTTTACACATTATAACAGAGAAGTTAACAAATGAGCACCAAAATAAGGAGGGCAATGAATGAAATTTACCCAACATATAAAGCTCATTGTGAATTAATCTAAATAGGACAACCTATGAAAGAAGCTAGAAATATGCATCTGACTTAGAATTGTTTTCAAACATATAAATTGCATAAAACTGAAAATTACATAAAAGGAAGCTAAATTAAATCAATTTTAAAAAAAAAACCGTGTATAACGTATCCTTTTAGTGCCAGCGTTTGGAAGAAAAATTGAAAATAGATGTTGTTATACTACAAAAAGAACTTGTGACTTAAGGTTGATTGAAAACAGAGGCAAAACATAACAAAATGTGTACATGCAATCAAAATGTGACATCTGTACTGATTGCAAAGTAAATGTCTGGACAATCAAACCAACTATATCATGTCAATGTTTACATATTACTGATGTCCCTCTCATGTTTTTATGCTAAGCAAAGTGGTTAACTGTTGTGACCAAGGTTAAGAAAACCGGACCGGGCATCGAACCGGTCAAGATACTGGTTCAAAGTTTTAGAGGTCCAACCGGGGTTCAACCGGATTATAATAAAATATATATATAAATATATATGTATAATTAATTAGAACATAAAAAATATATTAAATTATTAACATTAACATAATTAACACAAAAAATATATATATATTCATAGGTTTACAAAAATAAACCTAATCCATATAAAATTTCTCTAGTTCCAGTCTCACAATATGGTTACAAAAGTATTTGAAAGCAATATTTGTTGGTGATTAGCGAGTTTTATGGTGAACAATCCGTGGATATTAGTATTTTTTTCATATATAAAATAAATATAATCCATTTTTTTCATTTTTGCTCTATCACTGCTATAAATATCAGAATTTAAGATTTGAAACTAAAAAAAAAAAAAAAAAGAATTTAAAAGCTCCAGACCGGTCCAACCGGTCCGGTTCGCCGGTTTTCCCGGTTCTGAAAAATCCTCTGGTTTTGGCTACTCAACCGGACCGGCCAAGCGACCGGTTCCCGGTTAACCCGGTCGGACCGGCCGGTCCAGTCCGGTTTTCTTAGCCTTGGTTGTGACAGACTCTGAAGAACAAACAAAACTATATCATAGCATAATGCCAGAGGTATAGAGGACAAAACTAACTTTCTTCTTCTCCCCTATGAATGGAAGAAGCCATCCAAACTTGTTTGTGAGCAAGCTGTAATCTCAGATCATCTATATTTTTCTTCCCTCCTTCCTGGACTCCAAAATCTTCTATTACTGAATGAAATGAGTGATAAGACAAGATCAGTACAGACCACTTCACTAATATATCAACAATTCAGGAACAAAAAACAAATAATTTTGTTTTAACGATAGTAACCACAATAAGGTTGCATACCAACACAGAACTGCTATCAATTTTTCACAGTTAACCTCATTTTAATTGAATAATGAAATTTATGACATACCATACTTGAGATCACCAACAAAGTTTATGATACCAGGAGGGGCTTGCAGTAGCTGAAATCGGATACCCTGCTCTGTACTCTATGACATTCAAAATGTTCAATACTGTTATACTAAGAGACACAAATAACATAGGTGTCAAAAGATCTACGTGTTCATACCAATGGGGCAATCAACGAAAATTTGGATAACATCAATGAAATTAGTGGTAGAAGCACTGGTCTTGACCAAACTTCAAAGGATTTTTCAGACATCCGAGCATTCAACAATGCCAATGTTATCTGATGAGAACAAAATAGGTTATAGCATGTAAGAATAATTGAAACTATGTAATATGATGCACTTGCAACATACACAAGTGAATCATACATGAGAAAAGAAATTAATTGGTCTTGCACTTTTGCTTTTTCCCCAAACAAAAGAAAGTAAGTCTAGTCTACTCTTTAACGACCATTTACACTGTAGATTATCTAGTTCTAATTCTAGATCTGTGGATTGAAAATTAAACTATTCTTCTCCCCATAAGTGCTCAATGGAGGAAGAACATGACCTAAAGAAAAATAATGACTTACACCTTTTTTGGAAGCGCACATGATAAGATTTGGCCATAGTTCGCTTTCCATAAGCACAATAGCTTTTGGTTTCCAGTAGTGAAGGAAAGAATCAATGGAACCAGGTGTATCAACTGGTGAAAACTGTCAAATGTGAAAATTTCAGAAGACCAAAACAATGTATTAAAGCCTGATCTGAATATTAGAGAGTATGATGTAGATCAAATGATTTCTTTATATATATATATATATATTAAGGACTGCTGTTAATAGTTCAAGCCAAAAATAAGCAAGCCACAACAGGATTGCGATTTAAGGAGCCTATTTGGCCTTTGTCTTGAAGATATATTTACATCACTAAGATCATTGAAATCAAATGGAAACATGACAAAAAATGAGTTTTTGACAAATTCCCCAGCAATAACATTCCTTTGAAAAGAAAAAAAAACACATTTCTCCTTTTTTCAGAAATAAATTTGTTGTTGGAAAATGGTTCATTAATGCTAATCTTTTTTTTACAAAATAATAATACCAATAAACTTAAGAGCATCTATTATATTGATTGACTGATGAAAAAGACTATTAATGCCCTGGTATAAGAAACAAGAGCATATCACGCTCCTCATCGAAAAATTTTACTTATTAGTAGATGAACCCATCATAAAAATGGCCAAGGGAGAAAAATTAAATCTAACATATGACAAATGAAATGGAGAGATTATTGAATCCATGTCAGCATTCCGCAAGAGTGTACCTGAAAAATTATTTCACTTGGAAGCCAGTTGCTTAATACTTCACTGCATTGCACCAACAAATAACCTCATCAAATTAGTTCAGCAATGTCTGTTTCTCTGCTCATAAAGCCAAATTAAGGGAAAATACGAAATCATAAGGAATGCCTGTTTCACCAACAACTTATAATCTGAAACTAGACATTTTTCAGTTTCACCAACGAATTATAATCACAAAGTCAAATTAAGGGAAACTATCACAAAGTCAAATTAAGGGAAACTATGGAATCATTAGGAAATTTGAAATTCTAGAAAAATGTCTAGTTTAGCAATGTCTTTTACTTATCCTTTCCCCGTCTTAAGATCACTCTTTTAAAAGTTTATCCAGAAACGCACACCATAATCATAATCTGAAACTAGATATTTCTCTAACATTTCAAATTTCCACAGCTAACTAGGCTAAGGATGTGTTTGGTTAGAGGATAAAAATCGGGGGTTAAATTTTCAGAAATGAGTTTAATAAGCAATTTTACACATGGAAATTATGCAACCAAAAGTTTACCCTCAAACCAAACACAGAGCCAAAAAAATTAAACAAATAATCACACTCAAAAAATTAAAAAAAAAAAAAACAAAAACATGACAATTTCTCTTCGTAATTTTGCATCCATAAACAGATTATTACAAATTAATTGCAAAGAAACTGTGATTCGAAGCAACGTGTCTTACAACGCAGACAAAGTGGTGGTGGTCAGCAACACGTTCAGGTTCGGCAACTTCCGAACGCACTCTTTGATCACCGGAACCGCCGCCATTCCTTCTCCCAACGACACGGCGTGGAACCACACGAGCGGTCCCTGACGCCGCGGCAGGGAGGGGAGGCCGAGGCGCTCCGGCCACCGGCTGCGGTGCTCGAGGCGTCGGAAGATGCGCCACCTAAGGTGTAAGTGGATTAGCGGCGAGAGAGCGTAGGTTAGGGCTCTGTATGCGTTGTACAATAGCAAACCCTTCTTCGTCGTCGACGACGCCATTGTTGCTCTTTCTTCTTCTCCTCGTTTGCTTCGTGTAGTGCAGTGGAGTAAAGGATTCGGTGTGCGAGGGTGCAGTGAAGTAATTCTTTGATATGGGCCTGTGGATATGGGCCTGTGGAAAGGGAGGTTTTTGGTAACAATTATGTCTCCTAATCTCCTATAACGGATAATTCTCTTTTGGCCAAAAAATAAAACGGAAAATTCTCCAAAAAAATAAAAACGGAAAATTCTAATTTTCCCTCGGACCCAGAAAAAATAAATGGAGAATTCTTATATGCTAATAAAAAAAGGGTAAATTATTCTGTATATCATTGACTCTTTTTTAAAAAAAAATTAAATAGATTCCTATATTTAAAAATTTTTTAATTGGTTTCCTGAATTTATAAAATATTTATAATTAAGTCTTTGAACATAATCAAACCGAGTATTCTAAGATGTGGTTTTAAATGTTATATATGAAAATTAAGCTGAACACTGATGTCAAGATATTACCACTAGATCATTAAACATATTCAAACGGTAATATAACAGTAAACTAAAGGTGTCCAAAGACCCAATTACAAACGTTTTATAAGTTTAGGACCCAATTAAAGTATAGATATCTATTTCACTTTTTTTTAAAAAAAGTTTAGTAACCGATAGAATAATTTAACCTAAAAAAATAGAAAATTCTTACATACTACATGGAGGAAAAGTTCTTTCTTCCTCTACTTGATTTTTAACCACAAAATACTTTAAAATATGGGAGAAACAATAATAAAAAATTAATATGTATTTGTAAATGTAAGTGGAGGAAATATTTTTTTTTTCGGTCCACGGAGTATAAAAGAATGACTCCACCTATATAGATCATTCTTTCTGACGAGGAAAAAGAAGTGCATTGTTAATTTTATGAAAGATTAGTTGATTTTTTATTTTATTTTATTTTTATTCTTTCGACTATTCTAAAGTGTAAGATGCAGTTTAAAGTGTATAACTTGAACCTCAATTGTTGATGAGAAAATCAATAGTGCATGTTATCACATATGTATGATTTATTATATTATTTTTTTACAATAATTGCATGAATTCCTATATCTTATAAAATCTTAAACCGTTGATTTTTTATTAATGATCAGGTTGTGTATTTTACATTTTAAGTGTATCTCATAGGAGTGAAATCATTTTTTTTTTAATCCAAACTTTAAAGCATCCAAAAACTACTTTATTTCGACTAATATAGTTAAGCTGAGTTAGTCTACTAGAATACCATGAGGATAAAACTCTTCTTAACGATAATTTTTTTGTTTATCGTTCGTAAAGTAAAATATGAGATTGCTTAGGAAACAAAACCAACCAAAATGGATAGAATTTTTTATTTATAAAATATAAATTGAGACTTTAAATTTTTAGTAAAATTATTTTCTTAGTTATTTGATTGTACCCTTAAAAGTTCAAACACAGCTTCAAGTATTGAGACCAAACACTGGCGTGCATAGGATGGGACTGACTCGTGGTGCACAAACTTGGTAGTATATTTGATCTACCATTTGGTTTGTATCTGAATTATATGCTTTTTACTTTTTTTATAAAAAAAAATGGTACCATTATAAAGTTTAAAGCATATGCCCGAAGAGAATCGGCTGGGAGTTAAATTTATTATGCTATTTCCTCACATCTTAATTCTGCAATATGCAAAAGAAATTGTATATCTTGGAAGAAAAAAATCATCCAATCTGAGTACCTCAAAAGAAAATTGATTCATCCAAATATAACCTATGCTGCCAAGTTCCATTCAGCATCTGCATATTCAAAGCATTATTTGGCAAAAAACCTCCAATATGAAAAATGAGAGCTGTACAACTGTGATCATATTCAAACAATGGACATAAGCAATGTCACATAGTCTATGAATATTCATTGCACAACTCAATTCTTTCTTAAACAAAAGCGATTAACAGATCTAGACCGCGAAATCTCCAGCGCCTCTCCGACGCAAGCTTCTCGGTTAACCCTGCATACATAGTTGAGACCAACAAGGAGCTCAACCATTGCAGCTTCAGTTTTTGCCTTGTTTGCAAAGTAAAGGGTATGCACAAGCAGAACATTTGCTTTTGAAGTAGTGTGCTCCCTCTCAAAGTTCCTCTCAGAGTGCCACCTTACCATGTTGTGTGCAAGTGGTGCCAACCATCCTAGTATCTGTGTGAGTGCCACACTCCATTCTGCTGCAAGGTTAGGATCAGGCTTGGTTTTTGCATACCACTTGAGCTTAGCCCTGAGAGCAGTTCTTATAGTAGCCGGTAACTTGTCGTATAAGTCATCTCTAGTTTGAGGATCAATAAAGTGAGGTGCTGACACAATCTTCTCTATCAAAACAATTACATTTGCATAATGTAGTGCTAAAGCTGCATCACCAAGGGTAGATGGAACCGGCTTTAAATGACCCTTTTCGGATAACTTAGAATATATTCTATTTCTGTAAGAAAGGGATTTTTTACTGTGATCAATAGTTTTGTGATGAGAATCAATCATTCTCATAGAACGACCATTGGTTGCCATACATCCATGTACAAGAGGAGAGTCATTTCCAACTGATGTTGACCCTTTGAAGGGACCAGATTGCCTCAATTGCTTGTTTTCTGAATGCCGGTGCTTTTCTTGTGAGTGAAGAATGTCTTTCTCCTTCTTCTTCCTTCTGTTCTTGTCAACTTCGAATTCTGAGCACACTAGCCTCATAGCAACAGATTCTGAACATGATCCATGTAGATTAAACCCAGAAGGATGAACATAAGAACACATATGAGGCGACACAGAATGGGAGCGCCGGTAAATAACATTTACTTGTGGAGAATCATCATCTTGTTGGTGTGTAATTGGTGGATGAATATTTCCAAAGACGAGCATGATTCTCTCCAAAATTGTAAATAGTGATCTTGCCAGAAGCCTCACAATATAGTCATAACTTCTATTCCAAGGAGACATGTTTCTCAGATTCTTCACTTCCTGCTGGTGCCGAGTGACCTTATTCTGAAACCCAGCCAATTTCCCCTTACGCGACTTAGGATTCGCCTGCATTCTCTTCAGGGTTTGTTCCCTCTCTGCTAGTACCTCAAGCTCTTGGGACAGTTCTGACATAGCAGCAACAAATCTCTCCATTTTCTTCACCTTCCTATCCATCTTTTTCCATGCATATTCCCAACCAGACCACTGAAGACGATTTTTAGAAGGGTTATGAACAAATTGTTCATATCTATGATACACTGGATCCTTGCACCTCTTACCCAACATGGCCACATACCTTGCTAGAGACGCAAAGTTATTGAGTATCTCATCCAATGCAAGTTCCATCAAGTAAAAACCATCATCAGAAACCAGCATTTTGACCCCAACCGAGTCCGCTATCCATTCTTTTAGGCTCGCTACATCTCTATCACTCAAAGAATGCCATAAATTAACCACCTTAGACATCAACCCCGCAACTTCATAAGCCAAAATTCCAATTCCTTCCTTGTCATCTGATGCCATCTTGCGGGAGATCAGTGGCCATAAAACATTGAGCCATGTCCCGTTGACTGCTTCACCCCTTATCGACATATCCTACTCAATGGATTCCTTAATCTAATTAACAAACTTTGTAGACACACTGTGTCCTGTATGCAATCAAACAAAGAAACACAAATTAGAGAGTCCAAACCTTTTAAAAGCCTTTAGATTTTTAATATGAAGAAGTGGAGCATAGTCTAAGATGCGAATCACATAATGATGAAAATTAGAGACTAAACAGCATGTTTGGATTTGCTTAAATTGCTTGGGGGAAAAAAATTCAAGAACTTATTAGAATAGTAAATAAATAAGCTAGTTCAAACTCACAATTTCAAAGAAGAAACATTCCAAGTCATGAGTAGCCCAAAATGATGTGTTTTAGTGTTTCAAGTAAAACTTCAATTTTTTTTCATCCTTTTTAACAAGGAAGAAAAATCTTGACCCCGAAATGTTGTTTTGGATCCTTTTCAAAAATCCTTTCTTTTATTTTTTTTTGCTCACCCTTTATTGTCATCAAACCAAATTTTGTCACTAGCCAAGCAAAGCAGCTCCAAAAACTCAACCAAGACCAAAACCACTATAAGACTCAAAGAGAAGAAGAAGAGAGAGGTGGGTTACTTCTACGTTCTACCTCCACACTTACATATCACTTTGCATCTCAAACAACTTTCACCATTTGAGCCACCCCTCATTTTCTAGACATTTATATTATAATGACACAATAACATCATGTGTGGGGGAATATGTCCCTTGGAGATGTGAATTCAGCATTTTTATCAAAACATGCAATATATATAAAGAAAGAAAGAGATGAGAAACATACCCTCCACAAATCTGAAGCAGCATTGAAGTGGTGAATGAGAATGAGACTAGTAGAGGAACCATAGAGGATGGATGGGAGGTTGATATGTAAGAGGATAATGGAAGAGACAAAGTTACAAATACCAAAGAGAGAGACACACAGTACAAAATTCGGTCAAAACGAGGTAATAATAATAATATGCTTTTGAGAAACGTGGATATTACTGTGACAGTTCAGTGGTTCATTGCGTTTGGTAATTGCTAAGTTCGGAAAGTGTGTGTCTGCGTTCGTGTGACTTTGTCTCATCCGAAGGAGATGTCCCTCCTATCCTATGCGATGACCCTTCACTTTTCCTTAAGATTTCTGGATTTTGATTATGTTTAAATAATGGGTTTTTATAATCGGTGCTCTTGGGGCATTGATTAAGCAAATTAAAAAAAGAGACATCTTATATGTATTTATGTTGTATAGGTGCTGGCTTATACTCCGTCTACTATTAACAAAGACATTTAATGATAAATGAAATGTGAATCAATATGATATCATATATATATATATATATATGCACACATGATATTATTCATTAAACAGCCGTAAGTTTTAAGACTTTTTAATAGTTTCCATATATTGATAACACAAACTTCTATCTTTTCAATATAGAAGTTTCTTTTTTCCCTTCTTATTTCCTTATTAGTATCCTTTGCATACTTGTTAAATGAACCCTTAAATAATTAGTATCTGATTATTAAATAGTAACTGATTTAAATCAAGTTAATAGACTTATTATAGGTTAAACTTTTAAGTTATTAAAGCACTAATTTATTTTATTGATATGATCCAAACTTGAATTTTATCAAATTAAGTATTGAACTACCTGATCAATCAAGCATTACTGATAATTTCGATTTCAATTATTTGATATAATACTTCGTGAAGATTAAGATTTTTTGGGACATTGTAGGCCAATGTGCGCCAATGGATTGTGCAAGTAGTTGTTGGTAGACAATGGCTTTTTCTTGTGGACAGTTCCATGATTCCATCGACATCGAGTCATTGTAACTTGGACATTTGGGGAATTTTATGGGGTATATGCTTGTAATTTTAACCCATGCACCATGATTTGGAGTAGATCTTGGACAGACATAGTCTACTAATTTAAAATTGGGTACATTCATATAAAAGTTGGTAAGGCTGATATATGAATTATTGTATATTGAATAAAGTTAATGAGTCACACTTTTATTATGAATATGTGTAAAGTTGTTACACTTGTGTGTATACAATACTGTGTGCGATGATTTCACCTATGAACTATTGCTGGTATTGGATCCATTGATTGGTATATGCCATGATATATGCCTCATGTGGGAGCAAGTTCTTTGGATTTAATGCTTGAGTTGAGACTAGGCATCATAACACTAGGAAGAAAACAACATTGTGCATTCCGCACAGTGCAATTGTTTGAACTATGTTGTGGTGTTACGTTTCGCCGCGACAATGTCATATTCGCAATGTTTGTTTGTTCTTGGCTGTCAAAAATATACTACAAATCATTTATATATCATAAACTCAGTTATCTTTTCTGCTAATTTGCAGTTCACATATAATTGAACTTGAATTTTTTAATCAAATTGATAACTTGATGCGGCTGTGTGAAGACGTGTTCTTTCTCAACACATATAAGTAAATATCAAACTAATTCAATTAATATTTTTATAGCTAACCAAGTATTCTTTGCTCCTGGATGCACATTTGCAGAGGACCTTCCAACCATTTATGTTGTGCCTTGCAGGGCAAAATAGCTAAATAAGTGTTTTTTGCTTTTCTGTCAAAAACTATATATGGGCTAAACTATAACCCAAAATTAGCCCAATTCTGCTTCTAGTCCAGGCCCATAAAAGACGGGAACTTGATTAATTCTTCTTCGTATGTGAAGTTCAGAACATTAAAAAAAATATAGGTGGAGATAAACAAAGGGAACTAGCGTGAAAAAAAAAGGTTGATTTTTTTTTTCTTCAAGAATATTCATCATTAATAGCAGTGATTAATCCCTTTAAGATATGAGCTCTCCTAAAAAGATAAATTTGTGACCATAAGACATTTTTCGTAAATATCATTAGGGGTTGTAAAGACAATGAATTTGTATTTATATACTAGGAAAAGCTTATAATTTTATTTACCAAAATTAGAAGTAAATTACACATAAGCGCTTTTATACTTTCACCCTTTTCAAATTAACCCTCCTCATGGTAGGCCTTGTAAAAGTAGACTGTGGACGGCAATTGTCAAAATTCCATAGGAGTTTGTTGATGGATTAGGTTAAGTAAGGTATAATTAATCAACATTTAGATGATGAAATTCACATGGGGTTGTAGCTTTTCAGCTTTATTTTCATTTTTTAATTTGCAAACGAAGCTACGTTTTTTTTTTAACTAACTTCTCTAAAACTCGTGGTCCCGCAATATATTCACGCTTCTCAATATTAGGTCACGACAAGGTTGGCATTTTTTCTCTATTTTTCTCCCCATTAATTTTCATTTGTTGGGACTCTTCATTGGAATTTAATCAATTTATATATGGTCATGCATTTGAGAGGTACCCTTCCTTTGAAGGCACCGATACAGAACAATTGAACAAAGTTGTTGTGGAATTTCAAAATAATTTGCGCGATAACCGACTTTGATATGTTCAGTGAAAGTAAAGATTACACAATGACATAATCAAATTAATATAATAAAAAAGCTATTCTTGAAAGTTTGAAACTATATAGCTCGCACATGATTGTTACTTGGGAATCTCCCTTTCATGAATTGCTTTCACCTTATTTTATAAATTAGTTTCGTGGTTAAAAGAGTTTCGTTTTCCATACGCGTGCTTGGAAAAAGAAAAGGACCAAAAAAAGGTTATATTATAGGAAAAACAAATTATTTTTGTTCTTCCACTATAATGCAGCAGAGAAATTCAATATTTGTTCATGAATATATATATATATATATATATATTTGGGTGAGTATCTATCTCAGTATTTTTAAAATTTCTTTCTGTTTAAGTTATCTATTATTTTGACCAAAATCTTTTTAATTATTTTATCTATCACTTCGTAATTAAATAAAATACTTATTATATACTTTTTTAATTTTATCCTCCAGACATAATTTTAAGCATAATAAACAATAAAATAATTTTATTTTTTTCAATCAATTTTTTTTTTTAGCGAGTATTCTTAGAACACACTCATTAATAAAATATATACTTTCATTCTCAAAGAATTGTTTAACTTTAAATGCACATATAAATAAATTAAAAATATTACAATTTTAGAGAAATTTATGTTTATTTTGTAAAACTACCCATGTATATAGTTAAACTCATAAATTAACCAACTAAATGCAATAAACTAAAATATAATATTGTTTATATACATATGGTCTCAAAGGGTTCAGTTAGCTACAAAAAAAAAAAAAAAAGCATGAGAAGCACACAATCATAAGCCTAAATACTACTTAATTTTGTCAATTACTCCCTAGAACTAATGTGTGTGTGTATATATATATACACACTGGCTAATATAATAACATGTTGGTACTAAACTTTACTGAGTGTTCAAAAGTCGAACTATCATTCGATTAGTATGACAAATACAGTAATAAAAGGAGTTTAGTAGTCAAAGCATAAGGTCTTTTATGATAACAAATTATGACAAACAGTCAATATATCAAAGTTAGTTGACACGGATGAAATATGTTTCTTAAGGAAAGGCACATTGACGTTGACAAAATCACAAATTTGACAGTCGACATGTTGAAGTAGATGTTTGTCATTTGGGATGAAGTTGGATCACCAAATATGCAAGCCACTACTGACAAAGTTATGAGGCTAATGTTTGACAAGTCGAAGTAGGAGTTCATCAGTCAAAGTTAGAGTTTGACTAGTCAAAGTCGAAGTTTGTCATTTGGGACTTAGGAAATTTTGAGGATCTTAAGAATATCGTCATAGCAATCGATAGGAGATAAATATTGGTTGTGCAACGGTTAACAATAATTATCGCCAAAGGTTATCTTTGAGTCCTATGATGTCTATAAATAGTAGTTATGTACATTTGTAAAGGGTTAGAGTATTTACTCATACACTCACTGTACAACGTCACCTTGATGACTAAACAAAGTCCAAAATCCTCTGAGTAATTGTTCTTAACTCCATTTTTCTACTTTTCTTTGACTAGATTTCCTATATTTCCTTAACACTTTATGTACCTTTACTTACATTTGTCACTCAATTACTTTATATTATGCAATTCTTCTACATTTAACATTATGCTAATCAAAATTCCATACACAATACACAAATCACACTACTCATTTCATCCTCATCTCATTAACACATATTTGACACTCTATTCTTTTTTGTTTGGAACCAAAGAAGAGTAGTTTTTTACTCCTTAATCAAGATCTGGAAAAGCAAATGTTGATGTTCAAATTTTTAAGTTTGTCGACAAATACCTGATGTAAAGTAGATTGACCTCCTATTCAAAGGGAATCGTCGATTATTTGTTGTTGACGTAAAGTGTCAAAACCTTCAATAAACATAACGATATTAATTTGTATGATAACTTGGGCCTTGTTTAACTTGAGTTGGGCTCAACTTGCAACCTAGACAACTTGATATTTAAGCAAAATAAATAAATTTGATAATACATGTAGCTAAGATACAAAACTCGTAGAAATATAAAGCTAATTATGATATATTTACCTTTTTTTGTTAATATAATATATTCACTAATTCGGCACATGAGAAGAAATGGAAATAATAATTAAATAAGTAACATGGAATTTAAATCTCAAATAAAAATTCTGTTAAAAACACTTATTAACAAAACCTAATTAATAAAAGAGAAAAAGGAAACGTAATGAAAAGAAAAAGAAGAAAAGATAAACATAAACTCCTCTTTCAATTACTAATCGATAATTTTTGTCATGATACTCATGATTATTACAAAATTTTAATTGATTGTAATGGATTGCGTGTTTTGTCAGAGGCGTCAACGGTCTTACCGACAGCTTTTATTTCACTGTTTGCTTTTTCAGACCTTGAACTGGTGGATTTATCTGCATTCTTTTTCTTTTTTGTTTCTACCATTTATTATTGAGTGAATGTTCATTTTAGTCCCCAACTTTTTACTCATAAGTCATTTTAGTCCCTGACTTTTAAAACGAGTCAAATCAGTCCCTAACATTACAAAATGTGAGTCAAATTAGTCCCTTGTTCCACTTTTATTTAACATTTTATCAATTAGATGATGATATGTAACATTAAGTTACATATTATTATACCATGTGTCATCTAAAGTGTAATAGAGTTTAAAATAGTTTATTTTGGTATCTAAAATTGTACAAAATAAGTCAATTTATGATGTATAATGAATATTTAAATGATTTATTTTATATAATTTTAAATATCAAAATAAGTCATTTTAAAATATATTCTACTTTAGATGACATATAGTATATCAAGGTATCACTTAATGTTATCAATCATCATTTAATTGATAGAAAATTAACTACAATTGAGTTAAGGGACTAAAATGACTCACATTTTATAATGTTAGGGACTAATTTGACCCATTTTAAAAGTCAGGGACTAAAATGACTCAACAATAAAAAGTGAGGGACTAAAATGAACATTAACTCATTTATTATTATTAGTGTTTATTAAAAGCTACTAATTGATTCGAGCACCCCATTTCCATCGAAGCTTCGACTTTCATCACTACCACTGCCAAAAAAAACACTGCAAGAAATATGGCTAAAGTAAATAGAGAGTGGCATGTTACACGCTCTTCATTATTCGGGATTCACAACATAAACGCCAACTATGAAAACCGAGAACCGATGAAATGCACAAATCATGTCACACCCCTCTTGAGTTTTTTTATTTTTCCCCCCTGTTCTTTAATCAATACTATTATTTGTTGATAAATGAGGTTATATAGTGAGAAAATTGTTCGGTGCACCATAGTTATAAGTTAAAGTTCCTCACATCACTATCAATGGGCGAATCAGAATATGGGTGAGCCAAAAAAGTACAAATACATTGAGATTAATTTTAATACATTTGTAATATAAAAAAAATTAATACTATTGATTAATATAAGAGTAGACACCAAACTCAGGCCATTAACAATTTTATGTTGGACAATTTGGTTCGAAAAATAAACCCTTCTCATGATTCATCAATAATTGAAACATTGGACAATTTAATCCCTTAGTAAAATCTATCAATTAAGTCTAAGTGGGATGACATGTTATGTCAATGAGGCGGCACGTCATGACACACATGGGAATCCCACTCATAGCCCTTAAGCAATACAACATTGTTTCATTATTTATTTTTACTCAAAACTAAGAACAACATAATGTAATAGAAGTGATTTATTGAATATAGAAAATGATTTATTGAATCCTTCCAAAACGACACCGTTCGAATGCTAATGTATCAGTTCATGTGATGTATAAATATTGCAACGTATTACATATATCATTCCATTAAAAGAGACTTAATAAAGAGACTAACTCATATTACATTTTAATTCTTAAGGGACAATGAGGGGTTTTTTTTTTATGAGGACAAAATCGTCTAGCATAATATCTTGAGAGACTAAGTTGGGTGTTTTGAGAAAAATAATAGATTATGATCAGTGATTATTATAATGAGCAATTACTTACGAGATAATTTGATATTTTTAAGAAAATATATTGACTAATATTAAAAAAACTATTTTTATATTATAAGTACATAAAAATAAAACTCAAAAGCATTATATATATGTGTGTGTATTAACATTATTAATTCTATATATTTTTTCTTAATTTATAATCTTTTCATTTCAATTTTTTCATGAATATTCTGATAATATGATTATATATAATTAGATGGACTATTAATAAATAATTTATAATCTTTCAATTTATATTTTTTCATGGATATCAAAATTAAATACTCTGTTTATTTTCGTTTGCTACTAAATGGAAAAACATTCAACCAATCACATCTTTTCTGCCTTAATGAAAAACATTCAACCACTCTTTTGAACAAAATCGTATACTGTGCAAGAAAACCTGGAATGCTATAAATAAAACGCTTGTCATGAGAACGTTAGCGTATAAAAATATACACCAAAACGCAAAGATGCTCATATTATCATAATATATCAGCATTCTTTTGGACTTATTAATGTATTATACAGAAGCAACAAATTTTGGATTCGGATTTACATGCAAGTTCGGAAATCGGAAAGTAAGATAAAGGGACAGGAAACTTTTTATTTTGCTCAGATAAAAATAAAACAAAAAGGCATTAATTTATGGCTTTACTTTACCAGAAGAGCACCAGTTTGACTGCATTTTTTTTTAATATCAGCAGGTTATGTTTTTCAAGAATTCCCGAAACTCTCTTCATAGTTACTACTCTTTTTGTATTTTTAATCAAAGACAGCTGCATATACGTTCTATTTACTAAAATACCCACACTTAGTTAACACGAAGCTTTCAATAAAAGATATTATTGGGTACTTTATTATTTATATTTTCAAAAAATAAAGTAGGCTTTTTTTGGGGGTGAAAAATACGAATTTATTAAGTTGCAGGCCCGAAAACAAGATTCTTAATATCTACAAGTAGGACACTCCTTTAGCGATTTCTATCTCAAAGGATCTAGCTCAGAAGGCCAAATTATCAGCAATTAAATTGCAAAACCTAGAAGCATAACTAGGCTTAGAAGAATAAAACCAAGAAAAAAATGGTTTAGAGGTGGAAATTCAATATTTCAACTTTAGTTTCCTTTAATTAGAAGATTTAAAAAAGAAACATGATTACCTCTCTCTTTAGTTTTAGTTTAAAGAAAAAGGTGCTATACACTATCATACTTCCTATTTTAAAATAACTGTAAAAAAACTAAACAATACATGTCAAAAAAAAATATTTTGATAAATATAAAAAAAATTAAGAGTTGATAAAGTTATCTTTTCATTGTCATTATTTATCTGGATAAATATATTCATTATTTTATTACTATAATACATTTATATTAAAAGTATAAATGAAAAATATTAATACTATTTACATATTATAAATACACAAACATTTTGGAACATAAAAAAGTCAAAAGCGAACAATTTTTTCAAAACAGGTGGACTAACATTATTGCTTACTAATCCATAAAACACTTTTCTTTTATTTGGACAACGCTATTTAATTAAATTTTAATTAATATAGTTCCAAGTAGACCAGACGGAATAAAATTCCTTGGACTCTAATTTGGTCAATCCATAAAATTTAAATATAAGATCTCACCTAAAACAAACTAAGTTTTTAACCCTTGCACTAAAAAAATGTGCGTACAACAAAACTTTTAAGATAATGATTAAAAAATCTTAAATAGTACTAAATTTTTTGCTTGCTGATTTGTTGTACTTGTTGTTTGGATTAAGAGCAAAGGGAACAAAAGAAAATTAAGGAGAAAAAAATGAAAGAAAATAGCATATTACGTTATTTGGATTAAAGGAGAAAAGGATAAGTGAGACCCATCACAAATATTTTCTTCTTTCAAGTGAACAAAAAATAATATAGTGAGATTTTTATGGTGTAAATTTGTAATTTTATTCCTATATTTCTGTCTTCTTCCGTAATAAATACTTATCAAAAATATTATTTTTATATAATTATATTTTTTTCTCTTTTTTTTTATATTCAACGAAACAATAAGAGAGAAAATGCACTTTATTTTCTCTTTTCTTCTTTTCTTTGCTTCCATTTTCTTTAATCTCATTTTCTCTTCTCATCCAAATAAATTAATAAAGTCATTTGTACTATTTTTACAAAAATCTTCTCATGCCCCAAACCTCCAAATAAATTAATAAAGTCATTTGTACTATTTTTACAAAAATCTTCTCATGCCCCAAACCAGCTCAATATGTAATCAGTAATACACATCTATTTAAACACAGTAATTCATTTACGTTTTATTATATAAACGTGTAATTATTGTTTGTACTCATTGAATTTTTCAAAGACTAGAAATTTCTTTTCAGTCAAATGGATGTAAATATGAATTCAGCTTTCTTTGATTTTTCTGAAAGAAAAATGTTAGGGACCAATTGAGTGTACCTAGTATTTTTTTTTTAATTTTTTGTCTTGATAAAATCATAAATATTCGGGACTTATTATCAGAAATCCAACCCGATTGAAAGCTTTTTTTAAAGTGGTATGGGTTTTACGATAAGAATATTTTTGTTTAGATTTTATTTTAATTTTAATTTTTATCATGTTATTTTATTTTTATGATTTGGTGAAGAAAATAACAAAAAATAAAACAAAAACAAAAACAAAATCACAAATAGTATGAAATGTTTTGCATTTGGATTTCAACCATTTTCCCACTCCTCCCAATATATGCTTAGTGCTGGTTATTGATTGGTTGTAAAGTCATTCGTACTATTTTGACGAAAATCTTTTAGCCCATACCAGCTCAGGAATAATGAATGTGCATTTATTTTGATACATTAATTAATTTACATTTTATGGATGTAATGCATTATTATTATTAAGATTTTGATAACCAATTTCCTAAGAACAATAATTAAATAACAAAAGAAAAAGTAAGTTTCAAAGATTTTGAATGAATCGCATGTATCAAGTACTTTAAAATTTATCTCTCCAATACAAAACTTCTCAAGGGGTAGAACCTAGAAGTTTCTTTTCAATTAAATAAATGTAAAAACAATTTCGGTTTGCTTTGACTTTTCGAAAAAATTATAGAGTGAAAAGATGCTGTGAGGCAGATGGTGTATTGCATGCATTCGAATGTTTGATTTATTTTGTGTTTTATTTTTTTTATTTTAGTCCTTTTTTTTTACATTTTTTTAAAATTTTATGAAGAAAGTAATTACAACAAAAAATGAAACATTTTTTTTATTTTTACTATTTCACTCATAAAATCTGAAAAATCAAAACAAGAACCTAATATGCTTCAAGGGTGTCTTAACTTTTTTTACCTTTGAATGCGTTGTAAATCACTATTTTTTTAATTCTTTAATCAGTATCCTAAAAATATTCTTTAGTCAAACCTTTTTTAAATAATATTTACAACATAAACATAATTAATCATTGAATATATGATGAATAATTACATCAGGATATTTTTTCAAAGACAATAAGAATTTAATATTTAATTCCAATTTCTTTTCTGTAAAAACCTTTCATACAAACATCTTATTATCACCACATAACATAATATATGTAGACACATTTCTTATAATTACTATATAAAAAATCACACATTTAGTAATATATAATTTTTATATAATTAAATAGTAAATTAAAATTTACATTTACAATATATTAAAACTAATCTCATATATTTATATATTTATCAAAAGAGATATTAAAGTTTCTCTCCCATGATAATTCCACATTCTTAATTGCACTTTAGAAATAATTAAATACACATATTAATGAAGAGTGAGAGTCCCAACAATAAAAAAGCAGTTTCTCCCCCATATTCCCAGTCTTATTCTCTCCCTCAATTAATGCCAATGCATAGGGGAGAGAGTGAGAGTTTCATTATTTCCAGTTTTCCACCCTCCAACACACATAAATTAATTAAAACAACAGCAACAACAACCAAAAAGAAAAGAAATTAAAACAACAGAAAAAAAAAAAGCTACACACACTTCTATTTAATTTGGCTATTTAATTTCTTTCTACTACTACTTCTTCTGGCGCCACTTGCACAGAGAAGAAGCACCCCTTCTTTGTTTCAAACTTCATCAGCCATTGTTCACCTTTTTTCCCCCTTCTCACCTTCATATAAAGCATCAATTTCCACACACCCTTTTGTTTCCTTTCTTCCCTTGAAACCACTTTTCAATGGAAGAAGAAACTGTTAACAACAACACCACCAACACCAACACCAATGTTTCTGCATCAGTGTCACCCCTTTCACCCCCACAACCACAACCAGTGATGATGAACATGAGCATGAACTTGGTGAATGGTGGTGGAGTCACAACAACAACACCAACAACAGCATCAGCAACAACAACAGCAGTGTCTTTAGGTGCAGCAACAACAATGGCTGCAACAATACCACCACCACCTGGAGCTGGAGGGAGCCTAGACTTGTTTGGTGAGAAGAAGAAGAAGAAGAGAGGAAGGCCAAGGAAATATGACTCAGATGGGAACTTGAGGCTAACATATCAGAATGCAACACCACCATCATTGCCATTGCCAATACCATCATCACAAACACAAGGCTTCACTTTTTCACCAACTTCACCACCTTTTTCTTCTGAGTTCTTCTCTTCCAAAAGGGGTCGTGGCAGGTCAAGTAGTTCCCATTTCCTTGCTTCTTTTGGTGAGTGGATAGATGGATGGTACAATCAATCAATCACTCTCTTTAGATTTTCCATTAGATTTCCCCTTTGTCACTCCGAAATCATGGTTTGAAAAATAATTAGAAAGAAAGAAATTAACTTTTGCTTTAATCATGGTTAAGAAATCAAACATGCTAAACATATGTTTCTGTCCCTCAAGTGCTGACCTCATCAGGTGTACTATTTGGTTTAATTTCTTAAGAAAATGCAAGAGTTTTCTGTAGTAAAAATAATTAATAATGTAATATAATAAATAGCTAAAATTTTCTTTCCAAAACAGTATGATGTGATATTTAATTTTTGGGCATATGGTGATTTTTACCTTAAATTCTTTAGTACTTGTTCTTGGGAATGTTTTTTATTTGAAGGTCCACTGTCTCTGGGGTTGGATTTGAGAAAATGTACTATTTTGGGTTGATGGGGTTGGGATCCAGATTTAACCTCAATTCTAATTTCAAAAAAGAGAAAAAGAAAAGTTAGTGCATTTCTTAAGCGGTGCCTTGATTCACATTTCATGTTTTTCCTTTTTCTTTGTTTATTTCTGATAATGGCCAAAAGGCAAGTTTGGGTTCAAGGTCGGTGAGAAAAGATATGAACTTTACTGATTCTGGCTAATAACGTAAGGTTGGTAGGTAGACGCATTTGCTTTAAGTTTTACGGCCAGAAATGGCGTATGTTTTTTTATTTTTTATTTTATAAATTTACCTTCTAGTTCTAATTGTGAAATTTAGTTAATCCAATATGTACTACTTTCTTGCATGTGCCTGTAATCTTTGAAGGTGAGGCGTTTGCAATCACTGCTGGTGGGGATTTTGTGCCACACGTTGTGACTGTTCATACTGGAGAGGTAATGCAGAAATCAGTGTACTTTGTTAGCCTTAAATGTTTTTTTATTAGTATGGTTGTTCTGTTATTTCTTGAGCAAATTTAACTCGTCTATTTCATTTAGTAAGCTAGTATAGAGATCTTATTTTATTAGTGTTCAGGATGTTGCTGGAAAGATTCTGTCATTTGCCCAGAAGAGTCCAAGAGGATTATGTGTTCTTTCTGCCAATGGAGCTATCTCCAATGTTACCTTACGCCAACCTGGTTCTTCTGGTGGGCTATTGACTTATGAGGTCTGATTTCATTTATCTAGCTAGATGCTCTTTTAGTAATTTTTTTTTTCATCTGTGATTTTTTATTTGTGTTTGGTTAAGGGGTAAGTTTTTATGGATTAGCTTTATATGTAAAATTACACATGAAAATTATCCACAAATACTTAGCCTCCCACCCTCCCTCTCCCATAACAAAACACACCCTAGATGTTGATTTATGATATAACACTATAGTCCTGATCTATGTAGCAGACCCCGCTTAGTAGAACAAGGCTTGGTTGTTATTGTTGTTGATTAAATTGATTGTATTTGCAAGATATTGAGCCTTCCATGATGAAATTATCCCATGGATAATCTCGTGGGCTAGCCTAATTTTGTCTTAAGTGTAGACTATGGATATGCTATATGCCATAGCAATGGGTACATTTATATCAGACGATCTCTGTTTGTTCTCTCCATGGGGGCATAGACAACGTTCCTTCTCTATGTATTGGCTGGATACTCAAAATTGGGTTGTCCCTTCATGACATCAGCTCAAGTGTGAGATCTAATATTGGGAAATGGGAACTAAGATAATTCCAAAGATGCAGAACTAGTAGCTTACCAGATACATAATCCACTAGCCCGAGAAGTTACCTTTACTTCTCAACTAATATCAAAATCATTGTTTCGCTGGGTATCTTATTACAGAAGCTGAGTTTCAGTTATGGTACTATTTAAACTGATTTTTTGTAGCTTAAGCATTACAATTAGATTTTTTTTTTTATTAACAGCATTACAATTAGATTAGAGACATCTTCAAGAAATGAAATGCGCAAAGAAAATGAAATGACACAGTGCACAGAAATAATTCAAATTATTTATATATTCCGGCATTTACCTGCCAATGCACATGCAAGTCTATCTGAGGTCATTGTCAGGAGTCATTTTCTGCAGTTCTGCACCTTTTTTTTTCCTGTTAGTGATATAAGCCTTTGATTACAACTGATTTTGCAAATTCTTCATTAATTTAGTCCACTACATTACATTCAGGGGCGGTTTGAGATTTTATCTTTGTCTGGATCATACACAATCTCTGACAATAATGGCATGAGAAGTAGGACTGGTGGATTGAGTGTCTCACTAGCAGGTCCTGATGGTCGTGTGATTGGCGGTGGAGTTGCTGGTCTGTTGATTGCTGCTAGCCCCATTCAAGTATGACATTTTCTTTATTGCTTTCTAAAGATTAACTGATAATGGTCAGTTCGGTATGAGATGAAAAATCATGGATTGATTGTTAATACAATTTAAAATAAAACTCATCCAAGAATTTTTCGCTTGTCTCATTATTTGAACACCAAATGAGTACATCAAAATGAGACCCTTAAGAATGAGAGACAAAAGTAAGAGAAAATCTACCAATATTATAAACTATGGTGTCCTTATAGCGATATCTACCAAGTGATTACTTGCCTTAAGATTATGTTTGGTTAGAGGGTAAAAATGAGGATAAATTTTTCATAATTGAACTTTATATGTAATTTTATATATGGAATTTGATTATGGAAAATTTACCTTATTTTTACCCTTCAACCAAACATACCTTCGGAGAAGTGCATCATCATGACAATACTATAGAAGTACTTTTTTTTTCCCCATCAAAATAAGCACTTTTTTCTCTAAAAAAATCCACAGACTAATGCACTCATTATGCATTCATCTACTTCTATTGGAAACTAATTTAGCAATGGTTTTCAGCTTGTATTGGGAACCTTCATTCCAAATGGTTCCAGGCCTCATAAAAGGAAGTACCACCGTGAGCATACAGTGGCCTCGCCTATTTCAGGTGGTCCAGACACAGTCACAGCAGCAAGGCCTATATCACAAGCAAATCCTGATGGTGAGAATAACTTTCTGATACCAACATCTCAGCTACCTGAACAAAGCCAGAGAGAACCTGTCGGTGTTACAAGTGATGAAAAGCTGAACCTAGATGCCTCACCTCATGATGCTGCTCCTACTTGGAATGGTTCTGAAGAGTTCTCAGATCAGAGAATATCCCCAGACATCAATATATCTTTGCCTGATGAATAGAAGGTTCTGTTACTTTTCGTTTTGCTCTAATGATGTTTCACTCTCAGGTCAATAATCTATTATATAAGCCTTTTTTGGTCTCTAATATTTATTTGTTCTTTTGATGTGGTCTCTTATTTTTCTTTCATTGCATAGTAAAGTGAAATCTAGTCACTTTCCTGTCACTGACATGACATAAATAATACTGACATGACGCATACATGAATGGGACGCTATTTGTGCCTGATTAGCATTTTCCCGTAATTTTGTGATGAAAAAGTGACTAAAAACCATATTGGTACAAAGTTTGTAACGTAATGGACTAAATTGAGAAAAATTAAATATCAGATTGAATAAACAGATAAAGATGAGAGATGGAAAAAAAATGTTTTACTATAATCTTTCAACATCTCATCAGTTTGTAACTCTTTTACCTTCTTATGATTTCAGGTGATGCTGAGGCTGACATGGTAAAGAGTGAAACTAACAGCAGGACTTTGTCATGACAACTAGTTTATTTGACATAATAATGTACAGTTGTCAGAAATTAGAAAGGATTATTGCAGCCATATTATTTTTTATCTTACAGTTTCTGTTGAAAACTTTTAGAGTTTTCTTTCTCTTTGTTTTCTTCTTTGAGTTGGGAGCTAGGTAGATGGATGATCTTAGAGATTGTTCAGCTATTGAATTGGGATTGTTTCAGTGAAATTACCTTTAGTTTTTCTTTTTTCTTCCTTTTTTTTTTATTGTTTTCACTTTTGCACACATTATGACAATTCTTGGTAACTATTGAGAGTTGGCACTTGAAGAGTCTACCAAGTGCTAACTACTGAGATTGAAGTCTATCTTTTTAGTCTGGCAGTAGTTTTCAGAAATTTCAAGCTAATTCTGAGTTCTGACCCAGATTTAAAATGGTTCAAGCTACTTTATATGATAAATATTTTTCTTTATATTTATTTGAGTGGCAACAATATGATGCCAGAAGTTAAAGCATTTTCCAACCGAAAGAGAAATGTCAAAGCATTATATAACTAATTACAATAAACAAGAGAGACGGCAACCTTAAGTATTTTTTTGGATTCTTAACAGTATTCTGAGTGATTAATCTCTTAAGAACTGATCACATGTTTAAAAAGTTAGAGACTCTTGCATCTTGAATAACCTTTTATCATTAACTCTTTGGATGAATACTAGCATCTTTTACTCTATTAAATATTAATTGAAAAATGAGTCTGTTTTATTTTGATTTTCACATTCTGTATTTTTTATTTTTAGAATTTTTTGAAGTAAATAATAGAAATGATAATTTTTTATTTTCTTTCTTATCTCGCATTTTCATTATATTCTTCTAAAATTCTAAAAATAAAAAATAGAAAATAAAAACAAGAAATAAAAACTCAAATCAAACAGATATTATGCTTTTCAAGTTACATAATAAAATATAGTTTAATAATACTTTCATCCACTTTCATTTGTTTGTTAAAATTTTGACAGTTGATATATAGATTAAGAAATCATTAAAATGACTGAAACATAAAAACATTATCATAATTAGATTAAACTATCTATTATTACTCTTTTCATTTCTCACTCTATTAAATATTCTCTTTTCTCTCAATGCATAAAGGGTAGAATTGGAAAAAAATATTTTATTAAATTTCTCAAATGACAAATAATATTATACAAAAAGATTGTTAAATGGACACTTTGAACCTAAATAGCACGATACTCTACTTACCAAAAAAAATTTACAAAAAAAAGCACTAGATTTCCTCCCTTTTAAAACATCTATTAATTTAAGGCAAACATAAATATTAAGAAAGATAATAAATAATATTGATAATAAAGTAAAATATATTGAATGAATTAATATATCCTATATATTAATTAATATAGCATAATCTCCAATGCTAATATTAAATAGAATGCTTTGAAAAACTAATGTATAACTAAAGGCAATAGTTAATGAGTGAAATTAGTTATGAGCAATATTGACAAAAATATATATATACTTTATTGAAATATGAAATTGACACGCATTTCAAAATGTAAAGTTGTTTGAAAGTGAACAAGGGACAAATATTCTAAAAAAAATAGAATAATTAACAACAATAACCTTATTAATTACAGTAATATATTTTCTCTCTCCTAATTAGTAACAAAATAATTCTTTCTCGCTCCTAATTACTAACATAATAATTATCTCTCTCTTTCCTCATAATTACCGGTTTCTCTCGTACTTACTCGGTTCTAAGATAATTGTCCACTTTTAAATGTGTATATGTAGATCAAGAAAATAGTTGAAAAAGTCTTCACAAAAAATTTTGGTGTGTTTGACAAAATTGTCTTTAGTACTTACCTCATTCCTCTTTTATTACTCTCAATATTTTTTTCCACTCTCTTTCCTCTACCATTTAATAGGGATATAGCTAAAAAAAACAATAATATTATTGTGTAATTTTTAAAATGAACAAAGTAAAATTTTAAAAGTGAACCGTTATTTGAGAATAGAAGTAATCATAGTTACAACATCATATATTTTACTTTATCTACTCATCCCCTAAATTTTGCAATTACATGCATTGCAAATAGAGTAAAATAAATTTAGTTCCTTTTCAAAACAGGGACTTTAAATATGTATGCTAGACATAACCACTAATAAAAATAAATAAATAAATTCTTAATTCATTTTACACTTTTATTTTTTTTAAAAATTGTATTTAGGACAACTTAAGGCAGTTAAACTGAGCCCATCGGACCCATCTACTACACCCACCCCTTTGCACGACGCCGTCTGTTACAAGCCCAAATACCTTTTCTTATTGTTTGACGGGGTCCAAATATTGTTTACGTATCACGGTTTTCAACCAATTATATCAATAAATCTCTAATGTTGTATATGTATACAATTACGATAAAATAAATAATCTTAATATGTGATTGAGTAACTTTGTTAAAAAATTAATGTTATGGAAATAACAAAATTATACAACAAATGCATACCACACACCTAATTACCATTAGACATTATGAGTGTTTTCCATTCATCTTACTCATTTATTATATCTAATAGTGATAAGGTGTGTGATATGTATTTATTATGCAATTTTATTATTCCCATAATATTACTTTTGTTAAAAGAAATGTATATTTACACTTATGGTATGTTGAATTCGAACCACGAATATATAACGGGTGGAGCATGATTATGAAAATTTTCTTACTAATTTTTGCTCCTCTACCCCAAAATCCTATCTAATTGATACAGAATGTACATTGTACAACTTACACTAGTATGTCAAACACTGTCCACTGAATGAAACAAAATTGAAGTTTATTAAAACCGAGATTAATGGGCAAATCTTACTTCTTCACACGACTTTCTTCATGCTAATGGCACATTATTCTAGTCCTAAACCAAGCTAATCTTAATGATTAATGTCAGTGCCACGTCAAACTAATGCTGAGTGTATAAAGTCTAAGTATGTAATGAATAATAATGATGCGTAGGTGGAGATTATTCACTATTTGAAATTTAAGTTAAAGTTAATAATTAGCATTAACTAACACGCCAACTTAATTAAGATTTCATGTATGACTAAGGCAAAATTATAGGTAAAGATTTCGAAAGATTTGTGACTATTGATAACGATATAATTGCTCCTTAGTCATATTATAGTGTATTCATTACATGGGCACAATTCATATTTACCCAAACTTTCAATACATACACTACTAATCCACAAAAAAGCATGTTGACGCAACAATGGCATTATAATTCTATTTTAAATAAATTTTCATGTTTTATGTATATAAAAAAGGGTTTCGGAGTAGAAGATAAATATCCAAAAAAATCATTGAAGCGAGGGGAACGAGAGAAACAAAAGATAAAATAAGTTCATGAATTTTTTTTAATAAGTATTTTTATAAAATATTTTCATGAAATTAATATTTACGATATTATTATTATTATTATTATATATAAAATTATTCATGTATCTCTATCTAAAATTCAGAAAATATTGGAAAGAAATAATTAAGCTAGGCCTCAATTTTGATGCATGTTATGATCCTATTATTTTTCCTGGAAGCATGTGGACCATTTATCCATAAATTCTTATGTATATATTTTTCTTTTAGTTTAATATTTAAAATTATAACATTTAAAAAATGTTCCTAGAATGGAAAAGAGAAGAGTGCTTTAGCGGATCAATTATAATATTAATTTTCTAAAATTCTAAAAAATGTGTTTATTTAATCTTTCAATTCTTATATCAAATCAAAGGAGTGATTATGTAACAAAAAAACAGAAAAAATAATTAATTATGAGAGTAAGTATAGTACATATTGACTATTAATTTTGATAAGAAGTTAATTATCTTATAATAATAATAATAATATAATGACAATATATGTGTGGTGAATGAGAATCTGTAAGGATTTCGTAAGATATTTTTACTTCCTTATTTTCATTTTAACTTTTGATTTAACCCATTCTATGATTCTATTTGGGTAAATAATTTATTTAAGTACTTATACAAAAGTAGTTTTTAAAAAATAACTTATAAATAAATTATTTTATTTTTAAATAATAATAATAATAATAATAATAATGTTTATTTTTAATGTTTTAGAATATACTTCTTATTAAGAAGTTAGATATTTTAACTTTTCAAAAAGTACTAAAAATAAATTTTAGAACAATAATAAACTGTTTAGTCAAATAAGACAAAAGTAAAAATATGATTTTTAACTTTTAAAAAGTAAAAAAAAATCATAAATTGTGCTATCCAAATAAATCCTATGTGAAATTGAAAATAGTCTAAATTGAGATGGTAAAGTTAAAGTGTGAGTAGGGATTTTTCTTTTTAATAATGTATATTTCAACCATTGATTTCATATTTTGTGATCAAACAATAATATAAAATCACGAGGCTTAATATAATTGTTAGCTATATGGGATCTTTAAGTATTTATTTTGAGATTCGATTCCTGATAGAGTGTGTGAAAAAATATTGTGGCTAGAGGTAATTCCAATGTTTTTGAGTTCTATATTTCAAAAGGATTAGTCATTATTTTTTATGATGAATATAATCTTTGTTCCTCCAATATATATATTTTATTACATTTATAACTCATTTTTTTTTATAGATTATAAAGTAAGAAACCCTTGAATATGTTTTTTTAATAATGTATAAAACCCCAAAACGTGAGTTAAACAGGAATACTATACTCTTTTTATGAGTAATAGTAGTAAATGTGGGTAGTATATTCATACATAAATGATTAAGATTAAAAATTATTTATTGGTCACATGATCAATTAAACACTCACATATTTTTATATTTTAATCTATTCATTCATATAAAATTTAACATTTAAGGTTTATTCCTCTTACTTTTATTATAAATTAAATCTTTTCTTTCACTTGACTCACTTCTACAAGGGGTTGACTCAAGTAAAAAAAGTGATTTATTATGAATATTCTTGTAAACATCATTTTCGATCATAAAAAGAACAAGAGTCATGAAGAAAAAAAGAACACTAACGCAACTGATTTTGGGAACAAATATCATTAATTTTCTTGTGTTTTTCATATTGGAATCATGTTGGGAAAACGTCAACTAATATTTTATTTTCTTTTTGTTCTAAATTTGAAAATATATATATATAACGGACCTCGTGTGTGTTTGGGTAAGAAGATTATAATCTAAAATCTACTTTTTTTTTTTTAGGAATAAAAGACGTTTTGAAATAATTTGTTATGTTTTTATAAGAACAACGAATATATTATAAGCAGAAACTGATTACTTTAAGATAAAAATAATTTATAATGTATCATTATAAGCAATTATTAGAAATTTTGTATCATAAGCATAACATACTACTTTCAAATTACTTTTAAATTATACATCTAAACATAGATTACTTTTCAATCAATTAATTCAAATATATAATTGATTTTCACATAGTCAACTATAAAAAAATAATTATACTTATAATTAATTATTAAATTAATGTTTATGTTACATCTTTGTTAAATTTACCCTACGAAATACTTTAAACTAGAGCCTTTGATTTCTTGAACCTTTTTTTTTTATTTCCATTTATTATCTTTTAATTTGATAAAAATAATTAAATTGAGTTATTTTAAGATATATTTTAATCACTAGAAGTTAATAAGGCAATTAATGAATTTTTTATTCCCTCAATTTACATTTTAAGTGTTCATCTAGAAAAAATTATCCAATATATTTTTTTGATTTGTTATTTTTTTCTTGTAATTTTACCCTTGTCCTATTTATTAATGCAGTGCGAGAAAGATGAGATTCAAGAAGGAAAAACTAAAGAGTAAACGAAAAGAGAGAAAGGATATTTTAATCCAATTAAGTTATACTTTTTCTACATTTGTGTTAATTTAATGATATCTTTATTCTTTTGCTAAGTTATTAAACAACTCCTAAAAGTGGCCGGGGTGGGTAGTAAAGTACTCTTTCCATTTGAAAATAATCGTTGATCTTTCAAATTTCATTTTTCACAAATACTTGTCCATTCAAAAATTTCAAACAATATTTATTATTTTCTTCTCATTATACACTTTAGTAATGGAAGGCAGAGAGTAAATGAGAATAAATAATTAAAGAAGAGAGAGGTAAATAGTAAGAATGATTTGATACTCCCTCCATTTTATAATAATTATCGATTTTTAACTTTTTAATATTTGAAAATATATGTCCATTTAGTCTACTTAGATAATATTAATTTTTTTCCATTTATACTTAGTATAAATGTGCTAATTAAGTAATAAACATATTTATCAAGATGAATAACAATAACTATATAAGGATAATTTTGTCAACTTATATAATTTTCTACATTTATAAAAAAAAAAATTGTCTTCCTTAATATGTGTATTATTTGGTTTTTAACAATTATTATGAAACGAATGGAGTAAATTACACCTAAATTTTTCTAAAAATTTTTCAATTTTTTCCTTAATTCATATGCATATTTAAAATTGAACAAGTATTTCAAAATGAAGGGAGTAAGACTTTACTCTTGAAAAAAGCTATGCATTGATCCCACTAATGTTTAATACTCTCTCCGTTATTGAATAATTGTCCACTTAAAAACATTTCTTTGTCACAAAATAATTGTTCACTAAAAAAATTTATGTAGTAATAATTATTTTTTCAATAATATCTTTATTAAATATTATTGACTTATTAATGAAGGAGAGATAGAGCGATAATTAGAGTATTGAAAAGAAATAAGGGCAATTTAATAAATTATTTTTTATTTTTCTAATATTAATGTTCATGCAATTATTTCCTCAATTCAAGTGAACATTTAAAACTGGACAATTATTCAAAGATTGTGGGACTATTTGAGTTTTTCTAATTAGTAGCATGTTAATAACTCAAAAAAGATAAGGGCCTATTTGGTTTGAGTTTTCAGTTTTTAGTTTTCCAATTTTCTAGATTTTGTGAAGGAAATACTGAAAATTCTAAAAATTAAATTCCAGTTTCAGTTTTTCTTTCATAAAATTCTGAAAACTGGAAAAATTAAAAATGAAAATTGGAAATTCAAACTAAACATACCCTTAGTTTTTCATTGAAAATTATGATTTTTAAGCTTTTAATATGTGAGCTCCATTAAAAAGTTTACAAACTTGCAATCTTTTCAAGTACTACCTTTATTCTTAAATAAGTGTCCAGTTTTTAAGTCACATATGAATTAAGGAAATTACGATTGATAAAGTCTTGATGTAACGATAATTTAGGTATGTTTTACTAAATTACTCACATGTTATCATTTGATAGAGGTAAATTGAAAAAAATAATTAATAGCTCCTAGATTTTTAAAATAGACAATTTCAAAATGAAATTTTATTTGAGAACAGGAATAGTATTAACCGGCGTGTAAATGGCGTAGATTAGAAAAACCTTTAATATCTAGTTCTTGTCAATATTATCATCTATCACTGTAACTACATTTTTCAATGCAATTGTGGAAATGCCTATTTTTAAACACAAATTAAGAAAAATATTAATAAATAGCCTATAGTGTTAGAATAATTTTAAGTGTATTTTATACAACTGCTATTTTCATCTTAATCCAACTTATTCTGTCTTACTTAAAACTCTGTCTAATTATTTATTGAAAAAATAATACTCTCTTAATTTTTTTAAACAATAAATAATTGTTAAAAAAAAAGTTTGAGAATGAATATTGTATTATATTAAGGATTTGTTTAAACAATATAACTTATGATTTTTTTTAATTTTCTGAAAACTAAAAGTTATATTTTTACTTTTTCTCTTATTTGGCTAAACAATATATCACTTCTCTAAAATTATTCTTAGTGTTTCTTGAAAAGTTAAAATATTTAGTTTATTAATAAATACTTTCTAAAATTCTAAAAATAATCATTTTTATTATTATGTTATTTAATATAAAATAATTTATTCATAAATTATCTTTTATAAATGTTTAAATAAATTATTTATCCGGGCCTAACCCCTAAGAATTTCTCCACACAGAAACACTTGTCACTGAGTTTTGAGGCATAGTGAGTGCAAAACACATATATAAAACAGATGACCCTCACAGTCAGAGAGGCCACAACTCAACCAAAAACAAACATTCTCTCCATTCATTTATCTCCCTTTCTTTTTGCCTTCCATAACCTCTCTCTTTTTTCAACCCTTCATTTACTTTCTCTCCGTCACTGTGGTGTTCTGCTTCTGATCTTTTCATTTTTATCACAGAATCATAACAGGTTTTTCAGTCTCACATAACTACACAAGTGTATTCATTTCACATAATGCTTTTCATTTTGTGTTGTGTTTGCAAACTGCAAAGTAGGAAAAAAAGTTGTACATTTTTGAGCTTGTGTGAATGACATTCATTCCAGCTCTTCCTCCATTCTTCTTTGCATAATCCTAAGTCCAAAGAATAGTTTGAAGGGTATAAATTAAGTTTTAAATTTTTTTTCAACATATTTATTATAAGGATTTTTTAGTCATTACCAAAAAAAACTTATAGTTTGGTTATTTAACCAGTGTCCTTGAGATACTGGATGGTCAAAAGAAAAACTTCAGTACGTTGATTTATGTCTTAATATAATTTTTAGTAATAATTTGAGCAAAGATGAAGAAAAGTTGCTTTTGAGGTGTATCATGCAGAAAAGAAAAAATGCTCTTGATTCTTTACCAAAAGTTGGTTTCTCTCTCTGTTATTATTATTATTTTACATTTTCTGTTGATTTGATTAAACAATGTTGCAGTGAAAACATTTCAAATTATGGAGGCGTTTGAAGGTGCCAGAGAAGACATTGCCATGCAAGTTGGATTGGTTTGGAGGCAAATGAAAGGGCCAGTGGTGGTGCCACTGCTGAGGGTGGCAGTGCTTGTGTGCTTGGCCATGTCCTTGATGATGTTTTTGGAGAGGTTGTACATGGCCGTTGCCATTTGCTTGGTGAAGCTTTTTGGTCCAAAACCTGACACGCGTTACAAATGGGAGCCTATCAAGGATGACATTGAGTTTGGAAACTCCACTTACCCTATGGTTCTTGTTCAAATCCCAATGTACAATGAAAGAGAGGTTACAATTATTTTTTCAATTTCAGTGTCAAATTTAATGGGCATAGTTTGTGTATATTGCTCCATCCCTTTTAAAACCGAAAAATATATTTTCAACCACCCATATCTTAGACATCATATCGATACTCAATTTATCACTCTTAAATTTTGTGTAGTCCTTATTTAAAATACAAATTTTGATTTTTCACCTTTAAATTTAATTGAGTGTTCATAAATATCAACTTTTTGATTATTGAAATAGCATCACCCTTTAAAATTAGTCTCAATTGAATAAGGTAGTATATTAAAAAAATTAATTGTCTTGATATATTAATTTCATAATGTACCAATTTCAGAATATTTGTTCATTTTCAAATAATTTCATATTTTTAAATATCTGTTAGTTTTGTATTTCGATAAATTATTAATTTTCTTCTTCCAACACTATCCTTAATTAATTTAACATTTTTAAAGTATTTAATTTAATATTAGCCTTGAATATTGTATTATATTAATTAATATGTAGAGATATATTAGTCTATTTATTATATTTTACTCGATTTCAATATTATTTATTATCTTTACTAATATCTATGAAATTTTATTTATTATCTTTATTAATATCTATGTTTATCCTAAATTGATAGATATTCTGAAAGGAAATGAGAAATAATATTTATCATCTCTATATCTATTATAAATATATGTATCTAGTTATTTATTATTTTAATTTTAGGTTTGACTTTTGCTTCGAATTGCAGGTTTATCAGTTATCAATTGGTGCAGCTTGTGGGCTTTCTTGGCCTTCAGATAGGATAATCATACAAGTCCTTGACGATTCAACTGATCCAACAATCAAAGTATGTGTTCCATATGCAAAATAAAAATTTGGACTCTAAAAGTATGTTTGTATGTTGATTTTTGAAGGAAAAAATGATGAAAGGAAAGGAGTTTAGAGCGTAAAATTTTAAAATTTTATTCTATAAACTCCTTCCCTTCATTAGGTAGTGATGTGTAAATTATTTCAGGTATTAGTTAGAAAACTAATTAATGACATAAGTTATATATATATATACACACACATTAATTATTAATTAAATTGTAAAAATTTTTGTATTTTATATTTTTTATTAATGATTGAAATTGTATACTTTATTTTTTAGATACAGCTGCATTTTCACAGAATAATGAAGCCAAATCCTGAAATAAAATCATTACCAGCGTTCACTTATTAGTTTAAACTTGTTAATGAAGTTGGATCATGACAATGTACGTGCACCAAAATGATGAACCCGTTATTACAACCTGTGCAATTCATTTATTTTTTATGGAAAAATTAATGATTGAGAGGCCTTATTGGGCATGTTAATTGGTGATGATTTGATTAATGAATATGATTAATTATCTGAATAATTCTTGTGACAAATTAATGAACAAAATGCAGGAGTTGGTGGAGCTTGAATGCACTAGATGGGCAAGCAAAGGGGTGAACATAAAGTATGAGGATAGGGGCAACAGAAATGGGTACAAAGCTGGTGCTCTAAGAGATGGCATGAAGCTCATCTACACCAAACATTGTGATTATGTTGCTATCTTTGATGCTGATTTTCAACCAGAGCCTGATTTTCTTTGGCGCACTATCCCATTCCTAGTCAACAATCCTCAACTGGGTCTTGTTCAGGCACGCTGGAAGTTTGGTAAATTAATTAATTAATTAATTAATTATATATATATATATATATATATATATATATATATATATATATATATATATATATATATATGCTTATTTCATCCAGAAATAACTGTTTAAAAATTAATGTATTTAGCTATAATTGTGGTCATATAGATTGACTTTTTTCCTATTATTTATAATTGGAAGTAGTCTATAATACATCAAAAACCCTTTTTCTCAATTTGGATTTGTGTTTATCAAATGGCTGCTTTCTTTGGATTAACATAGCTTTGCTTTTAGAAAAACTAGTTGAAGTGGTTCTTTTGTGTTATGGAAGAAATTGGTTTTGCTAACTATGGCAAATCCTCTACTTTATATTTAAGCATATTCTCTATAAAGCTAATGAGATTTGAAAATAATAGAGTGCATCTTTTAATAAAGTTAGCGAAACTTAATTTGATAATCATTGTGTCTATAATTAAATTTGTCCCTTATGGTCTTCACAAAGATCAATGTTGTTTTCTATGTTTGTTTGGGGTTCTATATTGCGTGCCTCATGTTCTTGGGAAAAAAAGTGGGAGTTGCAACTCAGCAAATCTCTTTACATTTTGGATACAGTCTGTCATGACAAGTCATCATCATCAATGGACTATAATAGGTAATTACACATGATGTAACCATGGTGGTTTGGGGTATTATCACTGCTAATGATTCATTTATAGAAGGAATGGGGTTAATTGCTGTGACCAAAAAGTCAGGTAAACAGTTGGACCACATAGTTTAATATTGGAAGAGAGTAATATTTGGGAGTATAAGGCCTGAGAGCACAATATTTTATGCACCAAACCTTCATTGGTGATGCCTTATTTTTATTGTAAACGCTTTGAAAATGAGTCATAGTAAGTTTATCTTAGAGTTCATGATTTTTTTTGAAAAAATTTGAAGTCACTTATCTGTAAATGATCATAGCCGTTTGAAAACAATGTAGAGTTTTGTGAAAGTAAAGTCACTCATAACATAAATGGATCATACCACTTACTCTGAAAAATAAGGGTTGGTGAAAATAAAGTCACCCTCACATCAAATGGACCATGGCCGTTACTTTGAAATGTATGTGTAAGATTAGCAAGTAATTATGAATATCAAAGAAGTTATTTCAAATTTAAACAACACATGAATTTGAGTGGGAAGGGTTTAATTCTGGTTTCGAATGTTAGTATATTTTTTTCTTTTTTTTTGGGAGAGGAGGTGGGGGGGGGGGGTGTTGAAACATGAGGTGTTAAAATTTATTTCACCAGTGCCAAGATCTAAAATGAAGAGACTAAACAGAATTTTCCCCTTTTTGTAAAAAAAATGGTATACCTTCCCCCCTGGTCAGAAAATGGCATAGCTTCCAATTGTTTCATATATTTAGTAATTTTATTTTATTATAGTAATAGATCTGACCCATATATATATATATAAGGAAATACTCTTTGATAAAAAAAAAGATATAATTTGATTTCTTTTCTTATAATTAAATTACCTATTAAAGTAATTAGGTGACACGAAATAAAAACGAAAAAGAAAAACAGAAAATTACAACTGGCTCGCATTAACCCAGCCATGGTCACGGTAAATTATGATCTCTCCTAAGCCTTTTGATTAATTTTGTTTTAGTTACATGAGTACCACTATTCCATGTGATTTTGAAAATTTTCAATATTAATTATATTGATTAAATGATGATACATGAAACGAAAATTGCACAAACTCATGTATTTCATGACACAAAGTGACATGGACATTTTAAAATCATTTTAAAGAAAAATATATTTTCAACAATGTAACAAGAACTTTTCTTGCAGAAATATCTGATAAAAAAATCCAAAAAAGAAGAAGTGATAATGTAATAACTTAAGGAATATAATAAAATAAAATACGTGATAATAAGATTCGGTGAATGTGAGTGACTGAAGTACTCTCTCCTGAAAAATAATTCATAATTGTCACCAAGTTTTGTTGAATTAATAATGTGCTTTCTGTTTTCCTTTTTTTAAAAAAATATTTTTATTTTATTTCAGTGAATGCCGATGAATGTTTGATGACCAGGATGCAAGAGATATCACTGGATTACCATTTCACTGTGGAACAAGAAGTGGGGTCTTCCACTCACGCCTTCTTTGGCTTCAATGGTATCTGATGCAAATCTTTTCACTTTCTATATATATATATATATATATATACATATATATTTGTTAACTCTTTATAAATGATATAGGGACTGCTGGTGTTTGGAGAATTTCGGCTATGAATGAGGCTGGTGGGTGGAAGGATAGGACCACAGTGGAAGATATGGACCTGGCTGTTCGAGCTAGCCTCAAAGGATGGAAATTCTTATACCTGGCCAGTTTACAGGTTCCACTTATTTAAAATAAACCAACGTTACATGGCAAAAATTGCCAAAAATAAATAAATAAATAAAAAGTGGTTGTTTGATATATTAAAATAATATAACTGGCGTAAAGTTAGTAAAAGTAAAACTTAGTATTGATAGAGTCATGTATTTTTATTTTTATTTTTTAAAAAAAAGAGCTTACCTTCAGTTGGTTGATGAATTAGACTGATTTGTAGTGCAACTTTTGTTGTCAAAAATGGCAAAAGTTTTGTCTTAAATTCTTTGTGAAGCTTGATAATGTGCATGTCAGTGATTGTGAATTTCTTTATCGGTGACTGATGTGGAAATAAAAATAATATGACTCATAACTGAGCATGTCATATGATTCGAACATAAATTTTAGGAAAAAATCTAGCTCTATTCAATTCAAGTTGTCAATCTCATTGCATGTTACCAAAATTTCAAGTGCTTGTGTGTATCAGAGAAAATGCAAGATGTTCTTGTGTGCATCAGAGAAAACGCAAGATGTTTATGTTATTTCTTTCTTCTCGATTGTTCACTGCACGAAATTGTGATAAGGTATGAATTTGTTTGTGACATGGACTATTGATTGGACTAAAGGTTAAAAATGAATTGCCAAGTACTTTAAAGGCCTACCGCTACCAACAGCACCGGTGGTCTTGTGGGCCAGCCAATCTTTTCAGGAAAATGGTCATGGAGATTATCACAAACAAGGTAATGTTACTAACCTGATTACATGCATTAGCATATATATAATGACTATTTGTGATGTAAACTAATGTGTGTGTGTGTGTCCATTGCAGAAAGTGTCTTTGTGGAAGAAGATACATGTGATTTACAGCTTCTTTTTTGTTCGGAAGGTTGTGGCCCACATGAACACTCGTGTGTTCTATTGCATTGTGTTGCCAGCAACAGTTTTGGTGCCTGAGGTTGTGGTTCCAAAGTGGGGTGCTGTCTATGTTCCTTTCATCGTCACACTTCTAAATGCAGTTGGAACTCCAAGGTCTTGATTTTGTCTCAAGTTTTCCTTTGTTCTTGGTTGCCTCTATAATCAATGCTCATTAAAAAAAAACTCGCGACTTGAACCAAATTAATTAGAGATTAGTGGATTTCGGATATCAGTAATCTAGACAAAAAAAAAGGGGAAAAAAAATTAGAGGGGCATTTAGTTTTAGAAAAAAGTTTATTGGTTTTCATTTTCTTTTTTATTTTATTTTCTAAATTTTGTAAACGAAATACTAAAAACTATAAAAACTATAGAATTCAATTTTAATATTTCCTTCACAAAATCCTGAAAATAGAAAAACTTAAAACTATTTTTTGAAACCAAACGCACTCTAAAGTATTAAGACTATCCATGGAAAAATTTTCTTGTTGGAAGAAACATATCATGTTTTGATTCTTTGTTCATAGCATATGACTTGCTTTAGAGTGAAACAAAGTAAATGTAGTTAGAAACTCCTATAAGAAGCATGCACATCATGGTTCCGTGCTGAGTTTTAAAATTCACAAGTTCTTATGGACTCTTTGAAATCCTAAATGGTTTTGCAATTGCATGACACGTTCCCCAGCAGCTGCTCTGAAAAAGGTTTGGAACTTTGATGACAAAACATGTTTAACAAGGTAGAACTTTGTTGAGTTAATTCAATATTTTCCTTGTTTTTCAGGTCACTCCACTTACTGATCTTCTGGATTCTCTTTGAGAATACCATGTCCCTGCATAGAACAAAGGCAACAATTATTGGTCTACTAGAGGGCAGTAGAGTGAATGAATGGATTGTCACTGAAAAACATGGAGATGCTCTCAAGGGTAAAGCTAGCAATAAAGCACCTAAGAAGCCTAGATTCAGGATTGGAAACAGGTATCAATAGTAGAAAAATTCTTCGGTACTATCAAAGCAAAAGAAAAAGTTGCTGATCTAATCCATCTGCAGTTCAACATCTCAACTATTATAGATGGATTAGAGCATAACCTTTTTCTAGCTCTTGGAACAATTTATGAATTTCCCCAAGCAGTATTCTTGGTTTCATTTATCAGATAACATGCACTAAATTACTTCATAGATGATATTGAATTGCTTACTAATCATCAGGATTCACATGTTGGAACTTCTTGTTGGATTCTACCTCTTCTTCTGTGGCAGCTTTGATCTTGTGTTTGGGAAAAACTGCTTCTTCATATTCCTTTACGTCCAAGCATTTGCTTTCTTCATCATGGCTTTTGGTTATGTTGGCACTTTCATTCCCAGCTCCTAGAAGAACTTAAGCAGTTATTTATTCAGCAATTATTGTATCATTGGCTCCAATATCTCTTAACATTGTAATAAAAAAAGGGTGGTCATCCTTCATGGTTCTGCATAATTTAATCATTGACTTAAGTAGTTTTTTTTGGTTCATATTAAGCAAAGATATGTAAGGAGATCATAGACAAGGTCATTCTCATGGGGCCAAACATCTTTGGACATATTTTTTATAAGATTTTGTAGCTCTTGTTTTAAAATTTCTGAAGGCATTCCCTTTTTTTGTTTTTTTAGGCTTTCTTTAAATTACACTAGTTTGAGGAAATATCCAACCTCCAACCTCAATTTGCATCACGAGAAAACTAAAAGGGGAATTGGAATTTCTAAACAAGAACAAGATTTCTCATTCTAGGTTCTTCCCAATTTCCTTTTCTTTGCACTTGCACTAGGTGAGTTCACTTTGACAATAGAAAATATAGACAAATTAGATCAAATCAATTTTCTCAATTTCTAAGAAGGATAAAATCATGTCAGTATTATATTCGATTATCATTCAAGGTACCAGAATGATAATCCTTGGATTGGATAAAAAAAAAATTAATCATCCGAAAGTCTTATAGTTTTATGGAATTTTTAATTAGATTTTTATTGTTTCAAAGTTTGTAATAAAGTTCTAATATTGTATAAAAAATTTCAATTAAATCTCTGTAGTTTAAAAATCTCTAATCACATTACTATATCATAGAAAAGTTTTCAATAAAATCTCTATATTGTATAGAACTATAGGAAATTGATCACACTATTTTCAACCTATAGACACTTAATAATCAAATAATTCCAAACCATAAATCATTATACCTCTAGGGGATGCATATTTCAATGAGGGTGACATGAAGAAAGCTGAATTGACAGCTGAACAAATGGAAGTAAGTGTGGATTAAAGGCTAGTTGTATGACTATCAACACTGACATTAATAGTGTGTTTGAAGGGTTAAATCGCGAAAAATAAGAAATGTGCAGGCTGTGGGGTTCGAACCCACGCGCACTTATGTGCAGAAGATCTTAAGTCTTCCCCCTTAACCTCTCGGGCAAACCTGCTGGATGCTTCCGTCTTTTGATTCTAAATTTATATAATGCTTCTCTCTCTCTCTCTCTCTCTCTCTCTCTCTCTCTCTCTCTCTCTCTCTCTCTCTCTCTCTCTCTCTCTCTCTCTCTATATATATATATATGTATGTATGTATGTATACATATATTCCACATCAGTAAATATCAACTACAATTCTCTATTATTCCAACTTTAGAGATTAATATTTATACATTGAAAATATAAAACAATTTAACATTATTAGCCAATCAAAATTAGATTGAAATTATGAATCATAAACTACTTGGATAGCTATGGTAATGGTTGCATTTCCTCTCAAATTATCTATTGGCAATTACTGAGAGTGTGAAGTTATCCCATAAAAGACAAAAAAACAAAGAAAGAGTGTAAAGTTTGGCACGTAGAAATTGGGTTGAAATTATGAATGCAAAAGTCTTTTATCACAAAAGGGTCTCAGCCATTGACACAAATTATCTCAAAACTTATTATACAAGGACCATTATGGTCCCTATCTTCCAATGGACCATGTTAGAAGCCTCCATAAACCTTACATTGTCAACAAATAAAACGTGGACAACTCATCACTTTGTATATATTTTTAAAATTTAAACTATTTATAATCTTATAATGGACATATATGACAATTTTTCATTGTATGACAATGTAAAGATGACTACACTATCTGTGCACAATAATTATACTCATAATTTATTTGTACCCAAGTGTCTATCATTTTATATTAAAAAATATTATTTGTACTTATAAGGTATAAGACATCATATTGACTCACATCTCATCTATTATTAGATGAGATATAAATCTTATTTAAAAGAGATCCACACCACATTTAATAATAAATAAAATATAAATCGATATAATATCTTATATATTATAAATACAAAAAAATATAACTCTTTTATGTTTGCAATTTCGGTCAAAACCCTTTTATCCCTGCCAAGCTCTCTGCAACCGCCGCATATGCTACGTGAGTAGGCAGTAGAAGCCTATTGTGTTTTTGTTGTGTTATATACTAGCATCTGAGCCCTGCAATGCACGGAAATTTGTGTCTCTTTTATGGAAATTAAATATGAATTTTGTTTAATGATATATTTAATTTAATTTTCTTAAAATCATATTAAAATATCTCAAAATATATTAAAAATTTATGCAATTTTTTTATAATTGACGTCCAGCCATTTGATACTTCTAAAGAACTTATAAATATTAAAACTCCTATTAAACATCTGACGTGTTAATCGTTTCAAGTCAATTAATGAGGTCAAATTTTTAAAGAAACTCGTTGTAGTCAAATAGACTATCTATAATACCAACATGTAAATATGAAATCATAATTTATAGTTAGCCTACTTATTGTCATTTGAAACTTTTGTGCAAATCAACATCTTGGCTAGGGGTCTACTAATACAATACTTTGATTCCAACCGCAACGTGAGTAGAGAATTAACTTTTGTTCACTATTAGTAAAATATAGGACCGAAGAGGCATAGAAGTATATTAATTCAATAGCAACTACTAAAAATTGACAACAAAAAAAGAGCCAATATTAAAAATATGTTAAAATGAAATGCAACTCAAACAAAACATTAACATTACTACTTTAAAAATATCACCTAATAACAGTACACAAGTTTGGATCTAATTCGTTTGTGGGAATAGGATGTGGCAGTGAGCCCTTATCTACTTTGTTCATCGAGTTTGGATCACATTCATGCGTTTGATGTGTAAAAGGGCAATAGGGATTCCGATATAAATAAAGGCATAGCCACGCCTCCCTCCAAGTAGGTTCTGCTTTTTTTTTGTCATAAGCACCACTTGCAACATAAATTGAACAAATCAAATTCACAAATAGATAACCAAGATAGTCAATTTGGCAATGCATAGAGACAAAGGCTGTAAAGAAAATAAAACATATAACATCAAGAATCTTAATTATCATTTCGTTTATTTTTATTTCTATTTTTCATCTCTTTTCTTTTCTTATTTGAGTTAAAAAAAAAATCATAACTTCCTTTTTTTTTTCTTTGTAGGTAAGACCCAATTTCAATTTAATGAAGGCCCCCAAAACCCAAAGTCATGTTTCTCATATTTAGTCAGAAGGCAAGTTTTTAAAAAGAAAAAGAGTCTCCAGCCCATAAACCAATTTTCCTCTGGAACAACAGAGATGTGCCCAAGAACCAAAATGCCCAAAAGCACCATCCCACAAATGTTTCTGAACTGAAAAGAAGCCCAAGCCCAAGTTTGACCAACATGAACACCAACCCACATTCGGCCAAAAAAAGAACATACGGAGAGGGTTCCACGGAGCTAACGGGGAGGAGGACGCCGCGGCGGTGCAGGCTCGTTCCAGAGGAGCGCTTTGGCGGCGGACCATTCAGCCAAGAACAAAAATCGAAGCTTTCTATAATCTCATCCAACGGTGTGCGTCCAAAAAAATAAAAAAATTAGGGGACGTAGACACCATTTAGCCAAGAAACGAAAATGAAAGCTTTTTTTAATTTCATCTAACGATGTGTTATGTGTTTTGAGTCTATAATTTCACACAGTTTCTAACACTCTTAGCTGTCCATAGAGCCTTATGCAATGTGATGGACAAGATAAGAGATAGCTCTAGGGTGCTTATTGTATGGATCTCCATTACAATGTGTATTGTCGTTGATCGCAGCGTCACAGGTAGATGACAAGACAATCGTCAGATTCACTTTAAAGTCGATCGAACGGCCAAATAATTAGAAGACTAACATTGGTCCAAAAGTTCAAGTGACCAAGGAAAATCCTTCACCTACTTACTAGTATCAGCGTGTACAAGTAGCAGCAGTGATAGCCATCATCTGAACTTCACTGACACCAAAGTCACAATCTTTTCCACTCACTCCACACAGACAGCTAGGGTCACTTATCATTATGGATCTGGGTTTTCTCATTCACGCTCTAATTCCATCTTGGAACTCTGTTAGTACTATTCATTGCTGCCCCTTTTCATGAATTCAGTGATTTTGTTCATGTGAATGCAAAGTTTGAATCTTTTTATGTTTTTGGAATCTGGGTCAGGCTTCTCTGCTTGCGGGGTTCTTTGCTTACTTGGCAATTGCTGGATCCATTTTGCCGGGAAAACTTGTCCCTGGTGTTGTTCTTGCTGATGGAACTCGGCTTCACTACCGCTGCAATGGTCAGTTCTAACAATATACTCGGGGTATATTGTGATATGTGACAACATAATTATTGTTGATTTCGTTAAATTATGTTTTTGAATGTTGCTAAGATTCACTATGAACTATGTTAACATCACTCTTCATTTTAGACTTTTACATGACGTTTGGAAACCCTGGAATTCAATTCCATCAAGGAATTGAATTGAATTTCATTGTTTGGAAGTAACTTAAGTGAAGGAATTGAATTCTCATGAGAATTGAAATCCAACAAAACTAAGGAATTGAAATCAGACCCAAAGGGGTGTGATTTGGTGTGAGAATTGAATTCCAACAAATGAAAATACCAAACTAACCTTACTTAAATATAATGTTTTATTCTTAACCTATTATTGAAGGATAAAATAGTAAAACCAATTAAATTAATTCATTTTTAGATTCATTCCAAACGAAGGAATTGAATTCAATTCTTTAAAGTATATTTTGAATGCTGGTACTTATAAGCATCACCATGTACGTGGGCCTATATTGGCATCATTTTTCATTTTATACTATGTTAGAGTATAAAACCATTGATCATAGGCCTCTACCTATCAATTTAAGTTTTTGTGAGAGATGAATTTATGACATGTCGCGTTTGTAAACTTATGTTCACATTTTCTCAGGTCTGCTCTCGCTTCTCCTCTTGGTTGCACTTCTTGGGATCAGTGCCCAGATGGGCTTGATATCTCCTACTGTATGTGTTCACTGAATTTGAATATAGATATTTTAGTTGTTACTGTTGTTGTTGTTGTTATTGTGCGTTATTAAATAATTTGCTATTTTGCTTATCTAATTTTATTGGATGCGTTTTGCTTAATTTTATGAAGCATATGCTAGAGCTAGAGTGGCCTATAATGACCCGTGGTAATTCTTGCAGGCTATATCAGAGAGAGGACTTGAGCTGCTGTCCACAACTTTTATCGTCAGTTTTCTTGTATGTAAGCCTAGAATCTGTATTTGGAACTTCAAAGTGATGGCATTTATAGTTTGTTTCTTGATCATGTCTGTCTGTCTGAAGTGTAAACAATTTGAGATTATCCGTTATAATTTAATATCTCCCTCAGAAATTTGCATGTTCTTGGCAATGCACTTCAGTTTGAATGTGATCCTGTTACTTGTCAAACCAGTCTTCCTTAAATTTATTTTGTTTGTTGTCATAGCAAAGGTTTTCAGCAGTTTAGAAATGCACCAGTCTTGTTGCAGAGATCATTAATTCAACACTGAAGAATTTATTTAAAAACACTAGTGTTCAATTCAATCATATTAGGTGAGATTTGTATTCTTGCACTAGTACACCATTATTTGGATCTTCAAAAGCCAAATTTCTAGTAAGACCATTTAGATCAAGCTCTCTTCAGATGGTTTATCTAAAGCTCAGCATGTTTTTAACCCTTTTAGTAGAGCTATTCCTTTTTATCCATTTAAAAAAAATTTTGGACAAAAAGTATGTGACAAATTTTGGATCTACCTGTAATTCGTGTTATTCTCACATGATATTGACATATGAATTTGATAGTTCATTTTAATTTCATTTGTGATATTCTTATTATTCTACACAGCATGATAATTGCCTTTTTGGTTGTCATTTTTATTTATCTCTTTCATATATATGGCAGGTGGTCCTGGTTCTTTATTTTGCTGGTTGCAAATCACGAAGTAAAGGTTCATCACTAAAACCTCATATCAGCGGAAACCTAATACATGATTGGTATGTTCTAGATGTTAAGATTACCTTAATGGTGACTGATTCAGTTAAAAAAGTTCTACGGGACTGTAGTTTGGAAGTTCTAAGTATTTCTTGTGACCTTGTCAACTCCCTAACCTGCAGGGAGATAGTGTAAATAATATCTAATCATATTCATCTGAGTTATTCCATGACTCATCAACTTCTGAAACCAAATGCACCCTAACTGATTCAATTAATTTCCCTGACTCTGGGCTTCTTGGCAAAATTTTGTTGTCTTCAAGGTTGTTTTAATTAAGCCAAAACTGTTACAGATACTGATGACATGAGCACAGAAAGAGTTAATATTTCTGACTTGCCTTTAGGTATATAGCATACTTGTATGGATAACTGATTTGCATTTTATTTCCTTTTTCATCCCTTTAGAAAGCTTCTCTTGATGTACTACTAGATGTACCCTTTTGAGAGATAAGGATATATGGTCTGGCTTTGATTAATAGCATGGAAATAAGTACGTGAGTTAGTAATGGAACATGATGATAGACTGCTGTTTTGCATCTCAGAAAACTAGATGGGGCAAGTTTATGTCTAGCTGCATTTGTGCTGAACTACTTGCATTTAGTGGCAATATACTCTGTGCTTGTAGTTGTATCTGCAATGTTCCATCTTTCTGTCTCTTAGGATAAAGTACTGACTTTGTAAATAATGACAATGCAGAAAGTGCATTTCTATGGTTAATCTCTCTTTTTTTTTTCCTATTTTACTTTGATAGGTGGTTTGGAATCCAACTGAATCCTCAGTTTTTGGGTATTGACCTCAAGTATGTGATCTATCCATCATGATTCAGTTTTTGATCTCATTTTATATGACTGTTTATTACTTGTGAGTTATTGCTCATTCTCATTTAATATGTGATCTCTTCCTGTTCTATGAATACTTTCGTGATTATTCTGATCTGACCATCTGAATACTAAAGATATTGCTGTACACTAATGGAATTGTCAATTTGCAGATTTTTCTTTGTTAGAGCTGGAATGATGGGGTGGCTACTGATCAATCTATCAGTTCTTGCAAAGAGCATTCAAGATGGTTCTTTGGGCAAGCCAATGATTCTCTTCCAGCTATTCAATGCAGTAATCTCAAGAACTCGCATAGTCTCCTCTGTTATATATATCTATATATATATATATATATATATATTCTTTTGTATGTTTGATTTTAAATTTCTATGCATTTGTTCCAGCTCTACATCCTGGACTACTTTGTGCATGAAGAATATATGACATCCACGTAAGACAACTATATCTCTTTCACTAGAAGATTATTGTATTCGACAAATTTCAATGGGTTACATGGCCTGTTTTAAGTTTTATAATGATGATATCCATCAGCACTGGTGCTTGATAATACCCATTGTGGAATTCCCATGACAATAAACTGACACAAATGCATTTGTATGTCATAGCTGCATTAGGTAGATATTACATCAGTGCAGTTTCCTGTTGGATAAGGCTCTCTGTAGTTTGGAATGGACCTGAATTGAAAGTTATGTGGTGGATTATATTACTTTTAAATCCTGGTGAGTTGTGAGGGATAAGGTGGTTAAAGCTAAGTTGCAAAGGTACTGGTATAATTATTATATCCAAAACGATACTATATGGGCATACAACAATTTCTGAAAAAAATAAAATAAAATTCCAGAATTTAGGTTCATCAATGTATATATCAACTAAAATATCAAAAGTATATGCATTAAAATTAATATAGACCACATTGCATCATAATTTTTACCTTAAAAGCTAAAAGTTTTAACAGACATTATTCCTCCTGAAATTTTCACTAAGTTATTGTTGTATTCACATCGGTCGTTCACCTATGATCTAATTCACTTTTCTGATCTTATTTTTGAATTATCATTTGCAGCTGGGACATAATTGCAGAGAGACTGGGCTTTATGTTGGTCTTCGGAGATTTAGTGTGGATTCCTTTTACATTCAGCATACAGGTAATTGTTATAATGAGCTAGGATGCCAAATAAAGATGTCCCGACTTGCAATTTATTGCAAACTCATGGGAGATATGGTACTCACTTGTTTCATGCATAGTCATATGTTGTAAACTGAAGTTTATTGTTTATTGAATTTGGTTCCATTCCCAAAGGGTTTTTAAGCTCATGTCAGCCTTGAATACTCCATTCTGTTCATCTTGGTTGTGGATCAACTTGAAATGATTTATTCCCTGATTTCTTGCTATATTGGATTTAAGAGCTATATAAATAAAAATTCACTCTGGAAAGTTTCTCAAGTTTAATGGCATCCGAGGTTTTTGTGAATGGATCCTTTGGTCTGACAACAAAGATGTCTAGGTATTCCAATGCATGTGAGTTTGTTGTGGTTGTGAAAATGTTAAAGAAAATTAGAGGGATAGATGGCTTTCTTGATTATTTGTCATATTTGTTTCCAAAGCACAATTTTAAATTTTCAGTTTATAAGACAGGATATGATAAGTGGGTGGTGTTGTGTTCTGTTTTACTATAATCATGGTTCATGATCACACGTTCTATTTGGTAGAACAATATGATGCATGGTCATGAGTATTTGAAGTGCTCAGGGATCATGCATAAGCATTCATCTTGATTTGATCTGTCTTCTAAACTAATCAAGATTCTGAATGCATGGTCATTTATGGATAACAATACACGTGGTATGATGCCTGGATGTTTGCACATACCTGTGTGGAAAACTGATACTTGTGAGAGGTCTTATTAGCTGCACCTTATATATCGCTTTCACATTAAATCTTGCATGTATTAACAATCTGCAATTGCTGTCAGGGCTGGTGGCTCTTGAGGAACAAGGTGGAGTTAACAACGGCTGCCATTGTAGCTAATTGCCTTGTCTTCTTAATTGGGTATCTTTTCCATACCATCCAACACTGAATTCTATAAGGCACCATACACTCTTGAAGTTACATAACACAGAAGATAGAAGATACTATAAAAAGTGAAATCTTATGAACTGTACTTTACTGAATAAAACTGTGCAGATACATGGTGTTTCGAGGGGCGAACAAGCAAAAACATGTATTCAAAAAGAATCCAAAGGCTCCTATATGGGGTAAGCCTCCAAAAGTTATTGGAGGCAAGTTACTTGCTTCTGGTTATTGGTAAGATTTCTTTTCATTTGATGCCTTTCTTTCTGGTTCTTCTGGTTCATATTTTGTTTGAACTAGACATGCATCTGTTTTAATTTTATTTTATTTTTCACCATTAATCTAGACATGGTATAAATTGTTTTTAAGAATTAAGGGCACTAAAACAGGTTGTGAGGCTCCAAAAGGAAGGAAAATCAGGGTACATGACCAACATCACTGCATAGTCACACTTGTTTGTATTTATTTGATAATCACTGAATTCAGATCATGTTGAGATTGGAAGTGCTTAGGCTGTATGCATAACACATTAACATTTAAAAACCTTTTATTATCACTTGTCATTCTAGAGCTTTTTAGAGCTTGATGCTTTTTCTCATGGAAGTTATTAATGTAATAGTAGTTGTTGTTAAAGGGGTGTTGCTAGACACTGTAATTACCTTGGTGACTTGCTGCTTGCTCTCTCCTTCAGCTTACCTTGTGGGATAAGGTGATCTCTTTAACTCTATTGCTCTATTGTGTCCATATAAAGTTATGAATATTGGTTTCCTATAAAGAAAACAATGCCAGAAATTTAATATAGTTTACTTCATTTGTGCAGTTCACCAGTTCCATACTTCTATCCAATTTATCTTCTTATTCTGTTGATATGGAGGGAGAGAAGGGATGAAGCACGTTGTGCGGAGAAGTATAAAGAGATATGGATTGAGTATTGTAAACTTGTTCCATGGAGAATATTGCCTTATGTGTACTAATAAAAACAGGCTTCATTGTAATGGATATTAGTCCACTTACCATGTAGGATGAAAGCCTTTTATTTTTTTGGCAGAATAGAAACTATTCATAGAATGATGCTTTGTGTTTGAGAAGGGGTTTACTAGTTCCTACCCTTGTTTTATTTGATGAAAAGTGAGATGGGATATTTTAGCAAAATGGTCCATTTTTGTATGTTCTCTCTGTTCTGGTATTGAACCAACCAAAATACAACTCCCTATCAAGATTTTTCTTAGTTTCCTCAGCTGACAAGTTAGAGACTGATCTCTTATGGTACGGTCCTTGACCAAAGTAGGGATCCCTCATAATATTGCAACTTTAATTCTTGTTGGATTGATATTCGGAGAAAAATAATAATAAATAAAAAATACTCAGCTGACGCTCTGTTTAGAAGTCTATTGGAAGATTTCGAATTGATTTTGAGACACTAAAATTGATTATGTCCATTCTCCAACTTGTTTGGTTTCACGTTGGAAATCAGTCTCAAAATTGATTTTCAATTTGAAATTGATTTTAGTGTAAGCGAAAATTTGTTGCTTCTATATTTTTACTCCTTTAATTTTTATCAAATTTCTTCTTAGATCAAACGATTAAATTTAAATCACTTTTTCTTAAAATTAATTTAAAGAAAATTAATTTTAAAATCAATTTTACAAACATTAGAATCAAACACACTATAAGCGTGGGTTTGGATTGAAAGAAAAAGAGTGGAAGGAAGTTGAGAGAAGAGAAAAGGGGTAGAAAAATTCATTTCTTTGGTTTGGACTTTGAATCAACAAAAAAACAAAGGATGAAAATAATTTATGTGGGACTCACATATTGTTTTTCTGCATAGCATGCGGAGAAAAGGGGATCCATTGACAAAATTCAGTAAGTTTACATTTTGACCCATAAAAGTATTAAATTGATGGTTCATCTAATACAAATAAATAAATAATAATAATAAAGATAAACTATTTGGTAATAATATAATATTTTTATTTATATACTAAAGATTATAATATGTTAAATATGAGATAAGCAATATCAAAATAATATACTTATAATTTATTACATGTGTATATATATATTGATTAGGGATATAAATGTCATTACATTTACTTATTAACCTTTTTTCCATTTTAATTTTCTCTACATCCAAATAAACATACTTTTCTCTTCATTTTTTTCTCTCATTTTCTTTCTACTTATTTCCTATTGTCATCCAAACAAACCATAAGTGATATAGCAAAAAATAGTTAGGGCGATGAATTAATTAATATGCTGTTTTGAGTACTTGCATAGAAGTTGCACCCTCATTTGGTGCAAGAAATGTTTTGTGCGGAAGGCAGTGGCTCTATATTGTCAATGCAGTAATGCTTTGCTATGTCACACTACGTATTATTTGGGAAGCTGGTATATGTCAATTCTTGACTTTTAGCCTGATTTAACTGGCTAATATGATTGGTCAAATGAACTTAAAAAATCAGACCAAAATAAATTTGCTTAAAACATTATATGTCTTGACTTTTAGCCTGATTTAACTGGCTAATATGATTGGTCAAACGAGCTTAAAAAATAGACCAAAATAAATTTGCTTAAAACATTTTATTATATATATATATATATGAGGAGATAATTAAAGGAGAACAGCAGTAAATTGCAGGAATAAGACGGATAAATCTTACCACTAAATTATACATGAATAATTAATATTACAATATAAAGCCATGACCTTTTTAGGTAAGTATCTATGGGACAAAACAAGTGATTGGTGTTTGTATATGAGAAGTGAACTGAGTAAATCTTAATGACATAAATATACAAATATTATTAAGATAAATATTATTTAAAAATCATGCAATTATTTAAAAAAGATATAATTTTATATTTTAATCTTAATTATTCATATAAGATACATATAATAGTTAAGATATAAAATAATAGACCCATAAAGTGAGACTATAAGTTTAAGCAAAGAGTTATAATATGTATATATAACTTTTTTTTAACATTTTATCGACCTACATCTTATCTATTATTGGGCAGGATTTATACATTTTTTGCAAACAAAACATCATAACTGAGCTAATCAATTCCAAAAACAATGAATAAATAAATTAATAAGTCGTAATTCAGATTCAGTGTTTGACTTTTTTTAAAATAATGCGTTGATATATGTGATTAAATAAGTTTAAATTTAAATGTTAAGTCCTCTTTAAAAATTACTCTAGTAGTGTTCCCATACCTATAAAACCACTAAAAGGGGAGAGATTATGAAATTAAGAGCATTTCTAACGGCGATCCCATTTTAGATTGCAATTCTGGTCCTGTTAATTGAGGGCAAAGGATTAAGGGGGAATGGTCCCAACCTATTCATATTAGTCCCAATTCCACTTCTAGCTCCAATGGCACGAGGGAAATCCCAATTTTAATTTGTGGGACTAAGCGAATGAGACTATTTTTTGAGTCATTGGAATTGCTCTAATGATATGTGGGATTTGATGTTTGTTTTCACTTTAGAGTATGAGTATCTGCAAAGTTTGGCACAATTTAGAATATAGTTGAGTCTCTTAAACACGATGTTATGGGTTGAGTCATGTTGCACAGGCGAGAAAGTCTTTATTGGGAAAAACAATACACATTTTAATGATTTCTATCTTGAAAGGGGATTGATCTTTGTTGTTGACACTACATACCTCCTGAGCAATTAAAAAAATGTAAGAGTATGAATGTTCTTGTAAGTATTGATAGATTATTTTAACAATTCAAAATTTCACTAATAATGGTACATTTGAGTTATAATTTTCATAAAATATGAGGAATATTTAATACTCTCTCCATTTTTTTTATAACCATCTTTTAAGATTTGAACACGTAAATTGAGAAATCATTAAAAATGGATAAACATACACTAAAAAAAGCTTGTATTCACAAAATTACTCTTTAGAAAAATGTGCAAAAATTACTAAGGACATAGACTATGTGCAAGGGCATAAAAAAAAAAAAAGATAATTAGTACTTATTTAAAACTCTCAACTAATAGATATTATTGAACAAAATTATTTTCATAAAGAGACGAACATAAGAAACGAAAGGAGTATATACAAATAAAATTTTAAATTAAAAAAGATTTTTATGCACACCAATTAAGAAAATTCAACTATTTTTGTATTTTCATACTTTCATCATTGGAAAATGATAAATGGTACGAAAAAAGGAAGTACGGAAATTTGGATAAATTTTATGTGTTATATAATGATAACTTCCGCACACCATGATCAGACATACAATAGACACTGATTTTGTTTTCAAAGAATCATTGGCCTAGACTGATTTGTCACTTTTAGTAGTTTAATATTTTCGGACCAAACAACATTCTCTTGAAGTCAGAGACGTACTGCCGGAGGAGAGAGATACAGTAACAGTGGAGGTGGAGAAAGAAAGTTAAAATATTAAAAAGAAATTAGAGTAATTTGATAAATTATTTTAAATTTTCTCTAATTTTAATTTTTTTTAATTTTTTTTTAATTTCAGTATATATTTATAATTTGACAATTATTCAAGGACGAATAAAGTATAATAAATAAAAATATATTATTTATACACATTGTGTATATGAAATCGTATTGAGTTATATCTTTTATCTATTATTGGATGTGTATGAGTTGACACAATATTTCATATATAATGATTACAAATAATACAACCTAATAGATGAATGGGTGAGTGGTAATCACTATTACATTCAATTGTAATGTCTCAGTAGACATTAGCTTTGGAATTGTTAAAATAACAATTTTGCTACTTCTAATCCACTTTGTAACTTTGAAAAAGATACTATATTTTATTTTTTATTTCATTACCAAAAAAAATATTTTATCTATTATTTTCATGTATCAATAAAGTATTTAATATTATTTTTTGATTTAACCTTTCACGCCATTCTAATTATAACAATAAAAAAAAAATTGTGTAAAATTATATAATAAATTAATTATAAGTTAAAAATCAAATAAGGCATATAAAAAGCATGTTTTGTAATTAAGGATGAATTTTTGGTTTCTTAATTTATTCTTAAATATTTTAATTTATTTTTAAATTTTTATATCATAAAAAAATCAGAAAAAGGAAAGTATAATTTTAAAAAAATCTTGTTATACTTTAATTAAACATTAGTTTTAGTTTTTTTTTTTAAAGTTCTGTTGCATATGACTAAAACAAATTATAAAGTGGACTAGAGATATTGTTATTTCAAAAAAGTTTGATGAAGTAGATATTCTTTTTAGCCGCTGAGATTTCTACTTCTCTCTAAAATTTCGTGAGGGAAAATACTAGAACATTATGAATTCCACCATATTTTTATATTCAGAAATATGTGTCATAATTAACAATATTTAGATAAATTAGTGTGTCATCAAAATTCTTAGGTATATTTTTCAATATAGTCTTTCATGAGTATTCGTAGCATCTGCCATACAATAATGTATGTGAGTACGTGTTGTCAGCGTTTGAGCGTTTACTTCACTGCTTTGGTGCATGTTTGTTTCGGCGTTTAGGCCATCAAACGCCAGTTGAGTTCATTGAACGCTGTGAAATATTTGTTTGGGTGTTTTCTCTTCTAAAATGTATCAACGTGCTTTTGAGCTCAAACTCCATTTCCATTGGAAGTAGCATTTCCTTGCTTCCATTTCAATTTTGCACGTTGAAGCATTGGAGACAAAAATTAATTTTTCAGTTACCACTTTTAGGGCTTTTTTTTCTTTTTCTTTTTTTAGTTTTCAACTTACAGTTTTCATTTTGTAGCTTTTAGGAATTTGTAAAGGAAAAACTGAAAACTGAATTTTATAGTTCCTATAGTTTCTAATATTCCTTTTACAAAATTTGAAAAATTGAAAGACAAATAATTGAAAACTGAAATCAAATATGTCCTAACCTTTTACTAAGCACCGAAGATAACTATGATATATTTATTTTCTGTAAGTGTAATGTAAGTCTCATGTCTGTTTTTGTAATTAGATACCCAAAAGGGATTTTGACTACCATTATTTAAATGATATTCATTCAATGATATTCATTCTGTCAAAATTAATTTTGATATAAAAATTACCAAACATAAATCATGTTAATATCAACTCACTTTTAACCAATATCAATTTTATAAAATCAAGTTAATGCAAACCCTGAGTTTGCAAAGGCCTAACCAAATACACATTTGGTCTTTGGTCTCTGCGTTCGAGCGTTCACTTCACATCTTGTTGGAAATGCAAAAATAAAGGCAAAGCAAAAAGAGAGATTAAACTGAATCTACAATGCTCATGAACATATTTGATGTGATATTTATATTGTTAGTCCTAAATATCCATCCCATTTTAATGACTTTTTTTTTGTCTCTAAAATGTCATTTTTGCTTCTCTTTGTTAATTAAATTAAAAATTTTCAATATTGTTTTTATTATTATTTATATAAACTTATTATTATCTATTTAATATTTATTTTATTTTGAAATCTTTATTATTAATTTCATTTTTTAATTTTAATATAAGCATTTAAATTCATGTATTATTTTATTTTATTTATAGTTTCCTTAATATAATATATAGTTACATGAATAATATAAAAGTAAATATTTTAGAAAAAAATAATATCAAGAAAAAATGAATAACAATAAAAATATTTACTAAAAATGAATATATACACTCGTAGCCGTGTTTTACCCTCTATTGTATATATAATTCTTAAAAATATTATGAAATAAACATATCGTATTAGGAATTGTTACCCAAAAGTAGTTGGTTTCAATGAAAATGACGAATTGTTACACCATACAAATTTTAACTATGATATCCAGGTTCAAATCCTAAAATAGCTACTTTAAGGAAGATCTTACTTAACTATAATTTCAATCCTTGATTGAATGATCAATTCCTAAAACCAAGAATATTACGATAATTTAATTAATTAAATTAGCTATATAGAAAATAATTTATTTAACAGAAAATAAATTATTTAGTCTTTATAAATTTTCGAGTGTTAATGCGATGCACGACGAAGGAAAAAAAAAAGCATATCTAAATTAACGTCTCAAGTAGCTTTAAATTTTAATAATAAAAATAAAGAAAAAATTATAATAAAATTTAATTGGTTCGATAAATCTTGTTATTGCATGTTTATTTAGTATTATTAATTCTATAAAAACTATATATTTAACAAAATTACTTTGTATTCATTGATATTGTAAAAAATATTTGTATGTTGTATATTAACATTATTTATTAAGTACGTCTTTTTTGTTTTTTGGGATAGACTTAAGTGCGTCTTTATTGCTACTTATAACTCATTTTTAGAGAATAGCGATTTTATTGGTGTACAGAGGAAAGAAAGCAAAAAGCAACCGAAAGCTAAGAACGAAGATAGACTATGCGATTTGCATCTGTCAGAAAATAGCAATTGCTATATTGTTTCAACAATTATTGTATCAAGAAAATAAAGAATATTAAAGAATTTGGTGTAAATAATTATTTTAAACAAAATTAATTTTCAGTACTTGTAATACCATTGACCTTGTAATAAAAATTGAAAAAGAAGATAAATATTAATAAATTTGAAATATTAAAATTAATTTTAATTAAACTAATAATAATAAATAAAACTGAGTTTATGATTGATAGTAGATAGTTAATGTTATGCTATAGTTTCAACTAAAATAAAATGAGGAGAGCATTGAGGGAAATTAAATAAAAGCTATCAAAGTGGAAGTAGCAGTAGACATATAGAACCTGCTTACAAAGATAATTTCATGAAAGAAGATGATTTCAATTACCTGATTGATAAAATGAATTACCGATAATTAGCACATAATTTTTTCAATTACCGAAACATGTAGACTTTTGGCCTGGTCTAAGTGGCTCATTTGCTTGGTCCAATGTTCTTGAAAAATAATATATATAGACGCAAGCAATAAAGTGAGATAAATGGTTGACTATTATACTCGTCAGGGCAGTTGGTTTTAACTTATTTATCTCTTAGCCTCTTCGCTTACACCTGAGTTTGAGGCTCGGAGTTTGTGTACCAAATGGAAGGGCTGGCCTCGATTCCTAACTATCCAACTCTTTAAATTTTCATCATTCAGCTTAATATTATGTATTGATTTTCCCTCCAATCACACCTCCATCAAGCCCCATAATCTTCACTCATCAATCCCATGAACCATACCAATCACCACCCCCTCATTAACACCTTTTGTGTGTGTGTACACACACACATCCTCGTAACATGAGAAATACATGTATTCTCTAGCCTACACACTAGTCTACCCTCTACCTCTAACCAAACAGCCTTTTGTAAATAAAAAAATAGTGAATTTTGATTATTAAATTACACATAAATACTTAAGATTAAAACATGAAATTGTGACCTTTTCAAATTAAACCCCTTTGATAACAAGGAGAAGGACACCTATTCTCTAGCCTACACACTAGTTTACCCTTTACCTCTAGTCAAACAATAACAAATATAATAGTAAGAAGAGTAAATTTTGTAAACAAAAATTATAAATTTTGATTATTGAATTGCACATAAATATTTAAGATTAAAACATGAAATTGTGACTTTTTCAACTAAGCTATATCTATATATCAAATGATGGGTTTTTTTTTTCCTTTTAGGAGAGATGAGATAAGATTTTTTTTTTTTTAATTGAATACAGGACTAAAGCCCAAGAACAAAACCCAAATTATAGACGAATACGATGGGGAACACAATGTCCCATTTTACCAGCCAAACAAACTAGGGAAGCAAAAATAGGAATAAAGGAAAAGATAACTAGGCTTGCGTTCTAAGAGAAGCAAATCTTACACACATATGTAAATGATAAAAATTTAAAATTCATGTAATTATTGAAAAATATATGAGCTTGTGTTTTAATATTCTACTTACATAAAATAAAATAATCAAAATTTATAAAATAATAGGTCGATAAACCGAATGAACTATTTAACGTTAAATAGACATTAAAACATCATGACTCTACCAATCAATTCCAAGAACAAAATGAAGAGAATCACCATTTTAGCCCTTGAAATATCATATCACTGATAAAGTAACCTCTAAAAAAAACTATATTAACTTGTGACTCTCTAAAGATTCATCTTGTTTAACACATTCATTCAAATGTCAACTGGTTTTTATTTTCTTTAATAAAAGTAATTCTTTCCGAAGGTATTTTGTTAAAGATATGATCTTTTGAAGGCCAAAGTAGTCATTATATAATTTTAACTTGACATAAAATATGCTATTTTTTTGAAGATATGATCTTTTATATTAAAGTAGTGGAACTATGTGCAAACTTTGCATAAAACATAAAATGTAATCATTTTTATAAATAAACATGTAAGTCAATTAACTTCTGGGTGAATTTGTCAAATGAGGTATATCTTTTGAGGGTTGCGGATAAATATAGTTTTTATTTAGAGCTATTTTGTCAATGACATAATCTTTCAAGATCAAAATGGTAGTTTTTCGATAAATAAATAAATAAACTCATAAGTTGTAATTCATGTTAGGAGAGGGGAGTCCAACAGGGGGAGGTAGAACCAATGGGCTAAGTGAGAGCACCACAACATTAGGCAAACGCCACATCTTGACCCAAAACCTTAAGGTAATAAGTTATGACTCCTCCCACATTATATATTACTCACTTAATCCATTCTTAAATAATATTAAACTTCATCTCTTACACTTAACCTCAACAATTCATAGTCAAATGTTTCACTTCTTTTAATATCTATTATAATAGTTTAACCTTTTTTAAAAAAAAATAATGTGTTGATGTATGTGATTTTTTTTCATTTAGGTGTTGATACGTGTGATTACATAAATTTACGATTAAATTCCAATCCCTCTTTAAAAATTAATGTAATAATGTTCCCAATTACCCATATTACCTATAAAAGCACTAAAAAGGGGGATCGGGAAACAAATAATATTGTGTGGGATATGACGCCTGTATCCCTTATACCTTATCTTGTACGCCTGGTCCTCAGTGTAAGCAGTTTTGGATTTTTTTTTTTTTTAATCCAAAATATATGTTGTGTTTATATTTCAAGAAAGCAATAATTATTTTTTATTTATTTTACCTCTATATTAATATAGGTGGTTGTTTTTATTGTTGATTACTCCATTTAATGGATAGATAATTTATGATGAATAACAAGAGGTATTGCTGTCTTTTACTTTATTTTTAAGAAAATATCAATAAGATTTAATTATCATCTTAATTTGCGTACATAATCTAAAATCAACTTATATTGAGAACCAGAAGAGTACTTATATAACGGTTTTGTCTTAAAAATGATGATGATATACTGAATTCATGCATGTTGTTCTTAGACATGACAATATATGAATGATTGATTTTTATAATATTTATATATTATAATTTTAATTTTATTTTGAACAATTAATATATTATCATGTATAAAATTTATCATGAATCCAAATTTGCATCAATCTCAGCTAAATTATGTACTATTTTTATTTCCAAACAAGTCTCCAATTTTGCACATGTTTAAGAAAATGATTGGCAAAACCTTAATGTTAGGATAATTAAAACGTATTTTAAGGTATTCTATTCATTACTTCCATCTCTCTTCTTAAGTACTCTCACTCACTATTCTCTCCCCTCTATTTAACAAGGGTATAGTTGAAAAAAATAATTAATATTGTCAAGATTTTTAAAAAGGATAATTATTTAATAAAAATAAAATTTTTAAAATAGACAATTATTTGAAAACAGAAGTAATAAAAAATGCACAAATATGAATATTTCGATACTCTTAATTATTAAGAAAAATAATAAATGATACGAATAAATGAATTATGGAGACTGACAAATTTATTTATCGTCTGATGATAACTTCCACTCATTCATGATTAGTTATGTATATTAATAATTATTGATCAATGATTTTCTGAGACAAAAATCATTGGTCAATGATTGATTTGGCACTTTTTATTAACTCTGTCGTACTCCTTCCTCTTCAGGTTGACTTGAAAAGGAAAAATTCTTAGATACTTTCGAAGAAAGATGAAATTTTCCTCCACATATATCCTGGGCCATTAAAATTGCATTGGGGATGTAAAAGGAGATGGGGCCATTGAAACAAGTGGTGGATATGAAATGTCTAGTGAAAATAGTCTTCCAGGAGGTGGAGGCAAGCAATTCTCATTAAAAAGTCACTGATATGTTACTTTTGGAGTTAGATCTTTTTAAAAATATATCTCACTTTAAAAAGTAAAATAAATAATTTTACATTTAAATTAAGAGAATGAAGAGGGCTTTTTTTTTTAATTTTATTAATCTAAAGGTAAAATTATCTTATTTTACTCTCTAAGATAAAATCCACACTTTAAAGGATCTTTACTCATTACATTTAGTCTACTTTGTTAATTTTTCCTTTTAATTCTTAACTTATTTTATCCATCATTTTCGTATATTAATAAAAGGACATATTATATAAATTTTCTCTTAAAATTTGGTAAAATTTACTTCAACACTTTTCTATTTGCCTATATGATATAGATATTCTTTGAATGTATTATATAATTTATAATAGAGAAAAGGACACCATAATCATTTTACAAATTTAAAAAGTCAATATAATGATTTTATAAACTTATTGACCTCTTGAATAAATTTTACACATAAAAAAGGGGTCATGAATTTTATCAAACTCTTTCGAGAGATCTGTATAGTTTATGCTTAATATAATATTTATAATTAATTTTTTTTATTTTATCCTTTTACATAGTTTTAATCACAACAGTAATAAAAAATAGAGCACAAAATTATATAATAAATTAATCATGAGAGAGAGGGGGTGGGGTCAGTGCAAAGAGGTTGTCTGGTTGAGGGTTCACTTCACTACTACTTTGGTCTTTTTGCTATGCTTTTTCTGTCCTTATCTTCTTGGAAATGCAAAAGAGCAAAGCAAAAAGAAAGATTAAACTAAAAGCTTTGTCTGTAATGCTGGGAAACATCTTTGTTGTGATGCTCACAAATATATTTTCAGTTCACGAAATTACTGAAAAGGTTATGTGTTAATTTTTGGTATTTCAATTTATTTAATATCATTAGGCAATTGAAATGTGAAATTCTCTTCTTTTTACTCTTTTCTGTGTATTCATATTATTGTTCGTTGAGAAATTTTGTATTAATTCCTAAAAAGATAACAGATTTTCTTTCAATATCTTTATATATTTTTTAATAAAATTTTTGTTTTTATTTTGATCCCTTATGTTGCGTATTATCTATAATTTAGTATTTAGCCTTTTTTTTTTTCCCTTGTCTCTCAGTGGAAAAAATGTTGTTGCAGGACAAATGGTACTGACAGGATGTATATGACATATATAAGGGTAAATTACACTAACATCTATTGAGAATTTAATAAAATTTAATTCACGTCCCCTCTATTTATAAATTTATTTAGAAAGTCATTGGATTTATGAAATTATTTAACCAATCTTTGCTGAATTTATAAAATTATTACACTGATCTCATCTGTATTACACCAAATCTCATGGATGATCCGAGTAATTAATGTAAATTGTATCACATTTGCATTTTCTTCTTGATTATATGACAAAGAAACTAAGGACTAAATCAAGGATAATTTATCAGGAACTAAATTGTAAAATAAAACAAAAGACAAATGGATTTCTGGTCAAAGAAGCGAGTGAGTGGTTCCTTTTGCTCAGGAACTGATAAAGGGAAACGGACAAATGAAAAGTGGGGTTGGACAATGGACACACATTGAGGCTTGCGGTTGCACTCATAGCCTTTGGTGTCTTAATAATTACCATTGGACTTGAAACGTGATTAGATTTATTCAACTTTGAATGATGAAACTCAGGATTATTAGTTTAATAATAAAAATATGCTGCTTGGAGAAGTTATCTATTTATTTATTCTTTTTTTAGGAGAACGACGTAAGGACTGGGGAGGGATAGAATTTAGTTTTGATTAATTGTGTCTGTAAAAATTTTTATACTACTAATAAATATATTAGCATCATTAATTTGCTCATGTTAAAATATTTTAGTTTTCTAAGTAGTTATTTTCTCCGGAGTAACTCTTTATATTGGTGTATACTAATGTAACTCTTTAGTGGTTATTTATTCTAAAGTAACTCTTTGGAGATTAGAGATATCAAAATGAGTTGACTTGTTCCACCAAAAACCTATTAAAAATTGGGTGAAGGTAAAACAAATAACCTAGCCCATTTTGGGGAGGGCTAGACGATTGTAGGCTAGCTGGCCTGCAAAAAAATTTAAAAAAAATTGGGAAAAATTTATTGTCTGTTTGTTTTGTTTAAATGCTTTAGCTTTCGCTTTATTTTAGTTTTTCGCTTTTTCCTTCACAAAACCTAAAATCGAAATTGCTTTCCAAAGAAACAAATAGGCCCTTGTTGGTCTGACGATTGTTTTTCTGAAAAAAGACTTCTTAGAAACTTTTCTTCCCTTGGTGAAACACTGAAATGTGAGTTGAGTTTGTGACCTTGTCTTTTCCTTTTATCTTAAGTGAGTGAATAGTGTCAAACGTGTACTGCATATGCATTTCTTTCTTTTTTTTTGGTCGGAAATATGTTTAGTTTAGTTTATGCTCAGTTATTGTTATAAAATAAATACAAATAAATTATAAATATTTTTCTAAGAAAAAAAACTTTTGTGGGTCAAGCTCGTCCCAATCCATATAAATCCAAGGGTTAAGCAAAGCAGGTTTGATAAACTAAAATATTTTTGTAGGCTTGAAAGTTCAGCCCAACTCACTAAAAATGAGGGTTTTGATAGACTAACTTAACAAACTCAACCCGTTTTAATATTTCTATTAAAGATAGGGTAATTTGTTATATTAATTAATTTTATGGTCCATTATAGTAATTAAGTTCTAATAAATAAATGCACGACATGTTAGAAATTTTTTTTTATAGGTACCCTCCACTAGAGGCAATACTATTCGACAATTTGAAATTCCATATGGGACACAACTCTTTGGATATTGTTTCTTCCATGTCTAGGCTTGAACCCAAGATAATTAATTAAGGAAAGTGAACATTTAGTTACTTCAACTAACAATGTGTTGATTATTAGAAATTTTTGGAATGCTGCGAATTATATATATATTTTAACAATACTATAAAAATATATTGAAAATAAATTAAGATTAATATCATTACATCCAATTTTGAAATAGTTTGGTCATTGTACGATGGCAGAGTTAGGTGTCGACAAGGTTATGAAAAACATTAGTAATTATTCAATTTCATGATAGAGATAAATATATTAAGAATGCCATTATATATGCAGGATAAAAAAAATATTAATTATTATATATAGTTGAACTGTAAAAATGCCATCTATAACTGTTTCCTGTGTTTTGATCCTGGTTTTGTTTATATTCTTCTGTTAGGTTTTGGTTTTTGGATGTAAGACATTATCTTCGGCGTGAGTTGAGTACATCTACTTATCCAATAAAAGCATGCCATCTAAAATTGTTCGATCTCTACATTTCATGTTCTAAATTCATTGAACAAAAAGATCTCTGTTGCTACTAACGAAGATATCATTTTCAATAAAAATAAATTGTGCGCCTACAAGATCTTAAAGTTATAAGAGGGAAACAATAAACAGGGTTGTGATCACTTGTCAATCAGGAGGATGGATATTATAAAAGGAATAACCATCACTTTAGTAGCATTTGTTTACTGTACTCGAGACAGAAATATAAAAATATTAGAGACAAAAAATTTTGGTGATGGAGATAAAAACATAAGACAGAAAATTTCTATTCTCGGGATAAAAATATAAAATTTTTGTACTTCTAAAATCTGGGGACACTAGGGATAAGGTACAGAGACAAAAATTTAATATTTTTTCTTTCAATAATATCCCTATATATATTTAATATTTATGTCTCCATCTCTACCATCCCTATTGTCCCTGTATACTGTCCATGTCCCCCTACCAAACGCTACGTTGCAGATTTACAAGTTTACATCAGTTAAAAAAAATGAAAAAATTTTACCAATTTATTACACTAGTGTGTGTCTCCGTGCAATGCATGGGTGTGAATTATATGAAAATAGTTACATAATAATCAATTGCTGTTAAGGATTTATATATATATTATATGAGAAAGTTATATTTTGATAGATAGTTATAATTTTTTTTATTTTGATAGATTATGATTAAACAATGGTTGTATAGGATAACTTAAAACAATAAAAAAATTTAAAATTATGAAATGAGAAATGAATATATTTTAAAAATAAAAAGTATAACTTTCAAATTGTAGTTTGAGAAAATATAGGTTTTTTAGAAAGTTTTGAAGAAAGTTATTCTACATCAATAACTTAATATAAAATTATAAGAACTAAAAGATAAAGTAATTTATTTTCCTTCACCTTTCTTTTATGAAGGAGAGCAATAAATTGATTTTCAAGAAAAATTCAACTAAACAAATTTCTTCAATAACATATTCAAAGTTCGTTTAATTAGATTTGTAAGTATAACTACTTTTAATTTTTAAATGGCAATAGAACAACTCAATAAATAATTTTTTTCCTTTATCTTTAGCCTTATAATAAAGTAATTTTTAAAATTAAATAAACTTCTTGAATTAGAATAATTAAGATTTTAATACCTTTGTTAAATTTAATAGTCTTAAAAAAGAATGTGCAGCAATATTATTATTTGGCTCTCTAGTTGCAGTCAAGCCACAACAAGTCTTAAAAAAGAATGCGCAACAATATTATTGTTTGGCTCTCTAATTGTAGTCAAGCCCCAACAAGTGTCATAGTATGAGTACAGATTTCAAAATAAATTTGAAAAAAATTATTAAGCAATTATTACATAATAAACTTTGTAAAAGTAAAAAGAAAATTTTTTCATTCAAACTCTTCTATCCAAAATTAAAATGTTATGGCTATTCAATTCCTAAAATAGGAGGTTTTCTCTGCAGATAAACAGTTGTTCTTAAAGTTAGAGGTGGATAAGTTACAATGATTAGAAAAAACTAAAAATGATATTCATAATATTTTCAATATTCTACTTGAAAATGTGAGATTTTGCTAACTTTTTAACCCTCAGAATAATTTATTTATTTAAATTAAGTTTTTATATATAACAAAGAATGAAAGAGTTGACTAGTTCTTTAAATAAAACTAATTAAATATAAGAGAGAATAAGTAATATAAATATAATCTAGTATTTGTTAAAAAATTATTGCTATAAGAAAGTTTATTAAGTTAGTGGAGTGAGAAAATAGTGGGGTGAAAAGAAAATTTGATAAATTAAATGGAGTGAAATGATATTCAAATTCATTTTAAAAAAATTCTTTTTATGTAAATATAAGATTATAAGTTTGAGGGAAGCATAATAATCAAATTTTCAAGTGTTATTATCTCATTAAACCTTTCTGTTAATGTTTCTTAAATATTAGAGGAAATTACGAGGACATCTTTTAAGGTTTTTTATAATAACCTTTACCTTTTTTAGATTTTAAAAAATCACTTACCTCCCTTAATTTATTTAGAATTATTAACATTTACACTCCTTTTTTATACTTTTCATTTTATCATACAAAGTTGTTCAATGAAAATGTCAAAGTAGTGTAGGATTCTTTCGACGGCAGCAAAATTGGTTTCTTTTTCTTAGGGACATGTGTTTGTTTTCTTTGAAAAGTTAGGAGATGCTTATGCTCCATAAGTTGCACGTGGGCTGCCATAAATTTTGGTGAGTGATATTAGGTATATAATTAAATTGTATAATTAATATATATTACACATTTTATTATTATTAGATTTGATGAATAAGTGAGATGAGTAGGGACCACATATTACATCCAATAATAGTAAGGTGTATGATGTGTATTTATTGTATAATTTAATTATATACCAAACATTATTCAATTTTGACATTTAAGGTCAATTTAAGGTCAAGTGCACTTGGGAAATTCTTTTGTACACTATGGAGTAAGTCATCATTTTACTCCCCAATAATCTATAGCCGTTAAATTCTCATGGGAGATTAATTAATAAGTACGAAATTCAGAAAATACTGGCGTATGTAGTTGGTGGAGGAAGAAAATCTTTCCACGAAGTAAGGAAGAGTTCCTCCAACCAATGAAAATGAAATGACAAAATACATGTCTAAGGTAGATGAGGAAAGAGTATATCAATGATAAAATAGCCTTTAAAATAAACTATATTCACTTGTAATCATTTAAAGATTTATCATGTTTGATAAATTTCCATATATGTCAACTAACCTCCATTTCTATGGATAAAAGTAATTATGTGTTATGTTTTATACTAAGCTGATAGTTTATACTCCTATTTAAATCTTAAAATATCATACATTTGACAAAATACTCCTCTATAATGCCAAGTTGACATCGTAAAATTATCACTTTAACCCTTAAAGATGATATATTTTACAAAATAATCCTGAAGAATAACTTTTATTAACAGAAATAAAGAACAGTTAATATTTGGTTGAATTTATTAAATGAGATGAATTTTTAAAAAATTACGGGTAAATACAATTTCTTTTGAGATTATTTTGACAGCGATATGATTTTTTGGGATCAAATGGTTGTTCTCCCAAAGTCAAAATTTAAATCATATTTAATTAGAAGAATGTTGTTATCACTTGAAGAAAACCGAATTGACGGGTCCAACTAGACATCAGTCCCTTAGCCACTTTGATCAATGAATCATATTTTCATAAACCAGTCAAATCCCTCAAGCTTTTTAAAATGAAGATTTCAAAAAAAAATTCAAATTCAGTAGCATTTCTTTAATAAAAGATAGTGAAAAATACACCTTGGTTGGACTCCTATAGGATTATTAACTCCTAAATCTCTTAAAAGAACATATAGTTAAGCATAAAGTGATGTAACACGGAAATATTTATAATTGTTTTAAAAGTTAAAACTTTCTATTCTAAGCAATGTGGGACATGAGCTTTTTTTTGGTCTCTCAAGTATCTATCACTAAACACAATTGCTAATTCTCTTGTGTAATATAAACTCATTTAAGGGATAAATATTAACCATGGATGAAACTTGAATTGTTTATAATAGTCGTTGGAATACAAATTTATAATTTAAACAACATAAAATTTAAATACTCCTTATTTCAATTCTTCATTTATAATTTTTTAATAATATACTTTGTATACATTATTATATTCCAATTAAATCGACTGGATCTCTAATTTTGTTTTTAATTTTATATTTATTGGATCTCTAATGCTTTAAGGGCCTATTTGGCACGCTTAATAAGGTAAGACTTGATAATATAATATTTGATAGGATAAAACATGATAAAATAATGTCTGATAAATTTTTAATACTATATAACATTTGTTGTATATTGTATAAGACACTATATTTTATATTATATAATATTATAATTTATTTATATCTATTAAAATTATATAATACTATCATTTTTTTAAAAATAACTCTAAATAAATATTTAATTAATATTTTTATTATAATTAATTAAATTTTAAAATACTAAATTATTTTTTTATTATTAATCCTTACTTTAATATACTATATTTTTTATTATTTAATTGATATGCTAATATAATTTATAATTTATTTTTTATTTTATTTTATTTATTATATATTTAAAATATTTATTTTGTTCATTTATTTATTATAATATATTTAATATTTATGATATCGTTTTACCAATTATTTCTTATTTTAGTATTTAATATAATTTATCATTTTAGTTAAATAAAATTCATTACTTATTTTTTCTTATTTTAGTATTTTAATAATTATTTTATTTATTAATTAAATAAGAAAAATAAAAGCTTACACGTCAAAAATTAATTAGATCTTACCCTCTCTCTAAACATAAATAAGCTATCCATCCTTTTAACATATAAAAAAAATTGATAGATAAATTTATATGATATATTAGTCATACCAAACAACATATAAAATCATTACCTTTTGTATTAGCTTATTTTTTTGATGTTTTATATAGAGTGTTAAATGGGACCCAAATTAGTGCATCTACCGATTAAATGTCGTTCCGGTTTTCTTAACTTCGATTGTTATTATTTATTTATATATTCTTTTGTACATAGGACTATAGGCAGAGGGGCTACTACCACCAATCTTTATTGCCTATTGCAAAATGAGTTTGAATTTTCGTCAACAGGTGATCTTAGAAAGTTCTTAGAAATGCCTTAAACAACGAACCTATTAAATTCACTAGTTCTATCTCTGACAAACTTATGTAGTGTCTTTTCAGTGACAAATTAGTGATCAAATTGATCACCGATAATAGTATTATAATAAGGAATAATAAAATGACTTTTTTATCCTTATTTTATTCTTTCTTGCCTACCACTATTTTCTCCATCAGCCTCTTGTCGAGGATAACTATGTATCCCCATCACTCACTGGCAGAACTCCCTTAGGGCCAAGGGGAAGCTGCCACTGAGAAATAATATATACGTTACATAAGAGAAAAAAGACCCATTAATATATAATCGAGTCCAAGACATTTTTTACTTTTTAATTTATGAGAAAAAATATTCCCTAAAATTTTTTTATGTTGTCATCAAAATTTTTCGTTGCATATAAATGTTTTAAAATTTATATGTTAATATACTTGTCAAGAAATGATAAATCTTTCTAACTGGCATATGCATAAAACACCTCTTATTTAAATATCTCCCTTATTGTGTAAATTACATTTCATGCCATTGTGAGTTTAATTTTAATGAGTTTAATTTGGATGTATTGACAATATAAAATTAATCCAATTAGGTGCATTTATTTTTAAGACTTTTTACATAATAAATGGTTAAATCTAACTCTTTTAGTGATATAGTAATACATAATTGAATATCTATATATTTTTTATTATATTGACAGTGTATATAAATTAAATCCAATTTTAAATTAAAAGGATTGTTAGCTTGATGGTTAAGAAAAAATATATTCTATGCTCATCCCCCCTAAATTGTGTCATCTTCCGCCACTGCCACCACTTATTACCACCGGATGATCCCCAATAGAGCTAACAAATGGGATATGAAGTTTTTTAATTAAAAAAAATCAATATTTGGAAGACTTATACCATATTTATACAACTCTTGAATTAATTCGCTAAAAATCTCGAAATTGAATAAATTCAAATAAATATGGGTAAACTTGAGTAAGGTTGCATGAATTCAAAGTAAACTCGCGAGTAGAATATGATTTCTCAAACAACAAATTAAATATGGAATTTCACAATAAACACTTATAATCACATCTTCCAAAATTAAAGTTATGATATTTAGATTTTAAGTAATTTTGATTTTTCACATCTTAAAGTTTTGATCTATTACATTTTTCGTGATTTTAATTTATTAATTTATATTTCATAATTGATTACTTGTATTTATTTCATTATGATGTTATAGGTGAAATTTTTATGTGTCTTAGTTTTGTCATAAAAGTATGTTATTATAATTAAATACAATAAATATTTTTAATATTATCTTAAAAATAAGTAAATTCTTATAAGTTTACAAGTTAAATTTATGATTCAAGTCACCAAAACTCACAAGTTTAGATAAACTCATGAATTTGATAAAGGGTGACATTATTTTTTTAATTTTAAATTTATTGATTTTTATTTGAGACACTTACTGCTATATATTATCTAGATAAAATGTTATGTTATAACTTAGAAAACATTTTACAAGTTAAGAATATATATATATATATATATATATATATATATATATATATATATATTTGAGATAATAATAATAATAATACATTATCATTCTAATTGCTAAATAGGATTTAAACTAAAAGAATTATATCGGTGCTAAATGCGTAAACATGACAATAGCCACTCCCGTCTTTAGGCAACGATTTGTTTATATAATGATAATCTTATTAGCACTTTAATTAAAATATTGTCACTTGAGTTGATTAATGCACCAAAATTTATTTAACTATCTAAATGTTTGAGTATAACAAAACCATATGCTACTATAAATCGCTATAAAAATTTTGTACTATGTGGATTGATAGAAAGAAGCAAAGTCTATGGCTAACCCAATAATGAAAGTTTTATAAGAGAACTAGAACAAACTACCATGAGAGAAAAGATACTTTTAATGAAGTTTGATTCGAAATATTGATATGTCCAAGGTCTAATATTGAAAAAAATTCGAAGATTCCTTGACTTTGTCCATATCAATGAACAATTCAAAATGTCTTGACTTTTTTGAAATAGGTCAAAGTCAAATAGTAATAATTCAAAACACTGTACACAATTTGTAAACTAAAGGATCACTTAATCGTACAAATTTATAAAATACAAGATTTCCAATCCTAGTAAAAAGAAAAGGGAAACAGATGCTTGGTAACAATTGAGTAAACTGAATTTCATACACGATCTATATATACATTGAAACTCTATGGAAAGTCATACATATTTGATGAAAGTTGTATTTACAATTTTAAGAGGAATCTTTCATATCTTTCGAGATGCATCCTACTATATGGGGGTCATAAAGTCAAAATAAATTATTTTGTCCCTTATAAAAAATAATTTATCCCTTTCATCTTCATGTAACAATGAGGTATTGTAGAAGAAAAAAATTCAGTCAAATTTATTATGGTCAATTAGTTAGCATATTGGTTAACTGTATTTTAAAATACAAAGAAAAGACATTAACACATCAAACTATTTATCAAGTTATGAAAAAGATTCAAAAACTGAAGTGTTTGTTTTTGCAGTCCTTGTTTTATGAGAACAATGTCGATAATAGGATTAGGGTTCATGTGGAAATCAGAATAAGTTATATATTTGGATTGTTTAAGTTAAAGTGTTTCTTGAAAAAACCATGAAATTTTATTGTAAATAGATAATTTTATTTTAATGCACTATTAGGGTAAAAATATTTTTCATACATAAGCATTCAGTCATGTATATTTTATTTTCACACTCACAATCTCAAAAATATTACCTAAAGTGTCATATAATTGAACAACAGTTTCAAACTCTTTTATGTTGATAATTGAAAGGGATATAAGCTAACTAATTGAATCAGCTGTGGCAATTAGTTTGTTATACTAGTTTCAGTTTATGTTTAGTTAATTTGTTAGTAGAGTTCATTCTCATCGCTAGCCTTTGACTCAAGGCAGTGACATGTATATAAAGAGCTAGCTCTGTGTAATCAGAAATCAATCTAATGAATCATCTCTTCTCTCACAAACTCTTGCTTTCTCCCCTCTCATAGTGCTCTGCACTTTCAGCTTTCGCTTCCTTCATCATAGCTCTGATACCTTACATGGTATTAGAGCTTGATAATCCATGGCTGAAAACGCTTCCGCACTCATAGCTCAAACGAGCACCTTCACCTTGAGAACATTCTCATAGCTCGTTTGGATGAGCTTCTAGGAGGGGAAAAACACTTTTTCCAATTTTTTTTTAAAAAGTACTTCTAAATTTTTTTAATATGTTTATTTGTGCTTCTAAAAAAGGTAGAAGTAAAAAAATAATCAATTTTTAACTTTTTCTAGAAATAGGTCTCCATATACTTCTGATAGAAGCAGAAGCAGTAGAAGAGAGAGAGAGAGTGTGTGTGTTCTTCTTTAATTTTTTAAATTATTTAGATTTCAAGTTTATTTTCACAAATTTTATGAAAAGATAAAAAATAACTTTTAACTAAATCTCACTCACCCCTTACCCAATTTTTTACTCTTATAGGCACAATAATTTAATTGTTCTGTATTACGTTTTATCCAAGTTAATCTCACAAAAAATTTGTATCCCCAATATATTAAACATATTGATGATGTTGATATGGATAGAAAGACCCAAAAAAGGTTATCATGTTATAACATGTTTAAGTACCATGTGATTATAATATGTACCGTAACAAACACCAACCATTTTTGCTACACACATAAAAATGTCATATTATGCATTCCTTTTCCTAAATCATCAATATTTTAGATTAATTAGTTTCTATTGAATCTGGATTAAGTTAGATCGAGCCATTAAAAAGAGAGTCGATTTGGTTTCAATTTTTAACTTTTATCTTCATTTTTTTGTTTTCAGTTCTCAGAATTTTTTTATGAAAATAATGAAAAAAATGAAATGAAACTTAAAAATAGATTTTGATTTTTCATTTTCTTTATAAAATTCTAAAAACGAAAAATATAGAAAATAAAAGTAGGAAATAAAAACAAAAACCAAACATAATCTCTTTACAATTTTATATTATATTATTTACAAGACTAAATCCAAAACTTTGTTTAAGGAAAATAAGTGTCAAATTATTTAAATAAAAAAACATTGAAATAAGAAAAAAATTGGATACATAGATTGAGAAAATTCTGATTTGAGCACAATCAGTGTAAAATTATTGTGTTATCAAATTATTAATAATATTATATTAATTATTAATCTCAACTTTCTTATGAAAATTTGGCTCACTCTCTGAGTATGAAGACAAATCATAAGTTTTTACATAATTTAAAAACACTTCTTAATATTTTGAAATTATTTCAACAATGTCACGAAATGTAATTTCTTAGTTTTTAGTTGAAAGTGTTCTTGCAAGTATTTCTATGAACAACCAAGACGTGCTTGCGTTTGTTTGTTTTTCTTGCTTCTGTATCTTCTTTCTTTGCTCGTGTGCCAGAAAAGACAAATTAAATGAAATCAGTCTTTTAAATATTGTTGTGACTAAAAACACCTTTTTAATTAATATTTTTTTTCAAAACTGAATTATAATTTTTTCAAATATAATTTACTTATTATTATAATACATATACAAGACTTAATTTGATGAGTTAGTACAATAGCAACGGATGAGCTAAATTAAAAGGAGTGAAGAGTTTTGAATTAGACGAAGGTATGGGCAGAAGCGTAAATATGACTAGATTCCCTTTAACTTTTAGTTCCGCAAGCGATTCCGCTGCGCGGGAATATTTTCAGTGAATCAAAATTAAATCCTTAAAATAAACCCGCATGCATGCACGTACGTGCATGAATTTATATGTGTAAATAACATTACTCTTTTCTACGAACATGGGCGTTGGGTCGTGGTAGTCAAGCAAAGACTTAATTAAGAAAGAGAAAACCACATATTCCATCCTATCTTAAATTTCATTTCTTCCATCACCTTAATAGAACTTGTATAAATGAAATTGACCTAGCTTGTGGATGAATAAGCAAAGCTTATGGGAATTGGTGTTGGTTTCTCTTTTCCTTGCTCTCACTGTTGAAACCCCACAATGTTAGTGTGATATATCAGATCTCCAGCATTGACTCTATGTAACTACCAACCCCATGAATTTCTCCTATTTTTTCGATTTAGCTTTGGTTTTGGTTGGCCGCATGGAAGAAATCCAAGTCACCGCGAGGAAGAAGCGGAGGTTCCAAAGGAAATAATATCATTTTTATTTTTTTTTATTTTTTTTTTATGCCTCAGCTGTTTTGGAATCTTAATTTTAATAGGGCATAAATTTCTTTGAATCATATCTGCAATTACAGAGTAGTTACAAGCTTCTTCAGTCACCGGTTACTTTGGGAAGGTAACTACAAACTCCACCTCTTTCAATGTTGTTTTTTTCTAGCATGAACTTGGTTGTTGTGTCCTCAAATCCCCCCCTTGATCTCTCTCTTATTTATTGATGTTTGTTTCTCAATTTCTATTTTAATTTCTTTCAGGTTCATCCATGAAAATGGACCTTGCAATGCAGAAAAGGACCAGGATTGAACAAAGATGTGGCCTTTATCGGAAAATTGAGCTTTGCTGAGAATCCTGACACACCCCCACTCAACAATTTTGTTCCTTTCTCTCTTTTTTTGGTAGCATTTTCCAATAAGGATTGAAGACACACAACTAGGGTCTGTTGAAGAATGGAGGTTGGGGAAATGAGTAACAAAGATGAGCCACAAGTGGAGATTCCTTGGATCCCCACCACTCCTGTTAAGCCCATTCTCCAGAAACCAGTGCCGATCTACTCACCTGGGGAAGGAAAGCACCTACCCCATCATGGTAATGGAGCAGTTGCATGTCCTGAATTCACAACTGTTGCAGATAAAAACAGCATGCCCCGCGATGGGTCAGTACCTGAAGCTACAGTGGCAAAGATTGCCGGTGACATTGGCCAAATTTGTGCAGAGACAGATTATGATAGTGTTCCTCCAGGCTTTGGTCATACGACCTTTTCAGAACTTATATACCAGGCAGAGAAAGGAACACTACATCCTAATGCAACACAACCGGGAAGTAATGGGCTGAAAAATCCATTTATTCCTTCATTGATGTCACAGTCCAACGGGGATCCAGTAGCAAACCCGGCCAATGCAGCACTTAGCCACCACCACCATCTTTTTCTTGAAAGTAAAATCATCCAAGGCAGTTCCCAAGATCCTCAGGGTAAGTGCAACAATTTTTGGCTCTCGCTACCCTTAGTTTAGTATGTGGCATTGTAACACAATGAGCAATAACAATGATAATGACAAGCTAAAAATTGAAAAAGCTCAAGAGTCTGTAAAATGAATGGAAAAAACTCCAATCTCTCATTACATAACTATTTTCCAAAACAATTTTATTTGCATATCAGAATATATTTTTTTCACCTGTAGTAATCATTCTTGAGACCATGTTCTATGAGATTCATACAACCTTTGCCCTAAAGGCACCACATTCACCATTTTGTTACCAATAGGTGTCTGTTTTGATTCCCTTTTAATACTGGATCAAAATGACAGTGTATTGCTCACTCTGGTTTTCTTATGACCTGCCACAGGCACATCGCACATTGCTTGCTGGAGTGAAAGAACTTCACAGGATTCCCCATTTACACCCGACAGTGCTGTCAGATCAGAAAGCAGACAAGTTGCGTCAATGCAAATCAATACAGAAGAAAAGAATCCAGCGGCTGGAGAGGAAAATGTCCGTGCTGAAAAGCTCAACAATAATGAAACCACATTCAACAAAGAACTCTGTGACCCTGTTGTAGAATTTGGTACTGTTTCTGCACAATTCAAGGAGAATCACCCTGATACAGGAAGCAGCCTTGTCATTGATCTGAATAAAACACCTCAACAGAAACCAAGGACAAGGAGAAGGAAGCACCGCCCCAAGGTCATCACAGAAGGCAAACCAAGAAGAGCTCGGAAGCCAGTTACCCAAAAGAACGTTCAATCGAAAGAAATCCCAGCTGCCAAGAGAAAGTACGTGAGAAAAAAAGGAGTCAACAATATTTCCACTACTCCAGCAGAAGAATCACCAGAATTGATTAAAGATTTGATGACAGACTCTGCCAAAAGGTCTTGTAGAAAGTCCCTAAATTTTGACATAGAAGCAAGAGATGAAAGTTCTGCTAGCAGAGAAAATGCAACTGCACACCTGGGCAAAGATGGTGTAATTGTACAGGAAACAAATGTAGACCTTGCCTGTGATCTAAACACTTCCATGCAGCAGACATCATATAATTACATGCCACTAGCGGAAGACACACAAGCCCCAAGTACAACTCCATCAAGAAAAATCCGTCCTCGGGCAAAGCCAAAAGAAAACCCAACTGCCAAGAAGAAATATGCAAGAAGGAAAGCATCAAACAGGAGTCCTGTTCCTCCAACAGAAGTGACAGGAAGTTCCTTAAATTTTGGCAAAGGAGCAAGCAATGAAAATCCTGTTGGCAGAGAAAATGTAACTGTGAATCTGAGCAAAGAAATTGGTGTAGTTACCCAGGAAACAAATGTAGGCCTTCCCTGTGATCTAAACACTTCCATGGAGCAGGCATCAAATAATAACACACCTTTACCTGAAGAAGCGCAAGACCCATCAAAAGGCAGTCCCCCTGAGGCACATCCAAAAGGCAAGGCAACTAGCAAGAGGAAGTATGAAAGGAAGAAAAGAGTAGTTAAGTCTTCTGCTCCTCCAACAGAAACCACAGAAGGATTGTATGAACCATTGAAACCCGGATCCAAAAAAAGGTCAAGGAGAAAGTCCTTAAATTTTAATGTTAGACCAAGAGATGAAAGTTCTGTAGGTGGAGAAAATTTAAATATGTGTATTGGCAAGGAAACTAGTGTGGTGGCAGAGGAAACGCATGCAAACCTTGCCCATGATCAGAGCACTTTTTACATATCATTACATGTAGAGACGCAAGCCTCAACTACATCACCTTCAAAAGGAAATTCCCCTGGTACAAAGCCAAAAGAAAAAACAACCGGGAAGAGGTATGCAAGAAGGAAAAGATCGAAGACTTCTGGTCTGACAGCAGAATTGACTGAAGCCTTGATTCCAGAATCTAATGAAACATCATGTAGAAGGTACTTTAATTTTGACATAGGAGCAAGAAATGAATTTTCTATGGGCAGGGAAAATTTTAATGTGCATATTAGTAAAGAAAATGGTATGTTGGTAAAGGAAACACATATCGGTCCTGCCTGTGACCAAAATACTTCCGTGAATAAGGCAGCATATAAATACAAGTCATTGCCTGAAGACACAAAAGCCCCAAGTATATCTCCTTCAAAAAGCAATTCCCCTAGGGAAATGCTGAATGCCAATGCCAACTTTGTAGAGAACAAAAACAAAAGAAATGGCCATGCAGCTGCTCAGGATGGACATGAAAACAGTGCAATCATCCTATCAAAATCAGTGGCACAATTAAACCCAAAGAGTTCTGTGTCACAAATGGTTGGTTCCAAGAGAAATCATTCTGGTTTCCCTAAACATCCAGTTATCAGTGACAAAAATCTCATTGGGGTACAGTATAATGGTTTTACCTCACGCCACACACAGTATAATGAATCTCATTGGGGCACAGTACAACTGAGAAGCCCTCAAGAAGATGCTCAAGGGCATCCTGATGCATCAAATTTCAACCACTCTATTTCCAACTATCAGCAAAATACTCAATCATATGAAGAGTTTGTCTTAAATTTGAGACGGATGATGACGGAAAGAACTTGTTCCCCTACTTCAATTTGTGATTGCACTTCTCTAACCAGAACTAGAAATTGTTATACAGAACTAAATTATCCTGCAAAACAAGGCATTTCTGATAGACAAACATTTGAGGCTGCAGAAAGGCCACTGACATGCATCGATGCTACAGTTGCAGAGATGGGTGCATCACTCACAAGAAAGAAGAGAAGTAGAAAGAAAAGTGCTCTTTCCAGTCCAGCAGATTCTAGCACAAATGAGATGCAACAGCACCATAATTTTGGGCTGGGAAGTTATCAGCTGCCATTGGGCACATCATTAGGTATTTAAACTGAACCATTGTATTTTGTGTGAATAACATTATATACATGTTAAAGGGCATAATTCAGCCATGCAATCTTTGCCTTGCAGCTATTGCTCATGGAGTAATATGGGAAACCATGCATTATATTGATGCATTAGCAGAGCGATTTAGACAACTGACCATGAACAGAGAAGCCAGACACCTTGCTTCACATGAGCAGAATGCACTTGTCGCTTATAAACAGCAAAATATTGTGGCAGATGGCACCATCATTCCCTTTCAGGGCCCATTTGATCCCATCAAAAAACACCGACGGCCTAAAGTTGACCTTGATGAGGAGACTGATCGAGTGTGGAAGCTTTTGATGATAGATATAAACAGTCATGGGATTGATGGAACAGATGAAGACAAGGCCAAATGGTGGGAAGAAGAACGGAATGTGTTCCGGGGGCGAGCAGACTCATTTATTGCACGAATGCATCTTGTACAAGGTATCAGTGCAGTACTTTCAATAATATGAGCATTATTCACTTTACACACCAGTAACAAAGCACCTACCTAATCATCAATGAAGTGGAAGAAATAGACGAGGAAAAATGGGAAAGAAAAAAAAAAAACCTTTGGAAGGAAGCAATATTAACATTGTCCATTAAAACCAATCGTCTAATTTCCTGCCTACAAAATGGAGCTCCAAAAGCCAACCATAAGCCTCGTCCTCTAGAACTGAATAAAGGCAATAAACTTGTAAGACAAATATAATTTCATCCTATATCTCATCACATAAATGAATTCGGATTATTTATAAAAAACAGATCGTAAATAATCACTGCTGACTTATTGTGGAGCTATGTAAAGATAGGTAACCAAAATATTTCTTTTGGGTGAAGATATTTAGATAAATGTACACTTTCTGAAACAGTACGATGAAATCAAATCCTCAGAATGTTATTAAAACTTAAAAAAGAAAATGACATTATTGCACAAAATATAGAACAATTAAAAACTTGAGTGAGTAAAAGTTCAACTCCGTTGCATCTATTGCATTCATTGGGTATGATCAGAGTTTAACTCTCTAATTAATATAACAAACAATTAACAGGAGACAGGCGATTTTCCCGATGGAAAGGATCAGTAGTTGATTCAGTAGTAGGAGTCTTCCTCACCCAAAATGTCTCAGATCATCTTTCCAGGTATGAACTCTGCAAAATTATCTAGTAAGAAACTTTCATCAGAAGCCATAAAATGTTTATTTGTTCTTTCTCTGTTGACAGTTCTGCATTCATGTCCCTTGCGGCACGATTTCCCCAAAAGTCAAGCAGCACATGCAAAACATACAATGGGGAAGGCACAAGCCTGATAGTCAAAGAACCACAGGTGCGCATGGTGGAGCCAGAAGAGAATACAGAATGGGATGTAAAAACTTTGAATCAACCTGTTTATGACCAGAGTTCAATGACAATAGACATGGTTGAGCATTCTGGAGAAAAGGAAGCTGTCAACAGCAATGATTCCAGCAGAACTGCCAGTAGTGTAACTAGCTTAATGGACGAATCAAACGGGAGACTGTCAGAATCATCTCAAAGGAAGACTGAAGAAAGGGAAGAAAAATCATGTTACGAGGGTGTGAGGACAGAGCTAAATGAAATAGTTTCATCCCAAAGCTTTGTCATTTCATCTCAAGTATCTGGAGATCTTTTAAATGATCAAAACCCTGAGAAGATAGGATCCTGCTCAGATAGCAACTCAGAAGTAGAAGATTTGTCAAGCACAACAAAGGACAACAGCATTCATAACTGCATTCCCCGTGAATATACTTTGAAACTCACTCCAAACTCAGGTGGGCTTGAAGCTAATTGCTTTGATCCTTTCAAAACAGAAGCCTCATCAAGTGGCTTCTTAAAGAATAAAGATGAAAATGACAACAGACCTTGTTTTCAAAGAACAGAGTCTGCCAGCCAAGTTGTAATTTCCAGTTCTCAGGAACAAAGCAATCACACGCAGCAAAGCTTTTTTAACATTTCTGGGCAAACTGAAGATCTTATGCAGAAAGAAAGGCAGTTAGATCTTTGTGACCACAAAGATGCAGTGAGGAATGAAATCAATGAGGTAAGTTCTACTCCAAAGAAATTAAAGAGCAAGGCCCAGGGACAAAAGAAAAATGATGACTTTAACTGGGATAGTTTAAGAATAAAGGCACAAGCTAAGGCAGGGAAAAGAGAAAAGACAGAAAACACCATGGATTCTTTGGACTGGGATGCTGTGAGATGCGCAGATGTCAGTGAAATTTCAGATGTCATCAAAGAACGGGGCATGAACAACAGGCTTGCAGAACGTATAAAAGTACAATCAAACTTCAATGAAATGAAATATTATTTATCACTCTCTGAAAAGAGACAACCCTTCATTGCAGCTTATATTACATGACATACTATTGCAGAATTTCTTGAATCGACTGGTCGAAGATCATGGAGACATTGACCTTGAGTGGCTGAGAGATGTTGCACCTGACCAAGCAAAGTAAGCCTAGTGGTCAAATGAAGTACTCAATTGAAATTTAAAATATTATTCCATTAGGCATGATTTTATAAATACCTTAAACTTTGTCATTGGAAACACACCCACACATCTATTTCATGCCAGCAAAATATATGCATGATAAAAGTTCAATTCATACATACAGGGAATACTTGCTCAGCATAAGAGGATTGGGATTGAAAAGTGTGGAATGTGTGCGGCTTTTAACACTACACCATCTTGCCTTCCCAGTAAGTTAGAAACATGAATATGAATTACAGGAATATGGAATAGATTTGATGAGTAATTGCTGTAAAACAGGTGGACACCAATGTTGGACGTATAGCAGTCCGACTTGGATGGGTACCTCTCCAGCCACTGCCTGAGTCACTGCAGTTGCATCTCCTAGAATTGTGAGTACTGCTTAAATAAATGATATCAAGCATCATTAGTTACTTATGTAAGAAGTGCTAATATCATTGTCCCATGTAGGTACCCAGTTTTGGAGTCCATACAAAAATATCTCTGGCCTCGACTGTGCAAACTAGATCAAAGAACATTGTAATAAAGATTTTTTTTTTCAATTTACTGTAGCACATTAACAGAAACAGATAACGAATAATTCTTTGTTCCTGCAAGTCTAGCCAGGGTAATTCACTTACTATTTTTTTATCTTTTGTTTCAATATAATACAGATATGAGCTGCATTACCAGATGATTACATTTGGAAAGGTAAAATGCATCTTCTTATACATAAGGCACTGATCCTACTTGCCAAAACCTGGTTGTGACTGCAACAAAAGCTACAATGAATGCAGGTATTCTGTACAAAAAGCAAACCAAATTGCAATGCATGCCCAATGAGAGGAGAATGTAGACACTTTGCTAGTGCATTTGCTAGGTATGTTTATAATTTTAAAATTCTTTAATGATCCAAAAAAAAAAAAAATGCATGTCTCGCCAGTTATGATTGATCAATTACAAATAAGCAACGTTGTATGCAGTGCAAGACTTGCCCTGCCAGGACCTGAGCAGAGGAGTATAGTTAGCACTTCTGGAATCAATGTGACTGTTCAGAACCCATCTGTAATCATCAATCAGTTGCACTTGCCTCCCCCTGAGAATGCAAGCCGAGGAGCAGAAATTCAACAAACAGACGTGAGCAGACAACTGGAATTAAAATCTGAAATAGATATCTGCCAACCTATTATTGAAGAGCCAACAACTCCAGAGCCAGAATGCTCACAAGTATCACAAATTGATATGGAGGATGCCTTCATTGAGGATTCATGTGAAATTCCCACCATCAAACTAAACATGGAAGAGTTCACTCTGAATTTACAAAATTATATACAAGAAAGTATGGAACTTCAAGAAGGGGAAATGTCAAAAGCATTGGTTGCTTTGAATCCAGAAGTTGCTTCCATTCCTACACCCAAGCTAAAGAATGTGAGCCGATTACGAACAGAACATTGTGTGTAAGTAAAGCAACCAACTAATCTCCTACTAATTAACTTGAGTGTACTAAGGAAATGTCACAGGAAGAGAGTAGGATAAGGATTTTACTTTTAATAGACATTCCGATGCTTGCTAAGTTTCAACTTTCAACATGCACCATATCCACCATGTAGTGAGAAGTTCTAACATTTTTTGTTGATTTTGTGGTCACTTTCACAGTTATGAACTCCCAGATACGCATCCTCTTTTGGAAGGGGTTAGTTACTGCTGCATCTGTTAATCAAAGCTGTGTTTTAGTTTTACCGGATATGTCCAACTTGTATTAACTACTTGCATGTTACAGTGGGATAGGCGAGAGCCTGATGATCCAGGCAAATACCTTCTTGCTATATGGACTCCAGGTAGACAAAATAACAACCTCAATATCATGCTTCCTTCTGGATTAATTTAAATAGGCTGTGAAGTCTTTGCTTGCACTATGTAGCTCAATAAGTTGAGAAAATTTACAGCATATGATTTATTAGTTTTCTGTTTTTGTTTTTTAATTCATTTTGCCAAATACATTAATGATTACATCAGGTGAGACGGCAAACTCTATACAGCCACCTGAAAGCAAATGCAGCTCTCAAGAATGTGGCCAACTCTGTAACGAGAAGGAATGTTTCTCATGCAACAGTTTCCGTGAAGCGAATTCACAGATAGTGAGAGGGACAATCCTGGTCTGAATGCTTATCTAAATTATATGTTGCTTAATGCTTATATACAATAGAGACAAGGGGGATTATTCATATGAAATATACTCACTTGAATTCATGATGAATACGAACAGATACCATGTCGGACAGCCATGCGGGGAAGCTTTCCACTAAATGGCACCTATTTCCAAGTCAATGAGGTAAAATAGTGTCAAATCACATTTTGCCAAATCTCTTTTTCATTTATGTTTATATTCCTTTGCAATTGTGGCGGTGATAACAAGTATCATTTCAAGCAGGTATTTGCTGAGCATGACTCAAGTCTTAACCCAATTAGCGTTCCACGAAGTTGGATTTGGAACCTGAATAGGCGAACAGTATATTTTGGAACCTCCATGCCTACAATATTTAAAGGTGAAGACTTCAAAATTATACAGATAAGCAATAAATTACTGTGTCAAACAATGAAGCTAAGCATATGATTTTTGTCAATCAGGTTTATCAACACAAGAAATTCAACAATGCTTTTGGAGAGGTAAGATTTAGTTCCAAAATGTAATCCTGCATGATGTAACTGAATATATTATATTTTAGCCTGTTTTTATTGTTGTGATTGGCATAACAGGTTTGCAGATGTTTTAAATATTCTAAAGAGACAAAAGGACTAAAAATTAACCCATTTCTACAGCTTTATTTGCCAGAAACATGATAGATGCCACCACAATGTGCCACCTCCCATCAATGACTTTTAGGTTAACATTTTGCAAACATCTAATCATGACCAGGACAAGAAGGGAGTTAGAAGCAATTTACTATACACGCCACTTACTCCTATTAGTGGTACTGGAGTTAACTATAATTTGACAATTTGTTGGATTTTTATTAGTGTACAGTGCAAAATCAGATTTTACACATCAAACTAATAAAAATTCAAAATAGTGTCAAATTATACTAGATAACTAACTATTAACTGTGATAATTAAACTGTTGATTTAAAAAAATTATTTTTTAATATTTTGAATCTCATTCATTTTATTATATTTTATATTAATATTTTTTATTACTAATATTATTTACCACATATTATTTATTTTTTAAAAAATTAAAGCTTATTTGTATAATTTAATATTACAATAAATTTTTATTTAATTTTTATATCTTTTTTATTTGAAATTATTATTATTAATTTTTTAATAAAAACAATTATTATTAACTTTTAATATAATTCTTAATTTTATTTATGGATTTAGTTTCTATAAATTGAAAATATAAAATAATTTTAACTACGAACCTATAAAAATTCAAAAAAAAAAGTGTCAAATTTGGTAAAAAATTATCTGTCAATATTTTATTTTATATCATCAGTATATAGAAATTAAATTTGTTATTTATTTTATAATTATATTTATTATTTAGTATATAATTTATAAAAAAAAATTATATGAGACAACTTTCACCATTTTTACCCCTAAAACCACCCATAGTGTATTGCCGGCATCACAACTCTTTGACCAGTAACAGAAACCCTTGATGATTACAATTTTCTTTGACTGTTGAAGTCCATTCTAGAACTACTTCATCTAATAATTCCAGCAACTTTGCTTTCTCTTCTTTTTGTTTTCCTTTCATTTCATAGTAGTTCTTCCGTGATCCATATCCTCTTCTGGCCAAAATACTTGCATGCATGCAGGCACGCATCATCCACACACATTAAAATACATTCAATAAGCTTGTTATACCAGTCCATAGATGTTTAGCAAATCCTCAGTCATCTTATTTTCATACCATTCTATTTATTGGTCAAATATTCATTGCTTTTTCTGGCCTTAATCAGAAGATAGTGGTTAGATAGTATTATGAACACTTCTATGGGAGTCAGTGTTTCATTATAAAAGTGCAAAATAAGTATAAAATCTACAGCAGAAATATACCAAACAATTCTTTATCCCTTGCTGATTTTTATTTATTAATTAGACACACAAAAAAGGATGAAGAACCATTCTTCCCTAATAGAAGGAACCTACTTGATAATTGAAAAGAAAAGCAAATACCTATATACCCCAACCTCTTTAACGGCTAGTGAAAAAATGCTTTGCAGGCTATGTCTGTGTGCGGGGGTTTGACAGGTCAACACGAGCACCGCGTCCTCTGATGGCTAGACTGCACTTCCCAGCTAGCAAGTTGCCCAGGACTAAAGAGCCAGCCAGCAAGTTGCCCAAGACTAAAGAGAATACTCGGAGGAAAAAGTCGACTGCTGCGAAATCACAGGGACCGGAACCCAATCCGGGACAAGCAGAATTGCTGATTGCTGCGAAATCACAAGGAGAGGAACCAAATCTGGGACACCCGAAATTGCTGACTGCTGCAAAATCACAAGTACAGGAGCCAAATCCAGACCACCCGGAATTGCTTTCTCACGGTCACAACGTTCAGTAAAGGGGTGAAGCATGAAGACAAGTCAGAACTGTTCATCCCATAATTGTGTTGCCCTTTAGCATGTATATACTAACAAAGCTATTTTTTAATTTATTATGGCATGAAACTCTTCTTATCATGCTCAAAGGGTGAGCCACCTTTTTTTCCAGATTAGGACCAATAATGTAGGAATGGTAAAGCCTAGGCTCTAGGTTCTTATTTTGAAAATCTCATTACACGAAGAGAGGTTGAGCTAGGTAATGCCATAGCACAGTCAAAAGCCGAGTATTTTTTTCCCCACAACTTTTGCAGAGGTAGACTAAGGAATATTTAGATTTTAATTATATTCCTTCGCTTCACCAGTTCCACTAGAACATTCAATCAGATTTACATCTCTCAATCCTCAGATTTTTATTGACAAGATAATGAAATTTTTTATGCCAGGGAAAATCTAATAATTAAGAATCAATGGGCCATTCTCTCTGGACTAGTTTGCTCCTCCAAATCCTAATTCTAACAGCAAACAAAGCAAAAACACTATCAAATCAATACATGTGCAGCGATGCTAGTAATAGTTTGCTAAATACACCTAAACACTAAAAACAAATAACTCAATTCAATCACAATGTAATAAAAGCAGTAATATATTTAGCTAAATACACCAAAATACAGAGCAAGGAAAAAAGATTTCGATTCAATCGCAACGTAATAAAAAGCATATACACAAAGTCTGCTAACATTTAGCTAAGTACACCAAAAAAATAAAAAGAAAAACAATTCAATTCAATCATAATGCAATAAAAAAGCGTAGTGCATATATACAGATGCATCAAAACGATCGTTATCGTCGTTTATAGGTCAATTCAGGGATTGGAGTGAGAATCGTACCTTTCAAATCTTCGCGCGCCGAAAAGAATTCGATCCAGAAGAAGGTGAATTGATTGGAGATTTAAGAATCGGAATCCAATGAAAGATGAATTCGTTGGAGAAAGAGAAGTGAGAGAGAGAGAGAAAGCATTGTTGTATTGCGGTCTGTTGTGCGAAGTGCGGCGTTTTGCCGCCATAACGAAATTTTCGCATGCCTTTCTTCTTCTTCAATTTCCCTCCCCTCATAATAATAATAATATATATATATATATTTGGTCGGGAATAATTTATATTTTTATTTGGCGGCTCAGTATTTGGTTGGGTTTTGGGCTAAAACTTCAAAGCCCAGGCCCAATTTGTATTATCCAATTTCTAACCTATATTGGCTCGCTCAGACCAAAAACAAAAGGAAAAGTATCCGACCAATAAGAAAAAGACCAAAAAACAAAACAGTGTTGGCTCGTAAGAACAGGAAGAAAAAAATAAAACAAGTATATTGGCTCATGCTCTAGGAAGCACAATTTCAGCATGAGATACATGAATTTGTTTTTTGATCCTTATAAAGGTTTAATTATTATGAAGATCCTTATGATTTCACTTAATTTTTAATTATTTTTCAATATTTTAAAAGTTTATAATCAAGTCTGGATAATTTAACAAATTTGTGATCAAGTCCCAATAGTTTTGTATTGCATAGGGACTTGCTTGAAAAATGTTTACATAATACAAAGACTTAATTGAAAAATTTTGTATAATATAGGACTTTGATTACAAATTTTAAACTATATATGTTTGATTTTTTTTTTCTTTTACATTATAGTAACTTGATTACAAGATTTAAAACCTTAAGAATCTAATTAAAAATTGAATGAAACTATACGTAGAACTATCACTTTAGTAGAGAACCAAAAAAATATCAACTCAGCTCAACCCACCCATTAGTGGGTTAAAGGAGTTCACTCACTTATACATTAAAATTGAAAATAAAATATTGAAAACCTTCATACCAAAGCTTGCAAACTCTAAGATCAAGCCAGAAAAAAAATTGTAAAATGATAATCACAACAATTCCAACACAAATAATCAAAGTCTAAAATTCATATCTCACAATTTTAAGCTCAAATCTTACCTAACAACCACTGACATAAAAAAAAAAAAAAAAGAGAAACAACCATGAAATGGAATTTTTTTTATTTAAATATCTATGAACCATACAAACCCAATTAATCCATGGGTTATACGAGTTGGGTTGAATCGACCCACTTTTAAATGAGTTAATATTTTAGCAATCCAACCCATTATTTTAATGGGTGAGTCGGGTTGACTTGAGGGTTGTAACTCATTTTAATAGTCCTAATTATATGAACCTCTAAAGAAATTACACTACTTATAAATATGGAAAATTTTGGTTTTTGCCATTTTTAATTTACTGTTTTTATGCAGAATTTACATTGGTTTAGCTGCATTTTTTTTTCAAATAAAAAGTTAGTTATTGCCATGAGATTTGTTAATTGACATATGTCAGATGAAAATGCACTTCAATGTAGACATATGACATCATTTTCATATAAGGAGTAGTTCTTTCCTACTCCCGGAGGATAAGAATTTTAACTACACATTTCACACCTACCATCAATTTCAATGAGTCCCACAATTTTTTACATCTCCCAAAGTAAATTTGAAGGTGCAAAGTGCATGCGGATGAAGAATGTTCCTTCCACCGATAGGAGCTAAGAATTTGTCCTCATATGAGATGCCATCAATTCACTAATTTCATGTAATGCCAAAGTTAAAATCAAAAAGTTTGAAAAATAAGGGATTAAAATTAAAAAAAATTACAGAGGGATTAAAATCAAAATTACTTATATTTAGAGAGATAAAAAAATATTTAATTTTTAGAAAAATTACATTATATAAAAAATTATAAAATAACATGAAAAATCATAATACTTATATTTAATTGGTGAAGGATATGTATATTTGCCATTTCTCACTTTTGTATGTAGGCAAAGGATTGGTTGGTCCGCCCTTGTTAGGCACCAACCTTACTCCATCCTTCATATACCTTTAGAATTATTATTAATATAATTCAACGATCCAAATCAAATGAAATAAAATAAATACACTTAATTTTAAAAGTTAAACAAATTTGAAGTTTCAGTTTTGTCCTTCCTTCATCCCTTTTCCCCCATCTTCCCGTCACCACACCGTCAAAGCCATTATCATTCATGTTTCTTATCTCCTTTGTTTTGACCTCCAAAAAAAAAAATGACAACAACAATGTGGTTTACACTTTACATGGCTTTCTATTTTTAATTTGCAAATAGACTTTTTCTATCTTTTTTCTTCTGATTATAGCCTTTTACCCATCACCACCACCACTCACTGCCATCACCAGTTTATTTAATTTTTGTATCCAAACAAAAGCCAAAGCCAAGCAACTATAAAGACAAGCAAGGCCTAACCACGAGGTGTAGTGTGGTGACAACTCACCTTGTTCCTTAATCATGTGGTTGAGGGTTCGATCCTCACTCATGGAAATGAAGCGCATTTCATGGCCAACCGTTTGCCTCTCTGGGAGAGTTCCCACAGTGAGAGAATTAGTCACTGTTGTCGATAATAAATATCCTGATTTCGATAAATAAATTATAAAAAAAAAACAAGCAAGGCCATAAGCATCTTCAAGTAGCAAAATGCTAATATCTTCTGTTAGAGATGAGGAATGACACAAAGATGAACACCCACTGACTGGTTTACTGTGGGCTAATCAGAGCATTGCCCACAATTATCCTTTTATTTTGATGCACACAAAAACAAAAGAACACATAATATATATTTTCTCATCAGATGATTTTTTTTCCCTTTTGACTTTGGGGTTGGTCTGTTCATTTCGTGTGACTTCAGCATTGTCAAAGGCAACCGGATAAAAGGTGTTAGCTTTAGTCTCTCAATCATTACCTACTCTGTTTACATTCATATCACCACTTGATTTAGATTTGTTAATGAAATTATCGGAATAAAGTTGCAACATCCCAGACACCCGACAATGCAGATATTGTCTACTTTGGGGCCTAACTGGATGCCCCTTATGGATTTGCTCTTCCTCTCTCTATTGGAAAAGCCTGTCTGCATGGAAAAGGTATTCACACCCTTATAAGGCCTGTTTCATTCCCCTCCCTAACCGATGTGGGACTAGTTCCACCCCTTCTAATAGGGCCCAGAGTCCTCGTTGACTAGTACATCGATATTGGGACTGGCTCTGATACTATTTGTAACATCCCAGACACCTGACAATACAGATATTGTCCGCTTTGGGGTCTAACTGGGTGCCCCTCACGGATTTGCTCATCCTCTCTTTATGGGAAAAATGCTTTTGCATGGAAGAGGTATAAGGGTGTGGATATCAGCTTGGTTGGGGAACGAAACATGCCTTATAAGAGTGTAGATACATCTTCCATGTAGACGCGTTTTCCCATAGAGAAAAGAAAAGCAAATTTGTGAGGGGCACCCAGTTAGGCCCCAAAACAAATAATATCTGCATTGCCAGGTGCCTGGATGTTACAGAGAACTAATCCCACATCGGTTGGGGAGGAGAACAAAGCATGCCTTATAAGGGTGTGGATACATTCTCCATGCAAACACTATTTTTCCATAGGAAGAGGAAAAGCAAATCCGTGAGGGGCACCTAGTTAGGCCCAAAGCGGACAATATATGCATTGCCGGGTGTTTGGAATATTACAAATGGTATCAGAGCCAGTCTCGGGATCGATGTGCTAACCAGCAAGGATGTTGGGACCCATTAGGAGGGGTGGAACTAGTCCCACATCGGTTGGGGATGAGAACGAAACATGCCTTATAAGGGTGTGGATACCTCCTCTATGCATATGTATTTTTTCCATAGAGAGAGGAAGAGCAGATCCGTAAGGGGCACCCAGTTAGGCCTTAAAACGAACAATATCTACATTACTGAGTATTTAGGATGTTACAAAAGGAAACACAGATTTGCAAACTAATAATTCTTTTGGCACTATTAAATAGTAATAAAGAAAACTCATTTTTGTGCTGGGGGTTGTTTTTGTAACATACAGATGAAATAAGAAGAGAAGCAAAAGGAAGAAGATGAAGGGAGGCTGCAATAGTGCTGGTGGAACAAAGTTGTTGAAGAAGGATAGGTGAAAAGGGATATGCTGATAGTAGGGGTTGGGTTTGACGAGAAAAAAATGAGGAAAACAAGGTCATTTTGGTAAATCTGAGGGAGGAGTAAAGTTGGTCTCCTAACTAGGTGCAGACCAACTAATCCTAAGCCTTGTATGCACTAGATGCTTGATTAACTTACTTCGCACCCCTTTTGTGAAGCAAAGATTTGGTTTGTAATTGTATTTTCTGGCAAAGCAATACATTATTAGATGATGAACTGTAGTCTAGGTTATGGATGCTAATTTGTGTCGACGTCTAAGTCATTTGCATTTACCAATTTCAAGTTGTATATTACACCTATGTTGTGCCAATATGGATACAAATATTCAATACTATACCAGTATGATACAAGGATATGGCATTTTCTGACAAATTTAAATATAGGTATGACTTTATACAGCAAGCATGCATGCGCACACATATATATACTATTTAAAAATGCAAAATAAATATGAAATTGTTATAAGAATTTATAAAACTAGTACTTTAATCTGTGGGATACATGAGACGATAAGTAAAAAATAGTTTAAAACTTAGTAAATAATAAAATTAATTTATGACAATCTTTTGAATTAACTAGCAACAATAAATAATTAAGGATAAAATGTACTTACCTATCTTGAGGTACCATGAAATGACTACCCCATTTGTTTGAAAAATCTATACTCCACCCCATTTCACTAAGGGTGTGTTTGGTGCATTCTATTTTATGATTTACTTTTTATAAATCATATGCTAAATAATAAAATTAATTATAAAATAAGTAATAAATTTAATTTCTATACACTGACAGTATAGAATAAAATATTAGCAAATAAATTTTTACTGTATTTAGAAACAAATATTATTTTAATTAAAAAATTAATAACCAGCAATTCTATTGAGTGATTATTTTTTTTATTTACATTTAATTTACTAAAAGTATAAATGAGTTCTATAATGTATTCAATCATATATTGTCTCATAGCTAAAGTGATTTACTCTTATATTCATAGCTTGAAAAGTCATTTAAATGAAACGATTAATTAGATAATAATGTAAAAAAAATTTACACTATCAATACATCAAAATTAAATTCATAAAATAATAATTGTAAAATAATCAAGCAATAGTAATTTAAAAAATCTTTAAATCATAATTTTTAAAAATGTTAAATCATATTAGGTAACTGCCTATTATGATAACTACTAGCCATAATTTGACAATTTGTTGAATTTTTATTAGTGTCCAGTGCAAAATCAGATTTTACACATCGAATTAATAAAAATTCAAAATAGTGTCAAATCATACTAGATAACTAATTATTAATTATGATAATTAAACTATTTATTTTTAAAAAATATTTTTTAATATTTTGAATCTCATTCATATAATTATATTTTTATTAATATTTTTTATTACTAATATTATTTACAACATATTATGTATTTTAAAAAAAATTAATGTTTATTTATACAATTTAATATTACAATAAATTTTTATTTAATTTATATATATTTTTTATTTAAAATTATTATTATTAATTTTTTAATAAAAACAATTATCATTAACTTTTAATATAATTCTTAATTTTATTTATGGAATTAGTTTCTATATATTGACAATATAAAATAATTTTAACTATGAACCTATAAAAATTTTAAAAAAAGTCAAATTTGGTAAAAAAAAAAATTTCAATATTTTATTTTATATTATCAGTATATAGAAATTAAATTTTTTATTTATTTTATAATTATTTTTATTATTTAGTATATAACTTATAAAAAAGAAATTATAAAAGAGAAAACACCAAATAATTATGTTTCAATTTCTAGTTTTCAATTTTTGTGAAGGAAAAATTGAAAAAACTGAAATTTTCAGGGCCTGTTTGGTTTGCTGTTTCTAGTTTTCAATTTTCAGTTTATAGTTTTCAGTTTTTTCAATTTTTTTTTTACAAAAACTGAAAACTGAAAATAGCAAACCAAACAGGCCCTCAGTTTTCAGTTTTTTTCAATTTTCAATTTTTAATTTTTTTAGTTTTTTCTTCACAAAAATTGAAAACTGAAAATTGAAAATAGCAGACCAAATGACGCTTAAATTTTTCAAATAAATAGGGTGGAGTGTCATGATACCTCAAAGGTAAGTGCATTTTACCCAATAATTAACAATGACATTCATAATTAAGAGTAAATATTACAAAAGATTAATTATATAGGATCTTTGTTTCAAATTTTGATCTTCATAATATACCACCCTGAATTATATAATATAAATATATATCACTACTAAAGTATGTAAAGACTTGACAACAAAATGTAATGAATGTGTTATATATAATAAATTAAAGTAAATAAAAAAATATAAAATGCAAATTTATACTTGAACTTTATCTTGAAACACCTCTAGATAAACAACATTTATAGTAATATTGCAAGGTTATCCATTGTCATCCAATATTAATATTTTCAAATAATTTCTTCATTTTACTAGTGAGATAGACACATAAAGTTATCCATAAGTGAAGATAGATTTAGGTATAAATAATCCAACAAATCACAAAGATTGTCTTTGACTTTTATTAATGGTCATAACAAAGTATAGAGTGATGACCGTAATTTGTGTCTTTTGAAATTTGAGAGGCATGCCTAGATTAGATGGTATTAGATTCATCTGAGGTGTATAAATCTTTTCTCTAATTTTGTTGCTTGTAATAACTACAATTGCTCTAATGATATTATTTCCCAAATTTTTAACTATTAACCATATTCCATTATACAATCTAGAATATTAATCAATATTTCTTAACATCATAATTAAGACTCCCTTCTTCAAAAGTAATTTGTGGTTTAGAAGTCAGAACACTTTATCTTATTTAAAAACTTAGCAATTATTCAATATACCTCAAAAATAACAAATTTATTAACCATTTCAACTCGATGATCTATCCAATCTTACTCTTTTATTTGCGTGTGTAATCCCAATTTGAATAATGATAATAAAGACAAAGAATTAAGAGAGTAATCACATCCATCACGGGTACAGCTTGAGATTCATCGAACACCACCCTGTTTCTTTCTATTCTCTTTTATACAAATCAATACTCAAACTGACGTTTGCGTGACTTTGGAATCTGGAATGAGGCTGCTTCTTCTTTTTTTAATTTTTCTTTTTCTTTCTTGGGTGAGAGAGAGCCTGATTCAATAGTTAATTAGATTATGTTATGAGAACTTCACCCCAAAATCAAAAGGGTGTGATGCAACTTGTATAATGATACCTACTTTGTTTTTTGGCAAAATAATGTAACTCAATTCAAATACCATATCATTGTGACAAATAAATTTAGACATAAACTCTTAGGGGTTGTTTGCTTTCAGTTTTCAATTTTCATTTTCAATTTTCTATAATTTGTGAATGAAAAACTAAAAATTTTAAAAATTATAAATTTTAGTTTTCAATTTTGTCAATTTTTCTTTCTTAAATTCTAAAAAACTGAAAATAAAAATAAAAAATTGAAAACTGGAAGCAAACAATTTCTTCAGTTATTGTATTTCCCTTCGTGTAATAGATGTTACTATTTGTGTTTCTTTAGTGCCATTAGGTCGGCTTATTGTGCTTAAGGGCATTGATTGGCTGTACGTAATGTCCCATACGTATTAATGAGCAAAGCGGGGATACCTTTTTATGTGACAATTTGATGAAAATATTGACTCAGTGATCTCCAGACAACAATAATAGTAATACAAACTCAAAACAAATGGTAATATTAATAATAAGTATTTTCTAATGGGTATTTTAAGACACTAACAAAATTAAAAAATTTATATTTTATTTATTTATGAAATCTCATTCCATTCTTTAGATTGAGTATTGTGATATCGTAATTAAGGCTTTTTTTCGTGTTTGTCACTATGTTTTAGTTTTGTTTGTATTTGTTGTTGCTAGTGGGGTAGGCAGTTCACTTAAAATTTGTAGGTAATGCACTCAAGATAACTTTCAACACTTAATCTTCCAGTAGGTTAAAAGTGACTTTTCAATGCATTTCGGATATGCATAAAATGAGACATGCATACTTGTAAAATTGAATTGGGTTCGATAGATTTAGATGATTGAGCCTCTGACTTTATCTTTGTCTACCAATCTAACAAAAAAATCATTAATTGTGTTACTAAATTTTTACTTAGTTTATTTGGTTGACTTACTGTTTAGTTTATTTGGTTGACTTACTATACTTCTTAATAGGGTTAGTAAATTTGATTATGAAGGAAAAATAAACCTTCCAATTAGATTAACCAAATAAATCTTAGTTTTGTTTTCTAAGAACCTAAGGTAGCGATTGGTTGCTGTCTCAGAGACAAAAATACAGAGACAGTGGATACGGAGACAGAAAAAATATTGTCTCTGCATCATGTTTGGTTGTGGAGATGGAGATAGAAAAAATACTGACCGTTGACCACCATTGACCAGGGTTGACTGGCGGCCATTGACCGTTGACTTTCAGTGTTGACCAGAGGAGGTAGGTGGTCGAACCACTGTCTCTGTTTTCCATCTCCACTGTCCTCACTTTTTGGAAGAACAGAAATATAGGAAATTTTTTTTCTCTGGGATAGACAAATTTTTAGTCCCTATCCCCCGTCTCCATCACCAAACATGTATTTTTGTCCTGGGACAGCAATTAAACACTGCCTAAGGGTTCAAATTTCACATTTATTGTGACATATACTATTACGAGGAATGTAAACTAAAATATGCAACTTACAAAAATTAACCACAACAAATGGGATAGGCTTAGTAAGTTACTCATATTTTTTAATGGTTTACCAAGAAATAAGTTTGATCGTTTAGTTCCATAAGATAATTTCTAAACATTTTTAGAAGCGCCCAGTAAAACTTGAGAACATCTTTTAACCCTGAATTGAGATAAACTTCTTTTTTAAAAAATTTAAGTTATATGATCAATAACTACATTTATGAAAAAGAGAATAAAAATTTTAAACGGATAATTATTTTAAGAAGACTGCAATTTCTATGTTTTTGCTGTTAAATGAAACGTCTTATGGACAGATAATAGCTTGATTTGTTTAAATGGACATGGTACTGGATATTATGAGTTCCTTTTGAAAAATTACCTCCAATCTACCAAATAAGCTGTTAAATGAATAAAACCAGTAAAAAAAAAATCGTTTTCTAAGCAAAATAAATTTTATTTTTTTGAAGGTAGGAGGTAATTTTAATTTAATCTAATAATTTATTAATAATATATAAAATATTTACATTAAAATGAAATTAAATATTATTATATTAGCAGATTTAATTGTTCCTCATATGTACTATTTGAATTTGAATTATTGTTCAAATAGAATAGTTAAATTAAATAACAGTGTAAAGTTCTTTCATATTATTAAAAATATTAAAATACTTGTCAGTTGTGATAATAAATTAACGCGTAATTTGTAATAATCTCACGTAAGTACAAATACATGCAAAAATTGCTCGATTTCTCGCACCATCCGTACTCGAATCCCAATTTGTGCCTGGGGGCGGATGTGGGAATTAGATACGCAGATGTATAGTTAGGAAAAAGGCATTAACTCCAGGGCTGAGATTTGGAAGTGAGGCGATTCGAGCAGAGCCGGGTAGAGCTTCGACTTGACTTCTTATTTGTATCGTGTTAGGCTCAAATTTGATCTTATTTATAATTTATAATCGGGTCTAAAATATAAGTCATTAAAAACTACTCGAGTGTTTTAGGTGAATCTCAAATATTTATCCTTAAAAATAATGACAAATTCTATTGAAGCGAAAAGTTTACATATATATATATATATATATATATATATATATATATATATATGAGTTTTGCCTCTTATTATAAGACTCTCTTTATACATCTCCTCATAAGTTGAATTTGAGTTACTATAATCATTGAGTTTAAGCTAGTTCATGAGCCAATTCAATTTAAATATAAAGTGAGTCTTTTTAGTTTAGGATTTTGTTAATTAGTGCTCTTAGGATACAAGGAAGATGTGTATTTAAAATTAGTGTTAAGTTTCAGGTATTGAAAATATAAAAAATTTTTCTTTTCAAGATAGAAGTTTTCTTTTATCTGATTAGGATACTGATAAGATAAATATTTTAATTTAATATTTTACTAAAAGTACATAACCTATTTTTAATATATATATATATAAGTCAGCTCACGACCAATGAGTCGATGAGCTCTATCTCCTGTTAATGAAGTCAGCTCAAACCAACTATCCATCTAGCTTTACCCATTTCGGAAAAGTTTACCAAACCAAATTGCCAAAAATAAAAACCCCAATTTGAAATTCAGAAATAGCAAAAAAAAAAAAAAAAAAAAAAAAAACCTACTCCTTGCTTTGGTTTCTGTCTCCCTAAAACACTCAATTTCTAGAGAGAGAGAGAAACCTTCAGTAGTGAGAGAAACAAAGAAAAGAAAACACACAGAAAAAGAAGAAGAAGAAGAAGAATAACAGAAAATTTCAAAATCCAAAATCAATGGCGAGTTTTAGGGTTTTGTGAGCGAAGAAAAGTTAACCGGAAGCTTCCGATGGAAATGTCCGCACGAAGATCGAACTACTCGCTCCTAAGCCAAATCCCCGACGACCACTTCTCCGGCGGCGGAGGGGGCAGCGCCGGAACCACCACCGCGCCTTCGTCCTCCGGCGACGGAAAAACCAACCGTTCGAAGTTCGACAACAGAGCCTTCGATTGGGACCTCGTCGCTGATCAAAGAAACAACAACAACAATCGGATCGGGAGCCTGTACCCTTCGATCGGCCTTCAGAGGCAGTCCAGCGGGAGCAGCTACGGCGAGAGCTCGCTTTCCGGCGGCGGCGGGGTCGGCGACTTCTACGCTCCGACGCTGTCTACGGCGGCTGAGAGCGACATCGATGGATTCGGATACTTCCACGACGATGGATTTCGAGTGAGCGAGCTGAGAGCGAGGTTTCCGGAGGCTTTGGAGATGACCGCCGCCGGCGGCGGAGGATCCTCCGAGAAGAGCTGGGCGCAGCAGGCGGAGGAGAGCTACCAGCTGCAGCTTGCGCTGGCGCTGCGGCTCTCGTCGGACGCTACCTGCGCCGACGATCCGAATTTCCTCGAGCCGGCGCCGGAGGAATCGGCGCTGAGGTCATCGTCGAGTTCGCCGGAGGCGGTGTCGCGTAGATTCTGGGTACGTTGTTCCGTTTGGATTCGATTTTTGCTTTTTTTTTTTTAAAGTTGTGCTTGGGAATTTTGGTGATAGCTAAATATGTTATTTTGTTTTGGTCGAATTGGAAAAATATTAATAAGCTAGAGTTTTGATCGAGTTGCATTATTATTTATAGCTTTTCGCGAATGGACTAGTGTTGTTCGCTCTTTTGAGTTATCTATCGATTTTCGTTGAACGGTGATCAAATTCTGGCGATGATTTGGCGAATAATTCTGGTTATGTAGCATTTCTCGTTTGAATTAACGTATGATCTATAACAATCTTGCAGCTAAACTGAATGTGCAAAAACTATGGATGTCTGATTAGTGATTACTTGGTTGTTGATTTTATAAGCCAAATTTAGTGCAATATGATGTAGCTTTGTCTTGTGAACTTGCTGTTGTTATATGATTGACATATTTTTTGTTTTTGCTTAATAAAATGTTGAATTTATATAGGTTTATTTGGATTTTTCTGTCCCCAATAACAGGAGGATAAAACTATGGTTGATGGTGACAAGTTTTGTGGACAAAATTTTAGGAGTTGATTCGGACTGGTTTGTCCTTTGCAGTGAGTGGTTTTGTAAAGTGCTTTATTTGACTTGATCTTATGTGTGGGAATCATATTAATATAAAAGCCTCCTACGAAGTTTGGCTGTTGCAAAGGACAGAGTTGGATTTTGATGCACATCGTTGAGGTCTAATAAAGGGTTGAGGATATCAGGCTTCTTTTTTCTTTTGGTTTCTTTTCCCTTTTGGGGTGCCAGCTCCTTGGGAAAACTGTTTGCCATAGCACTAGCAGAGGAAAACTACCTTCATGAATTGTTGGGTTTCACTTTTAGTTTGTCCCACGTTTGTTTCAAACTCTGGGCAATGTGGGCAGATATCCTGTTACTGTATTCCTCTTGCTATGACCATGTTGCTCATTCTTGAGTTGAACCTTGTTGTATTTGGTCTAAAGTAAGTTCCTTTCTCATTTTTGCACTTCATAAAAGTTCAACATTGGAAGTATAATTAGCCAGATAAATCTTGGAAATGTGAATTTAATATTTTGGCATAACTAGGGATGAGCTGAGCGTGCTTCGTCATTCTTGAGGAAATTGCCATCGGGATTTATGATTATCATTTTTTGGGAGATGAAGTTAAACCCTGATTCTTGGATTGTTGCATGACTTAAATTTAAGAGGAAACAATATAACCTGTCCCCTCTTTATTCTACTCTATTTTCTTATTGAAAACTCTCTAGATTTTCAGAACGTGGAGGGAGAAAACTTGAATTTGTTTCATGAATTTCATCTTGATAAATTTGTTGCATTATTGGTTGATGTGTAATTGCTGATTTATTGTCTTGTTAATTATGTGCATCAGGTAAATGGCTGCCTATCATACTCCGAAAAGGTTCCTGATGGCTTTTACCTAATCCATGGGATGGATTCTTATATATGGACTGTGTGCACTGATCTGCAAGAAAATGGCCGAATTCCATCAGTTGATACACTGAAGTCTGTGGATCCCTGCATTGATTCTTTACTTGAAGTAGTTTTGGTGGATCGACGCAGCGACCCTAGTTTAAAAGAACTGCTAAACAAAGTACATAGTATTTCTTATAGCAGCATAACACCAACAGAGGTTGTCGATCAGCTTTCCAAGCTGGTTTGCAACCGTATGGGGTGAGCTTTCTTGGTGTTCTTGGCTTGACCTATTTAGCTTAGTGGTTGGACATGTCAGTCTAATGATATTTTATTGCTATAACAAGGGGTTCAGCTTCCGTTGCGGAGGAGGACTTTTTTTCTATCTGGAAGGATTGCAGTGATGATCTGAAGGATTGCTTAGGCTCTGTTGTTGTTCCCATAGGTAGTCTATCTGTTGGCCTCTGCAGGCATCGTGCTATATTATTCAAAGTAAGGCTCTACTTTGCTGTGGGGCTTTAAGGCTGTGATTATGCATGCTGGCTAAGTTAACTTGTTTCTGTTCTCTGGTTTAGTGCATGCCAGTGATTATGCATGTATTTAATGTTTTCAGGTACTAGCTGATGCCATTGATTTACCCTGTCGAATTGCAAAGGGCTGTAAATATTGCAAAATGGATGATGCTTCATCTTGTCTAGTCCGATTTGGGCTTGAGAGGTATATGTCTTACTGTCATTGACATATACATTTTCTGTTTATACATACAAATGCAAGCTAAATATTAGTATCCCTTGGTTGTGATAACCATTGCAGTGCAAAGTTGTGAAAGGATGGTAGGTCAGTGGTTTGCATTCTGTGAACCATATTTATATTGACATTTTAGATAGAGTTTTCTTAACAGTTATAGTCCTGACTGCTGGTACTTTGCATCTGGCATAATGTAATTACAGGGAGTATCTTGTTGATTTCATTGGGAAGCCAGGTTGCTTATGCGAGCCTGATTCGCTGCTCAATGGTCCTTCTTCCATCTCATTTTCTTCACCCTTGCGCTTTCCCAAGCTTAAACCAGCTGAACCTACCATTGATTTCAGGTCACTGGCCCAACAGTATTTCTCTGACTGTCAATCTCTTGAGCTTGTTTTTGAAAACAGTTCTGCAGGTGAGGTTCAAATTCCTTGTTTAACATATGCTACTCTAGATGTGGGTAGCTTTGAATATTATTGTTTTCGTGTATCTTAAAGGATCTATGTAGGGCATATTGTTGCTTTTAAGAATTTAAGATTCAGGCGTCTTAGATCTGTTTTTTATTTCTGACCATCTTAGATCTTTTATTCATTTCCATTTTTCAAATTCCACATCAGCAACAAAGCCTTTTCCACTAGGTGGGGTCATTTCCAATTTTTTTCAGTGAATGATGAAAATCATGTGCTTAAGCTAACTCTACATAAATAATTTGATTATGTAGCAAACTTGGTATGGACATAAATAGTGTAGAAGTGTTGGAGCTTTCTTACATGAAATGAGTTATTCACTTGTTTTGATCAGTTTATGATAGAACTGGTTCAGATTATCAAGAAAACTCAAAGAAACTGTGTTATTCCTAAAAGAGATTACAAGATAGAGAGGGATATTTGAGAGACCTTCTAGCTCTTCTAACACTCTACTGCTCGATTCCTAGACACCCTTTCTCAACTATTTCCATTGTATTTATTCTAAACGCGTGCTATTAACTCTTGACTAATGGAAGGTCCAATGTCCTGTCAGTTTTTATGCACTAGTTGATTAGATGGGAGGTGTCTGTATTTTTGTTTCTTTCATATGGTCACCGTAATTACTTGACAATTTCTTTTCCTTTCTAATTGTAATCCCAAAAATTTAGTTGCCTATTTAAATCAGAAGCATGATTCTTCGCCATGATGTTTAGGATGAATGATGTTTCAAGTTGATGATTACTGTGGATGCTTAAGTTGGGCTCATTATTTTTGAATTGGGAGAACAGTTCAAGTTACTTGATCAAGTCTACTGAACACCAGTATCAACTTTCTGATTGATTGTGGTGAACATGGGCAAATCATATCATTTAGTCTTTGAGTGGCTAGAAAAGCTTTTCTAAGTACATATAAGATAATGAGTGGCTGATCTAAGTTTGATAAGTGCAAGTTAATAAACATAACAAAATCTATGATAATGCCAAAAACCATGTCCTTGTATAATTGTTCACGTTGTGAGTTCAACATTGGTTGTAGTTTTGCAATTGATTCTGTAACCTGGAATGCAATTATGTACATATGATTCTCGTTACACTTTGAACTGGGTGCAAGTATACGATACCTGAATTTTGTATCATAGAGTTGTTACTGACTGAGTTGCTGGATTCTCCATTTCAGAACAGTTTGATGGGAAGTGCAAGGACAGGAATAACCCTTGGCTGATATCAAGTGATAGCAGCAGAAGTTCTCACCTTCCTGTACATCCGCAGGCTTCCCATTCAAGCACAAACAATCAGGGTTCTGAAACGTATAAATCATGTTACCCTCCGAACATTTTACACTCAACAACTGTGGGCAAGGATCCACTGCCTTTAAAGCTTAAGCATCCTGTTGGTATACAAACCCCATTAGCACTACCAAATCCCAATGAAGACATTATTGACGGTAGGAGATTTGTGGAAGGAAATCAACTCATTCATAGCAAACCTTCTCGAGAGCTTGCACTTGACATGGAGGATTTGGAAATACCATGGAGTGATCTTGTATTAAAAGAGAGAATCGGGTCAGGTATATCTCCTCCTTTATAATTTACACCTTTTTCTAAAGTCTTCAAATTGTTTTAGCTATAAAGCAGACATACTTATAGAGAGAAAATGGACTAGATAAAAGTAAATGGATGTCATCCTTAGCAATGACAAAAGAAAAGAAACCAAGAAGCAAGCTAATGGTGCAGTAAAGCTGCCCAATCCATCTGCATATTTAACAAGGAGGTTCTGTCAAAGAAGTCATGGTTTGAGTACCAAAGAGAAACCATTAAACTATCCTATTCAATCTGTTGAGAAACAGAGAAAGAGAGAAAATCATAGGATGAATCCGTGTGTTTCAACTACACAACGGAGAAAGTATATATAGATAATATGCAATAAATACACAATAATTACAAATATATATTTTCCCTATTTACAGATATAATATTCCTAATTATAGATATTCACAGATTCTAACACTCCCCTTTAAGCAGGAGCTATAGATCATATGCACCTAGCTTGTTACATAGGTAGCTTATTTTAGGACCTCTCAATGACTTGGTGAGAACATCTGTCAATTGGTCATTTGAATTGATGAAGCTTGTAGTGATGTCTCCAAATAGAATCTTCTCTCTGATGAAGTGATAATCAACTTCAATGTGTTTGGTCCTCTCATGAAAAACTGGATTTGAGGCAATGTGTAAAGCAGTTTGATTGTCACAAACAAGTGTCATGTGCTTGGTTTTCCCAAATCAAAGTTCTTTGAGGAGTTGCTTGAGCCAGATAAGCTCACATGTAGCTGAGGCCATGGCACGGTACTTTGCCTCGGCACTAGACCGTGCAACTACAGTTTGCTTCTTACTCTTCCAGGATATGAGATTGCCTCCAATAAGAATAACTATACAGTGCCCGGAAGTGAAATGCCTATCAGAAGGGGACCTTGCCCAATCTGCATCAGAATACCCAATTATCTGAGTATGCCCCTTATCTTCATAAATAAGGCCTTTTCTAGGGGCTCCTTTGACATACTTCAGAGTACGTATAACAATATCCCAATGAGCTTCACATGGTGAATTTAGGAATTGACTAATCACACTTACTGTGAAAGAAATTTCTGAACGAGTAACTGTGAGATAGTTCAATTTCCCAACCAATCTTCTATATCTCCTAGGGTCAGATAGTGGCTCCCTCTGATTTGGCAGGAGCTTGACATTAGGGTCCATAGGAGTATCAACAGGTTTTGCAGCAAGTAAACCTGTTTCCTTTAGAATGTCAATAGCATATTTTCTCTGAGAGAGAACTAGCCATCCTTGGACTGTGCTACTTCAATGCCCAGGAAGTATCTGAGTTTGCCAAGATCTTTGGTCTGGAAATGATTGCATAGGTGCTGTTTAATTTGTACTATGCCATGAGTGTCACTTCCTATAATGATAATGTCATCAACATACACAATTAGGTAGGTGCAACCTCTCTGAGTATGACGGTAAAACACGAAATGGTTAGCCTCACTTTGAGTCATACCAAATTGTTGAACCACAGTGGAGAACCTTCCAAACTAAGCCCTAGGAGACTATTTAAGACTATACAATGATTTTTGGAGTCGACAAACAAGACCAGAAGACTTCCCCTGAGCAACAAACCTAGAAGGTTGCTCCATATAGACCTCTTCCTCAAGATCTCCATGGAGGAAGGCATTCTTAGTATCCAACTGATGAAAAGGCCAACAACACATGGTAGCCATAGAGAGAAACAGACGAACAAAAGCCATCTTGGCAACAGGGGAGAAAATATCACCATAATCCAAACCAAATATTTGAGTGTACCCTTTGGCAACAAGATGAGCCTTAAGACGATCAATTTGGCCATTGGGCCCCACCTTAACCGTAAAAATCCATCGACAACCAACCATAGATTTACCTGGAGGGAGAGACTCCAGTTCCCAAGTACCATTGTCTTGAAGTGCACACATCTCAGCAATCATAGCTTGTCTCCACCCAAGATGGGAGAGGGCCTCACCTGTAGTCTTAGGAATAGACACAAAAGACAAAGAAGATAGACAAGCATAATGCAGAGAAGATAGACGGTGATAACTCAAAGCAGTATAGTGAGGAGACGGGTTATGAGTGGAACGAATACCTTTACAAAGGGCAATGGAAAGATCAGGTGCAACAGGCAGGATCGAAGGTGGCGGAGGATCGAGCACCGAAGGAGAGTCCACATCAGCCAAGATAGGCTCGGAGGAAGGAACAGGAGCGGGCAGCGGCTGCTGGTTAGGAGCAATGAGTGTCTGAGGTAGGACAGGCTCGGCTAGTGGACGGGCTCGACAATGGTAGACCTGAAGGGGGCGAGGCGTAGGTGTAGGGAGAAGGGGTGGCAAAGGCATAGGAATCACGGGAACTGGGAGTTCCTCAAAAGCAGGAGAGGGGGTATGGGGAGATGGCTCAAAAAAAGGGAATGGTGTCAAAAAAGGTAACATCCGCGGAGACGAGATAATGACGTAGAGTAGGAGAAAAACACTGAAAGCCCTTTTGAGACCGAGTGTAACCAAGAAAAACACATTTAAGTGAATGTGCAAAAAGTTTGCTTGATACCTTGTCAAGAAACTATTTATCCCAAAAGCTTAAGCTGTTAGGTTATGACATACTAATGGTTTTATATTTAATATGTCCCTTCACGTGAATGCCTCTTTTGGGCTTGAAGCGTGACAATGCATAGGCCCACCATACCTTGTGCTGAAATTTAATTAATTTTTATTAAAAGAGGGGGCAACAAGGATTGAACTCTAAACCACTTGTTCGTAGAGACTCTAATACCATGTTGAGAAACAAAGAAAGAGAGAAAATCATAGGATGAATCTGTGTGTTTCAACTACACAACGGAGAGAGGACATATAGATAGTGTGCAATAAATACACAATAATTACAAATATATATTTTCCTATTTACAGACATAATATTCCTAATTGATATTCACAGATTCTAACACAATCAAATAAATCGGTCAGAAAAAGCACACCGCCATAAACTTTTACTTTGCTGCTATCAAAATCTCTAAATTTGATAAGATCTGATCATAGCTTAAATAACAGAGTGTTTACCATTTAGCTTTGTAACACCACTTCTTCTTGTGGCATAATTTACATATTTAGTATCAGTAATTATTAATTGAAAATGATCTGTTTTCAGGTTCTTTTGGAACTGTACATCGTGCAGAGTGGAATGGCTCGGTAAGCCACTCTTTTTTTTTTAATTGATGCTGTCTAAATCAATCAAGTACCACCGCACAAAGAAAAACTTTGTTCCGATTGAACAAGATATTGAGGAATTGTCCATACATAAAAGCATAATTATTGATTAAGACCATTTTCACTGAGGTTGTTTGACTTATTTTTGTTGTAATGTTAGGGACTAAATGCAAAAGAGAAAAAAGATAATCTATTTATGCAATGAACAATCAATAAGATATGTTGCGAGACAAAATGCCAAGTATATACTCCTATTTATACAAATAAATTTATATCAAGTACTATTGTACTAAAATCAGTACAAGTGTACAAACCCAGCCCAGTGATACTCCTATTATAATATTAATAATAATCCTAAGAAGCCTAGCTCAATGTACTAGTAATACAAACCCAAGCCATGGTACATTTATTTTCATTGACTTTTGCTGTGTCTCAGTCTTTACATATGGTAGATAATGAAATTATGTGTATGCTTAATATATCTATGCAGAAATAACATTGTAGTGTATAATAATTGTTACTTATGCCCTGTTTGGGTACATAGCTTATTTAAGTGCTTGTACAAAAGTAACTTATGAATAAATTATTTTGTATTCAAATATATAATAATAAAAGTGCGTACTTTTAGTGTTTTAGAAAGTGTTTTTTAAGAAACTAGATATTTTAACTTCTCGAAAAGCACTAAGAATAACTTTTAGAAAAGAAGTTGTTTAGTCAAACAAGACAAAAAGTAAAAATATGATTTTTGATTTCTAGAAAGTTTGAAAAAGTCAGAAGTTGTTGTATCCAAACAGACCTTATTCTAAATGTTAAGTGGTTTCAGTATTTGTGAGTTTGTTCCATAAGAATTCAATGCTTAACTGCGTAAAGATTGGTCCAGGGTGGTATTTGCATAAGCTGCTCACTACATAGTTGGATAAAATGCTATAAGATTAAAAAATGCTTCACTTGTTAATGTCTTCACTGACTTCATAATAAATGTTAAATATGCAGAGAAAACATCTTATCATAGTTGTTAGTGTAGATTCCATTCGTGAAACGAAAGCTTCCTACGTTTTATAGAATTTGTTTATGCTTGTGTCTGGTCAATTTGAAAATAACTTTTTTGTACATGAAATTACTAAGCATGGGATATTTTTAAAAACAAGATTGGTCTCATAACAACTCATTGTACTCTAAATTAAGATATATGGCTTTTGCCTTGCTGCTATCAATATTGCTTGTTGCTTGTGAAATGGCATAAAAGCTTTTGTCTTCTTGCTTCTCCAATTCGTTCTTTTCAAAATTTATAGGCTCCATTTGTGTAATGATTTGGGATGCATATTTGTTGGGGCATCATTTATCTTCCTAGAGGATTGTCACACTCTTTTCAGGATTGCTTCATTAAAGCCTGAAGCAGGAATAACGCTTCATATTTTAATTTTTCATGCACCTCTCTTCCTCTCTACTTGTTCTTTTCTTTTTTACATCCTTCAAAACATTATGATTTGCAGGATGTTGCTGTGAAAATTTTGATGGAACAAGATTTTCATGCTGAATGCATTAAGGAATTCTTAAGAGAGGTATGCTTACAGGTTTTGATCATGTTTCATGTAGGGCAAATGCCAGTTGCTCTTCAAACTTTTTCTTGCCATTGATTTGAGATTTATTTTTACTTCTTTGCTAGGTTGCGATAATGAAACGATTGCGTCATCCAAACATTGTTTTATTTATGGGTGCAGTCACTCAGCCTCCTAACTTATCAATTGTCACAGAATATTTATCAAGGTTTATGAGACCTCCGTTCCCCGTTTTTCATCCTTTCCTCCTGAAAGAGGGAAGTGTTTTACGGCTAGAGGATATTTTAACCATGATATCCTAAGATATTTTGAACTAAGTGCAGGCGTAGCTTATATAGGCTGTTGCATAGACCTGGTGCCAAAGAGGCATTGGATGAGAGGCGTAGGCTTGGTATGGCTTATGATGTGGTATGCATTTTGAAAATAGACATTATTATTTCTGGTTCAATTTATATGTTGAATTTGTAATGTCATAATCTTTGTATTCTTTAGTAACTATTTGGCATTTTTCATTTGCAGGCAAAGGGAATGAATTATCTTCATAAACGTAATCCCCCCATTGTTCATAGAGATCTGAAATCTCCAAACCTTCTTGTTGACAAGCAATATACGGTGAAGGTAAGAATGAATATTGATCTGGTATGCCAAATAATCTTAAGAATTCAATGGAAACCATTTCTTACCCTTGGTAGTGGGATTACCTTTTTTTTTTTTCCCCCTCAGCTCCTGTAAATAGCCTGGTACCTATACAAGCCTATATTTGATAGCCAAAGCTCGCCCCTTTTTGGTTTAGCATAGCAAGAAAGTATTAAGACGATATCTGGTAAATGATGCTGTTTAGCCAACTGTCAGGCCTTTGCTCTGATGGCAAGGAAACCTTGGTAGTACGGGTTTGGTTTGGCAAGGAGCAGCCTTCCTCCCCCACCCCTCCCATGGAGTTTGTACTTTGTCCCTAAAAGTAAATGACACTATTGATTGCACATAGCAGATGGCATCTTGGTTTGTCGCAAAAGATGAAGCTAAACGAATAACCTATTGATTTGATTGGTTTTTCTGTAAATAGTCATTGATAATTAGTTTTTTGGGAACATTATAGTTATGATTAAATATTTGGATTTAATGTGGAATTGTTTGTGACTACATCGCAAAACTTGCTTTACCTGCGCATAATCTACAGAAGTTCCAGTGTTCTGCTAGTAAGGTGTGCTTGTTTTGTGCAAATCTGGAATGTTGTTGAAAAGCCATTTAACATGAAAACAACATGTGCAGTGTGTTAGTAACAAATTTTTCCAGGGAGTTTTTGGATTGGAGTGTTGGTTTGGTGATTTGTTTTCTTATGCATTAATGGGGCTTTTCCTATCCTTTTTTTCACGCACAAAGATTACTCAACAAGCATTTTTTAACCTTCCTTTTAGGTTTGTGATTTTGGGCTTTCCCGTTTGAAGGCCAATACATTTCTCTCGTCCAAGTCAGCTGCCGGGACTGTAAGTTTACGTTGAATACATATATTTTCTGATTTTATATTTCATGTCTCAGAGGTAAGTTCTATAATTACACATTTTACTTTTCTCGTTTCCCTACCTTAGCCTGAGTGGATGGCTCCTGAAGTTCTTCGTGATGAGCCATCAAATGAGAAGTCAGATATTTACAGCTTTGGTGTAATTTTGTGGGAGCTTGCAACCTTGCAACAGCCGTGGGGTAATTTGAATCCAGCACAGGTTTGTTGTGATGCATGAAATTGTAGTATGCTCATTATTAGAGTTTCTATTAATCAAAATCATTATAGTATGAAACAGCATGCTGCTGGCCATGGTAATCAAAATCTGATCATTTTTCCAAGATATGCATATAGGATGAAGCAATTATTAGCTTGGGGAATAGATTCTCTCATGTTTCTATTGCATATAACCATCTTATGTGAATAGAGAGGTAGACACAAGCACTTTCAACTGTTGGGGTCTAGTGAATGTTGTGTCTATTTCCTCACATAATATGGTTATGTGGATAAAAGAACACAAGAGGATCATTTCATCAAATTGGCCAATGATGTTGGGATGGTCGAAAGTGTTTTATTGTGGTTGAGTATGTTCTGACTTTTGTGTGTAATCACGTTTCATGGTGGTCTATCATTGCAATGTCATACCTACTCTGATTCAACTAGCACGCATATATGCTATGTGTATATATTCCTTTATGTCCAATCATTAATGTGTTAGAAGTGGTGCTTTTATCTAACTTCGCAAATGCATACTGTCCTGTAGGTTGTTGCAGCTGTTGGCTTTAAGGGTAAAAGGCTTGAGATCCCACATGATTTGAATCCCCGAGTAGCAGCACTAATTGAGGCTTGTTGGGCCAAGTGAGTTCATGTACATCTGCCATTTTGTTGAGAAACAGAGAAAGAGAGGAAATCATAGGATGAATCCGTGTGTCTCAACTATACAACGAAAAGAGAATATATAGACACTTTGCAATAAATACACAATAAATACAAAGATATATTTTTTCCTAGTTATAGATATTTACAGATTCTAACACTCTCCTCAAGCTGGGGCATATATATCATGTGCACCTAGGTTGTTACATAGGTAACTTATTCTAGGACCTCTTAGTGATTTGGTGAGAACATCTGCTAGTTGATCATTTGAATTGACGAAACTTGTGGCAATGTCTCTAGATAGAATCTTCTCTCTGATGAAATGACAATCAACTTAAATGTCTTTGGTCCTCTTATGCAAAACTGGATTTGAGGCAGTATGTAAGGTAGCATGATTGTCATAAACAAGTGTCATGTGATTGGTCTCCCCAAATCGAAGTTCTTTGAGGAGTTGCTTAAGCCAAATAAACTCACGTGTAGTTGAGGCCATGACACAGTACTCTGCCTCAGCACTAGACCTCGCAACTACAATTTGCTTCTTACTCTTCCAGTATATGAGATTGTCTCTAATGAGTATACAATACACGGAAGTGGAACAACTATCAGAAAGGGATTCTATCCAATCTGCATCAAAATACCCAACTATCTCACTATGCCCCTTATCTTCATAAATAAGGCCCTTCCTTGGTGCTCTTCGACATACTTCAAAATTCGTATCAAAGCATATTAATGGGCTTCACATGGTGAGTTTAGAAATTGACTAACTAGACTTACTGCGAAAGAAATGTCTGGACGAATGACTGTGAGATAGTTCAATTTCTCAACTAATCTTCTATATCTCCCAGAGTCAGATAGTGGCTCCCCCTGATTTGGCAGGAGCTTGACATTAGGATCCATAGGAGTATCAACAGGTTTTGCGGCAAGTAAACCTGTTTCCTCTAGAATGTCCACAGCATATTTTCTTTGAGTACTATGCTATTTTTGGACTATGCTACTTCAATGCTTAGGAAGTATCTAAGTTTGCCAAGATCTTTGGTTTGGAAGTGATTACATAGGTGTTGTTTGATTTGTGCTATGCCATGAGTGTCACTCCCTGTAATAATAGTGTCATCAACATACACAACTAGGTAGGTGCAACCTCTTTGAGTATGACGATAAAACACGGAGTGGTCAGCTTCACTTCGAATCATGCCAAATTGCTGAACCACAGTGAAGAACCTGCCAAACCAAGCTCGAGGAGACTGCTTAAGACCATACAATGATTTTCAAAGACGACAAACAAGACCAGAAGACTCCCCCTAAGCAACAAACTCAGGAGGTTGCTCCATAGAAACCTTTTCCTCAAGATCACCATGGAGGAAGGCATTCTTGATATCCAACTGATGAAGAGGCCAACAACGCGTGAGCAAAAGCCATCTTGCCAACAAGGGGGAAAGTATCATCATAATCCAAACCAAAGATCTGAGTGTAACCTTTGGCAACAAGATGGGCCTTAAGACAATCAATTTTGCCGTTAGGACCCATCTTAATCGTAAAAATTCATCAACCAACTATGGATTTTCCCGGAGGGAGAGATACCATGGAGAGAGTAGGCACAGTTGGTGATCCTAGAAACTGATCAGGGGTAACAAAGTACTCTGGAAGTAAACCATAAAGTGCCATGAGCATAAAGAGAGCTTTGTTGCTCCAACTCCTTTGCTGAAGAATTAGCAGGGGATAGGACTTCATTGAAATCATGGAGTGTCGTGAATCTTACCCAAATAAGATACAATAGAACCATCAAGCAGGCGAGGAGCAATGACACATGAGATTTTGACAAACACAATAGAGACGTTGAGTGTCATTGGTGAAGAGGGTCTTTGCCTACACCCAAATAAATTCACAAGTGACATAAGTCTGAAAGATCTATTTAATGGAAGAAGCAATGGTGGACTTGAGAATGCTACATAGCCGGGCATCATTCTTAACCCAACGTGGGTTCTTAGCCACTGGGACGTCTACAGCTTTCTTGGTGAGATGGTTGACATAGTCCTATCCCATTAGCCAAAGTCTAATGTCGAATGCGCAAGTATCATAATTGTTGCCATCAAGCTTGTCAGTGGAAAGTGGCACACTGACGTGACTGGTGAACGCTGGAGGCTCTGTCTTCGGAACACCTTTTTTATCAGAGGAAGAGTCGCGTCGACGACTATGGGTCACCAAAGTACAAGGGCAGAAGTGGTATTTTTAAAATATAGAGTCTGCAAAGTGTACGGTTGTCAAAAAGGTGGGTAGATCCTGAAAGGGGAGGGCATCGTGAGTACGGCAGTGGAGGCAGCCGGAATGGTCGTTGGATGCGCTTGCACTTGCAACCGAAGCAAACTCGGTGAACAGTGCCGCAAAAAGTAGCGGCAGCGCATGGGGCATTAGATCGGGACCGAACCACTAAGGTTTGGCTGCTCAAGGAAAGGCGATGTCAGTGGGGATGCCGAAACGATCGTTGGAAAACTCGCTGGCAGTGAAGAAGGGTGGCGGAAGGTGGTGGAGGATGCTGGAAGTGTTGATGCAGCAGTGAAAAAGGAGCTAGCAACTAGAAGGAGGACATGGTGGCCGGAAAAAAAATTTCGCAAGCGGACCGTGGGTCCCCCTTGACAACACAGATTAGGGTTTCTTTTCTCACTTAGGCTCAGGATACCATTTTGAGAGAGAGAGAGAGAAAATCATAGGAAGAATCGTGTGTCTCAACTACACAACGGAGAGAGAATATATAGACATTTTGCAATAAATACACAATAATTACAAAGATAAATTTTCGCTACTTACAGATTTAATATTCCTAATTACAGATATTTACAGATTCTAACATAACTCTTCTTGAATATTATTGCATCAGATTTTATTGATATGCTTGGTTTACTGCAGTGAGCCCTGGAAACGGCCTTCATTTTCAAGTATTATGGATTCTTTGAGGCCATTGATCAAACCCTCTACCCCTCAATCTAGTCATCCAAACATGCCATTACTTACGTAGTGGTTGTAATGCCAAGTTCTCATGCACATACCACAGGATTTTATTGGTTTTGATGTCTTACAGGATTACGCTGTCTTAATTGTCCTAGGTACGTGCCGAATTCCACTACCAACACTAAATCTAGCTTGGACATATTTCTCTATCTTTTGCTGTGTAGTGTTGGTGAGGGGTATGGTTATTGACTTTCCAGTGGGGATATTTATTCACACTACTATAATTTAAGTGCACACACTCTTTGTTTAAAATACTTCCTCTATTCCAGAACAACACTCACTAGAAATGGGGAGATATGTTAACTTTTTAATGTATCAATTTCTCTCCATTTTCCATAGTGATTATTATTTTGAAATAGGGGTAGTAAGTTATAGTCACGTGGAATGGTGTTGGGGATTTGTTTCTTATCCCTGATGATGGTGGCTTAATTGCATTTCTAACCTCATGTGCTCAAACTAATGCTTGTTGATGTATTTTTGGCTGCAGGTCAAGTTGTATATTTTTGTTCTAATTCTGACTTCCGAATACTGATTTTCAGCGCAAAGAAAGGGTACTCCATCTTTGTTCCCACAAAATTGTTTGATTAGGTGATCTTGCAATTTCACGAAGAAATGTTGTTTGATTTTTTTTTCCTTTCTCTTCCATAATTTTGTATGTAATAAAATTTGCCCATTGTAATTACATTCAGTTAATGATAATCAGCTTTGCCGGCAGTGTACCTATACTTCTTTTGGCCAGTTTCTCTTTTATTATTCAATAGAGTTTCACCTTGTCCTCGTCATTTCCTTCTTTTGTAGAGATTCCCCTTTTATGAACCCTCCAAAAGAAATGGCAACACCAGAGGACAAATTGGTTCTTTTTGAAGTTAAGATTTGGACTGAAACAGAATTATGAGCACCACAGATCCCAATTGATAATGGTTAGTTAGTAACCCTTTCAAACCAAAAATGGTCCCTACCCCATTCCAAATGGTGATCATTCCTTTTCTGAATCTCGTGAAGGAATGGTTTATTATAAATAATGGCTGCCCCCATTGTACAATTTGTGAGACATTCTTTATATTGTTTTCTTTTTCCCCTCTAATTGTTTCACGACGAATTGTACAAAATGCATTACAAATTGTGCTGTAAAAGAAAGAGTATTTATACTTATCTCTTTTAAGGTTTAGTGTAATTATATTTGATATCTTATATTTTACAAAGTTATCATTAACTTCCCATAACGTTTATTGAAATTACATTAACATGTCCTATAAATATTAATTCATTAATTTAAGAACAAAAATGATAACATGTAACATACACATGACTAATAAATATAAAATTATAATATTTTGATAATATTTGGCACATATATTAATTAAAATGCCTCCTTTTTAAATTATTAGTTATAATTATAAATTTCGTTCTCATGTCATAAAAAATATTTTATTCAGTCAATATATTAAATATTATCAAAATATTATAATTTCATCATTAATAATTATATATATGTCTTATATTATCTTTTTTTACGTTTAAATTAATGAATCAGTATATATAGGGGAAACCAATATAATTTTAGTAAATCTTAGAGGATATCTATGACAGTTCTGAAAAATAGAGAGAAACTGAGTATAAATTATGTTAAACCTCAAGGGAGGTTAGTGTAACTTTCTCTAAAAGAAATATTTGTCAATAAAAGACTAATGTTTTTTTAATTATTTTCATTGTATCTGGAACCCTCCAAATGATCTAAGGGTTAGTAATCATTTACTTTCTTATTTTACTAACCTCTTCATTGTAGAAGAGTCAAATCCAAATACTTTTGTTACTTATTTGGAGATTGGGCACAAAAATAGCCCGTATAATTTAGATATTAAACTATTCATGACAAGGTGGCTTGAGATTCAATCATTGATTAGTTGATTTTTTATCCCCAATTTTGATAAATTGTTTATGTTTTAAATCCCAAAAAGATGAAGACATGTTAAATATCAAATTGTTTTTGACTTTTTGTATTTCGACTTGACTAAAGTTTTTAAGAGAAATGATTGATGAAATATAAAATAGAGTAAAATTGTACAAGTAAAATAGTGAAAATAGTATATATTTCTAGGGTAAAATACAGTAAAGTAAACATAGCTTATGTTTTATAAGCAATAAATGCTTGGGATGGTTAATTTTCATATATATATATTCAAACTCATGCTAATTGATTTCAACAAAGTTAATATAAACTAATAATCTCTATTCCAACAATTCAAGTTGACAAAAGTTTTATAAATTTGATAAAACGAAAGGTTTATTATAATGTCTCTCATCATTATAAAGCTTCAGTTAGATTGATTTAAATTAATACTTTTACATATTTTAATTGCATTCATCTCAACAAATTAGTATAATTTAATTGTTACTTTGAATTCGTTCAAATGAATAAATGCTTCAGTTTGAGCACAATTATGTTACTTATTTTTTATATTTTCAATTAATTATTAATTTTTTTTTATGATTCATTATGACTCCATTATCACTATTATACAATTAAATTTAGTGATTATATTTTAATTTCATGTTTAATTTTTATTTTTGTAATTCATTTGTACTTTATAGAATAAGAAATAAAATAAATTATTTAATTTAAAAATATTTTTAAAATTAAAACTACAAAATTTTTATATATAATCTCAATGAAAACACCTTCAGATTATATCGAAAATATATAGGGAAATATAAAATTTAAAATAGTATGCTAATAATAGGTATTAATAAAGTTCATAATTTTATAAATACAAAATGGAACTAAATATTAGAATATATTAACTTATAACCATTAATATTATATTCTTTAGTCTTATATTGTGATATTAAATTTTGATTTTCTCATAAATTATTTTTTTCATCATAGAGTTAAAATAAAATAAGATCATTTAATCAACAAAAAGAATATGTATATAACGTTAACTTTAAAACATAATCTAAATTAAAATATTTAAAATTAGATGAAATAGGAAATTAAAAAGTTTTAACACTATACTAATAATATTGTATTAATAAAATTCATAATTTTATGAATATAAAATTAAACTAAATATAATAATAAATTTTAATTTCAATCATTAGTGTTATGTTAATTAGTCTTCTAGTGATAATTATTTATATTTTTAATAATGAGATTGTCATTGTTGTGTTTACTAAATTTAATTCAGTGTATATAGTCAACTAATTTTTAAAAAAACTTATAAATTAGAAGAAATACTGTTTTAGAATTTGAATAGGCAAAACATAAAGTAAAAAAATAATGCATAATATGAAAATATAATACCAACTTAAATGAAATGATATTATTGTTCTCGTAAACTTACAAACGTTTATTACAATAATCATACACTCACTCATTGCAGCAGAAATACCAAACACCTACCACATGACAATATACAATTTTACCACAATCAAAAGGATTGATCACGATGGGAATCCCAACCATTTCAAGCATATATAAAATAATGAAAATGAAGGCATAATCAATGCGTTACAATGAAACTATTTATTTATTATACATTTCAGTTTCAAAACTAATAAATTAAATCGCAATAATAACATTGTTTTTCATATTCTGGATTGGCAGAATTTAACTTCATTTGGTGTCAGTAGAATTTGCTTATTGTTATATTTAACTCCATAATTAATTTAATAAATGTGATAAAATAAAGGGTTTAGATTGCTAGCTATTTTCTCTATGTGTAATAATTGCATAGTGGAGACAATTATATATATATATATATATATATATATATATATATATATATATATATATATATATATATATATATATATATTGATAATTGAAAATTAGTTTAATTTGACAAATTACAATACAAAGAGTACTCAATACAGTACTAAAACGAATCAATCAATTTGAAACTGAAATTGTATTTGAATGGCAATAATCTCAACAATTTATAGTAGTAATTATAGCTGATCAGTTAAAACTTAAACTCATAAATTAAATTGTGACAAAACATAAATACTCATTCTTCATTCACAATCTGCGGATCCAAAATTATTATTAATGCAGAAAACTTTTATATGATTTTTTTTATGATGTGCTTTTATATGAAATTTGCTATTGTTATATCATATCTTTTTTTAATATATAATATTAATGGTAATATCAAACGCATTTTGGGAATGTCTGTTAAAGAAAGAAGGTAACATCCAATTAATGCATTTGATTTATTATAATGAATTAATGCTATTTTTGAAAATAAATTAAATATTCTATTTTTAATGCATTCTATTTATAATGCTAATTTGATAAGCAAATCATGCGTGTTAATGCATTCTATTTTTTTAAACGGTAATTGAATATTCATCTTCAAACAATTTTATTTGCGATACAGTGTAAACTAGCCCGTGGGCAGCTGCATTTGCGTTATTCAAAGACAATAACATGGGAAATAGAATGTGTCAAAAAAAAAAATAGTCAAACACAACAGCAATAAATTTTTAATTAATAAATAGAACACGAAAACAATATTGTTTCAAAAAGCTTGTTTTCTATAAATATTTCCATAAATTTCATATATCTATAATCAGTACCTCGAATTTGTCATCATTACCTATATCTTTTGTTTCCACCAGCACTTGCCCTACTCCCTTCTGCATCTTGGCCTGTTGCCTTCCTTTGCAATGGGTTTGCATCTCCGTCCATGAAAGAATGACACGCAAAGAATGATAATGCTTTGTCTCGTATATAGAGGCAACAATTGGATTTTCAGGATCCTTTCAAACCTTATTACAATAGCTAGAAGAGAAGAAAAATAAAGAAGGCTATAAAGAACTCAAATATTCCGATTAGATCACCATATGACTGTTAATTTTAGAGTTATCACTACAGTTTCATCTTAGTCTCATATCTATCCACCCAAGCTATATGTGAAGGTTTAGTCACGTTCCACACCCCAACCTTTCCAAGCATGTATAAAGATAAGATATAACTAATAGGCTGCTATGAAACTGCTTATTTATTACATTTTAGTTTCAAAACTAATAAATTACTCTAATATTCTTTCTTCTTTGTATTCCTCGATAGAATTTGAAAAATATGTTCTTTGTATTCATCCATATAGTGTTTGATGACTGTTACAGGTAACAATTGCACTTTGAAAGCTAATAATAAATAATATATATATATTGATGATATAGAAATAAATAATTTGAAAAGTAAACAAAATATCTCAATAAAATTTTTTAATTAAAAAACTAATTCAAATTAATAAATCTTAAACATAACTAAAGATATTTTATGGACATAAATGATGTAAATTGTTACTAAACAAATAGCTATCAATGTATTATTTTAGAGTTTAAAAATTTTAAATTTTTAAAGTGATCATAAATTATCAATTAAGTGCAATAAAAATGATCCAAAAATAATTGAAAGGAATTTACTGAAAACGTAACAACTGCTGTATAGTATATGTCAGTGTTACCTCGATTGATTTATAATGATTAATAATTTATTTAGCTTTGAGAAAAGTAATATAAATTAGTTAACTATATTACAACACATTTAACTTCAATAATGAGGGCCTGGACTTTAGAGTAAACATTCACTTGTCAGTTTTTTTTTTCAATTTTTTTTCTGTTGTGAGTGTGTTGAATAGTGATTTCAATATTATGTAATGTAAATGTTAATATAATAATAAATGTTGTATGTAGTGAAGCAGTTTTTTTAAAAAAAAAATTTTCTTTTCTGTTGTGAGTGTGTTGAATAGTATTATGTAATATAAATGTTAATGTAATAAATGTTGTATGTAGTGAAGAATATATATACACACACACACACATACACACACACACACATTAAACAAATCAAAAGTTCTCAATTCCTCTTTAGCTTGTACTGTTCCATGTTCACATGGCAGGCCCAAGATTATTTGGGTGAGAAAACTAATGGATAACCCATTAGCCAATGCAACTTACTTCCCCACAGGACTAGAGGCCTTGGACTGGCATCAATACCTACTCCCCTCGATCCATGCTTTAAAGGGAAGTTGGAAAGTAAAATAAAGTTCTATGGATCTTTTTGTTTTTTGGTGAACAATCGAAAAGAAGAAAGAAAAAATGAACACAAAAACTAGATGTGCAGATAGAGGGCATTAGTACAGTTAGCAACCAGAAAATCTAGCATTCCATCAGGGGGAGAGGTCCATGTCCGGATACGAACAGTCTGATTAGATCCATGCTTCACTAGGAAATCAGCACAAAAGTTTCGTTCTCAAAAGATATGCTTTATCTGGACATCCCAATCCAAAGTTACCAAGTAATGAATGTTAGCCAAGATAATACCATAGACATGAAAGGAAATGGGCACAGAAACAAGCCTCCAAGCTTCCTTAGAATCCGTCTCCAAAATCACTTTTTTATAGCCTAAATCCCAAGCCATCAAAAGACCAGTCTTAATAGCAAACAATTCAGCAAATAGACTGTCTTTTTCACCAAGGAAACTAGTAAAACCATGAATCCAAGTACCCAAGTTGTCACGCAGCAACCCACCAAAACCAGCTGGCCACGGGTTCTTCATACAGCTCCTATCAATGTTAATTTTAATATACTCCCTATCAGGTTTTTCCCAACAAATATGAATAGGGACAACACTAGCAACCCCATCATTGACAGGAAAGTAAGACTTAAGGTCAATGACAAGTTGGTCAATATGGAAAACCACTTGAAAAAAATTCCAAATCTCATCATCATCACTCCAGATTATGTTATTCCTCCACAGCCAGCACCACCAAAGAGAGGCCACGAAAGCGTTACTATACCTATTCTTTAAATTAGTTTCCAACCACACTCTAACATCCAGGATGAAAAAGCTAACAGAAGTAGTAAAACCAAACCTGTCCCAAATATGTCGAGAGAAAGGACAATCACGAAGGCAATGGAGAATATCTTCTTCAGCTCCCAAGCACCTAGAACAAAGAGGAGAAGCTGCAAGATGCCGCATGTATCTGAATTTATTTGTAGGTAGAGCTTGATGCAAACAAAGCCATAAGAAAAACTGAATTTTGGCAGGAATCTTAAGCTTCCAAATCCAATTCCAAGAATGATCAGCTCTGTCTAGACCAGAATGGGTCAGCCATTTATAACACTAGTTGCAGTATACACACCCGAATAATTCCCATTCCAGATCCAACAGTCAGTACAACTTTCTATTTCCGGGATGTCTTGGTTCTCAATTTGGTTACGGATATTAGGAGTGAGAGGAGTAGCAAGCCTACTTAACTTCCACATCCCATGATCCCAAAGATCACGAACTTGAAGTCTTGTATCACTGATGTGGACATAGTCAACTGCATCACACAACTTACTATCCCCAACCCAGTGGTCATACCAGATAGACATGTTACCTGAGCTAATATGAAAACTAAAGCCGCTTCTCAGCTGACCAATTGATTTAACAATTCCACGCCAGACATAAGAGCAGTTTCGATTTTGGGAAGCAAGGAATAGAGAATTCTTATCCAAATATTTGGCAATGATGACCTGGGAGCTCAACCGATTAGGATCCGTGGAAATATTCCAAATAAGTTTGCCCAATAGAGCCACATTAGAGAGTCTAGTGTCCCCGATTCCTAAACCACCAAAACTCTTAGGCCGGCACACAGAATTCCAATTAACAAGGTGAATCCCCCTCTGTTGATCCTTCTTTCCCCAAAGAAAAGCACGAGACATTTTATCAATATCATCACAAACAGCTTCTGGGAGCCAAAGAGACTGCATCATATGAATAGGCAAGACTGATATCACAGATTGAGTTAGACAAAGTTTACCTGCCCTGTTGAGTAGCTTGTGTTTCCAAGAGGCCAAACGAGAGGAAATTTTCTCTGAAATAGGGCTGAAGGAAGCTCGTGTGACTCTCCCCTTAAGAATGGGCACTCCAAGATACTTCCCCAAATCAGAAACAAACCGAATAGTCGTAAGACTACCAATTACATTTCGTTTACGCCGTGGAATGTTAGGGGAGCACAATGCACGAGATTTTGCCAAGCTCACTTTTAAACCTGACATGTTGCAGAAAGATTCCAAAGTATCCATGACCAACCTCACCTGAGATTTCTTAGCTTGACAGAAGAGGAGAACATCATCTGCAAAAAGAAGATGGGAGATCGTCGGGCCCTTCGGGGTTAACATAATCGGCTTCCAAGACCCATTATCTACCCTCATCTGAATCATATGAGTGAGCTTCTCCATGCAAAGAACAAACAAATAGGGAGACAAGGGATCTCCTTGTCGCAGACCCTTAGTAGGCTGAAAATTATCTAACCGAGAACCATTCCAAAGAATAGACAAATTAGATGCCATAACACAACTCATAATAAGTTTCGTAGTAAGCATTGGAAAACCAAAGTCGACTAGAGTTTGTTGAAGGAATTGCCAGTTCACCCGATCATAAGCCTTTTCCAAATCAAGCTTGATAGCAATAGCCTCCTTTTTGCCACGCATCTTATTAATGGTGTGGAATATCTCCTGAGCAACAACAATATTCTCATGGGTTCCACGCCCTGGAATAAAGCTCCCCTGCATCAGCCCCACTAGCTGATTAAGGAAGGGCCTAAGTCTGTTCACCAGCACTTTCATGATGATTTTGTAGAGCACATTGCATAGGCTAATCGGCCTAAAATCCCTCATATGCAAAGGGGTATCAACTTTAGGAATAAGGACAATGAGAGTATCGGCTAACCTTTCATCAATGATTCCCGTAGTGAATGCATTCTGTACGATGTTAGTCACATCCCTACCAATAATGTCCCAATAAGTTTGGAAGAAAATTGGTTGAAAACCATCTGGGCCCGGAGCTTTAAAAGGCTGCATCTCAAATACCGCATGCTTCACTTCTTCAAAAGAGACACTCTTAGTAAGAGTCATGGCATCCCTTTCCTCCAAGCCAGGCATCGTGATAGTATAGCAGTGAGATAAGTCAACTTCCTCTACATTACAAAAAAGATTTTTAAAGAAATTTTGAGCTTCGACTGGAAGAAGATTCTCATCTGTGCACCAAACACCCCCCTCTAAATTTAGACCATAAACTTTATTTCTGCGTCTCCGAACAATAGTCTGAGTGTGGAAGAATTTAGTATTTCTGTCTCCAAGTTTAACCCATTTCTCTCGGGACTTTTGGAACCACAAAAGCTCCTCCTGAGTAAGAATCATATCATACTCTTAGTGCAACTTCTTCTCTAAAATAGTCAGAGAAATTGAGTCCCAATGTTCCAAAGTTCTTTGAATTCCAGCAATATGACCCTCTAACTCTCTTTTTCTCTTGAAAATATTGCCAAAAACTTCTTCATTGAATTTTTTAGAATCCAAACCAACCTCCTGCAAGCTACGGACAACATCATGCTCTCCTCTATCCCAAGCTTGAAGAACTACCAAAGAATAATCAGGATGAGTAGACCAAGCATATTAGAATCGGAAAGGTCTCTGATTCACATCATGCGGTAACACAGCACACCGTAACACAAGCGGGGAATGATCAGAATGTAAGTGAGGGAGGTTAGTAACCACTGCCTCCGAGAAAGCTTGACGCCAAGAGACATCTCCAAGCACTCTGTCTAACCTTTTCGCAATTTTGTTTGTCCCTTGATTAGATATGAAACAAGTGAATTTACTCCCAGTAGCTCCAAGATCCATGAGAGAACAATCATCAATCATGGCGGCAAAGGAAGCAGCTTTAGAATGGTGAAAAGAACCACCACAATTCTCAGAAGGCAAAAGAATTTCGTTAAAATCCCCAAGAAGCACCCAAGGCTTATTAATCATACCTTGAAGTTTTCGCAGGTAGGACCATAATTCCTGTCTAACCGTAACACTTGGACTTACATAGATAGCTGAACAAATCCAACTCTGATGACCATGAGAGACTTCAAAGGTGAGTCACTGATCAAATCTATTAATCTGGGTTGACTGAAAACCATCAGCAGTCAACACCCATATACCCCCAGAGTGACCTCTGGCTTCAATAATTCCTACCGGTTTAAATCCTAAACTTTTCCAGAAACGCTCTACTATTCCAAAACAAGTATGTGTTTCCATAATTATGAAGAAAGAAGGATTAAACTTGCAAATAAGTTGTTTAACATGGCGCTTGTCCTTGGCATTAACAGCACCTCGAACATTCCAAGAAATGATAACACAATCCTTGAATTCAATCATTAACAAACAATTCGAGAAAAAGGAGGAAAAAGAACCTAAGCTCGCTGGCCAGTATCCATATCAATGACATCAGTTCCATTTCCAACAGCTGCCATAGAAATAGGTTGAGAGTCTTGCGTTTCCACCACAACATCCACATCATCCTCTTGGCTCCTTAAAGTGGATGTCATGACAGGGAGGGCTGGCATGTTAAACTTAGAGAGAGCCATCTTACTAGAAGATGTGATACGTGGTTGGTTCTTGGTTGGGGCAGCACCTTGGATTACTTTTTGGACTCTATTTGCACCCAAGTCAATGACTTGAGTAAGAGTGGGACCCATATTCTCTTTCCTTTGCCTTTTCTTTTTACTCCAAGATTGCCGGTTATGCGTTGAAGGCTCTTTAGTGGATTCCTTTGGACCATTTAAATGGGCATGGCCAACAAATGATGATGTATGACTTTGATAGGGACCCGCAACACCTTTAGACTTAGTGCTCCCTTTAGTAATCATGGAATTTGGTTTCTTCTTACGCCTTTGCACAATCAACCATTCTCCATGATTGTTGATCAATTGCCTTGGATGCTCCGGATTAACTGCCCCATGATTATCGGTAGTGGGGCCATGATCATTAATTTCACTTCCAAACTTCTCCTCCCTTGGCCTTCCTTCAGCTGCATCAGTGTGATGTGTCTGGTTTTGTTCTGGAGCCACGGCTGGCAAGGAATTATTAGGGCAACTCCTCCCCAAATGACCATAGTGACCACAGTGGGAGCATTGCAGATGTAACCCTTCATACTGGACTTGGTACCAGTGTCCTCTCAACCAAACTCGTCCAATCACAGGTTTTGTGAGATCAATTTCAACGCAGACTCTTCCAAAACGACTCCTATCCACACGGACTGTGGTCATATCAACCCTGATAGGTTTTCCTACCACTGAGGCCATGGCGAGCATCGCACTCTCATCAAAGAAAGCCATATTCAAACTTGGGAAGCGAATCCAGACCATGGTCCTCTCTATTTTTGCAGATTCAGCAATGAAGTTTGGATTCCAAGTACTAACTGCGAGGTAATGGTCGAACATCATCCATGGACCTCCCTGCATAACTTTGCACTTATCCTCCATAGTGTCGAACTTAATCGTGAAAAATCCGTGTCCCATATCTCTCATATCAAACCCAGCTTGTAGCTTCCAGAGTCTTGAGACTTTCTCCTTCATAACTTTATAACCAATGTTTTTCCCTAGTAGTTTGATGACCAACGCATCTTTCCACGAAGCACAAAGTTCGTCGAAGACATTGTCGTCCACATGAATCATGGGAGCCATTGGGTCTCCATTCTCGTACTCCACTCGAAATAATTTTTCGGTGAACCAGTCTCTCTTCACAGCAGCCTGACAAGGAGTCTGCCCCAATACTTTATCACGAAAACTAACTTTAGATGATGCTACCCCATCATCTGGCGGTTTAGGGGGAAAGGGCGGTGGCGTTGAGAAAACAAACTGTGCCATGCCAGGGAAAGGAAACCTTAGCAGAAATTGAAAGGAATGGTTCCGTATCTATCTATGTTTTTTTTTAACTATATTTTGGGTATAAAGTTCTATGGATCTATATATTAGGGAACTACAAAATGATATTCTGGTACCCAAAAAAAACAAAGCATGTGCCCTGTACTAATATGAAGTACCTGTACTATATATAGGAATGGGTGTTTGTTATGTCTATTACAGTTATAGGGAGGAGAACATATCCCTTATCTAGTATAATACCTTCTATATAAATATTGATAGCAACACTAAGTTGTTAATCTGAATTTATATTAATTGATAGAGCTTAAATCCTCTCATTATTAAAATAAAGGCATTGCTTTAATTTAACCATTCTTTTAAATGATTAACAATTTTTATTTTCAATTATTTTTATAATAATTAATATGTCATATTTACTTATATTAATATTATAGTCATAAGTTTTAATTCCTTAGAGCGTCATGTTTCTTTGTATATTAGGTTTTTATTCTAATTTGCATTTAAATGTTTTTTTTTTATATAATTGTGTTTGAAAAAAATTCTAAGGTCTTCAATTGACAAAATGTTCAATAGTAAAAAAATAATTAACATTAACATTTCAGTTAGTTTTCAAGCCATGGTGATTTTTTTCCCTAACTTCTTGCAAATATGAATAGTGATAAGATATCTAAGTAATTAAATAAAAATTGAAGATTGTCCCTATTCATAACTTAATATGTGGATCAGATTGATACATTTATGAGTAATAGTCTATTTAAACTACAACATGAAAGGCAACAAAATATACTTTTTTTTATTTACCTATTTCCATCAGGTATATGTAGAATCCACATTGAAGTAGCAATAATTCTCACTTTTAAGATTTCTTTTTGACAAATTTCGTTTTGGTGCAAATATTAATTCATATTTGTAAAATATATTACCTATCATCTTTTGCTTTTCATTGTTTTCTTCCACAATTTTTTCTTTTAATGAAAAAAACTAATAAATTTAAATATATTGATCATATATCATATATTATTTATCTTTTCACATTAGCCCGACAAATTAAATGAAGCAGGCCTAAGCGGGCAAAAACATCATATTAGCAACTCAACCTATTTTGGTCGACGAGCTTAGATGAGTAGCTTGTTAAACCTTTTGTTAAATACAAAATTATGGAAAAAAGGTAAAAAATAAAAATAAAAAGTAAGAAATTCAAGTTTTTTAAAGTAAGGGTTGCAAAAGATGAAAAAATAAATTAAAAGTGAGTATTTAGCTCAAATATTGTATTGTAAAGTAGTAAAACATAAATTTTTAAAATAAATAGATAAATAAAAAAATAAACAAGTAAGCGGGTCATCCCAACAAGTTAGATGGACTAGCCTGTTTAATCCGTAGGTTAAACGTGTCGGGTTGAAAACTATTTAGTTCAAATGGGTCAAGATTTTTATTATTAATACATAAAAATTAAATTATTTAATTATATGTGTGCACATATAGACATGTATTTTGGCTATCCTCTCATCCTAATTTTTTCACGAAAACCATATAAATTAATAAGGGAAAATTGGATTGAATCTTGTTGAGGTTTGGTGAAATTTATCTCCACTCCTCTCTATTTGTAAAATTTACTCAAGAGGTATATAAGTTTGTAAAATTATTGCAAAGACATCTCATAAATTTGTAAAATTATTACACCTCCCCCTCTATTACTCAATGCATAGTGTGTCTAAGAAAGATCATTGTTACTCGAATAAATAGAAAAGAACTAGAATGATTTTTCACCAAATCTAAAAAAAAAAAACTCAGTATAATTTATCTCATTAATAGTAAATTACAAAAGACTTTGCGCAAGAGTTCGTAGTACAAGTGAAAATAAGCCGACGAGAAATGCTACCTAAATTGAACTCTTCCAAATTGCTGTGTTTGTATTTTAATCCAGAATCTTCTTTAAATTAGATTTTAACAAGGCTGCATTGTGTAATGCCACATGCAACAAATTTATAAAAATCAATGCAGCAAATTTGCACTTTATAATCAAATATAGCTTAAAGCTAATCTAATTCGGTCTGTCATTTACTTTTATTTCTATCTGCACATATTCTTCAACCAAGTTATTGCATTAAATTATGTTAGATTAAAAACCACGTGTGTTTTACACATGAAAAATCAAACTTCTGCCAAACTTTAATTTGAAAAAAAAAATGTAAAAGATTTATTAGTCTTAAAAGTAAGATAAAATCAGTTGGGTCCATGAAATCCTTATACCAGACAACATGTCTCAAAACCCAAAACTAAAAACCAAGTTTGCTACTCTATGATTGGCTAGGTACTTGTGAGCAAAAAAAAGTCATTGGTTAGATCCTTTAGCTTCGTTACTAAGTATTGGACCCATCATGCACAAAGCCAGACTGAAAAGCTCACTTACTCTGACCACAAACATATATATAAAAAACAAAAAAAAACTCTGACCACAAACACTCTCTCTCTCTCTCTCATGAACAGCCACTAAAATCTAAGCCACCCAGGAACAGAAACAGTATCTAAGACAAAAATATCTAACGCCACCCGTGGTCGCCCAAAACCCCGTGACAAAAGACCCAACCACACCTTGATTCAGTTTTTAATTTTTATTTTTGATTTTTTGGTTTTTAAAACCTTACCAAAATAAAAAATAAAATTTATAATTATCAGATTTTTTTTACAAAAAAATATTAAAAATTTAAAAAAATTAAAAATCAAAATCAAAAACTCAAATAAAACAGAATTAAAAAATTGAAAATAAACACTAGAAATTCAAACAAAACAAACTGAAATTGTAAAGAAAAAGTTGAAAACTGAAATTGTAGTTTTTAAAATTTTCAGCATTCCTTTCACAAAATCTGAAAAGGTAAAAAATTAAAAATAAAAACTAAAAACTAAAAACAAATAACCTCTAAGTCTTTCCTATTAGAGTGGCATATACTTCTTCTTTTTTTTTCCCTTTATCCATAATAATATTGAATTTGAGGCAATTGGTGTGCATGTTTTACACTATCTTTATTTCAAAATGTAAGTGATTTTTATATAAAATTGAGATAATCATTTAATTTTATTAATTTTTTTTATCACTATTTTCTTTTCATTACCTAATGGTAATTCACCCTTCATTCTCTCTGATTTCACATCCTATTAAAAAAAGATAAAAAAATAATTAATAATTTGTTAAAATGTGAAAATAACTTAAATTTAAGGGGGGAACAAAAAACTCAAAATGACGTATTTTATGAAATGGGGGAGTGTGAAATTTCATTTGCATACCTTCCTATAAGATGACAGAGGTGTGAAAAATTAAAAAATAAAAATAACCAACGCAACTGCCAGGAAACTACATAAACACAAAACCCAACAATCCTAAGGTCGGTGCTTCTTCATTCCTCAGTGTTTCAAGTTCTCAGCCACACACACACACAGAAAAAATCATCGATGGCACTTCTCTGCAACCGCCATGGACGTAGCTCTACAGTGTCCACCCTCCACCGCCTTTGCTTCCCTTTTAAGCTTTTGTTCCAGCCCCATTTCCCCATTCCATTCTTCCACACACACCTCCATTACAGTGTTTCTTGTATTCTTCCTTGGAATCACTATGAACCCAAATGATGAACCAAAGGGTAAAGCTCCAGCACCTGAAAAACCCTCTTGTTCTTCTCCTCCTCCTCCTACAACAGGGTTCTCTCCCTTGGAGTTTAATTCTGAAGCATTCTCATCGGCTTTTGATGACACTTTTGATATCGTTGATGACACCCCTTTGATGGAGTTTGAAGCATTCTCAACAGCAATGAACCAACCTCCACCACCACCAACAACAACAACAACCTCCATCACAGGTTTGGGGAACCTTGGTGGTGTTGAACCAATGCCTCAGCCATTGGAGAGCTTGCAAGGGAACCTGGTTCCACCATTTCTGAGCAAAACCTTCGACCTTGTGGATGACCCTTCTTTGGATCCTATCATCTCTTGGGGCTCCACTGGTGCTAGCTTCGTGGTTTGGGACCCTATGGAGTTTTCAAGGCTCGTGTTGCCCCGGAATTTCAAGCACAACAACTTCTCCAGTTTTGTTCGGCAGCTGAATACTTATGTGGGTATTGCTTTATAACACAGCCTCTAATGGCTGCTGTAATCTGTATGTAACTTTTTTTTTTTTTGGTCTGTATGTATTTTTTTTTTTTGGTCTGTATGTATTTTCTTTTTTCCTATTTTCACCCCCGTTTTTTGTATATTTTTTGTGTAGTTCAGTTCTTCCCTTTGTTTGATCATGTTTGTATTTTTTGTAATTGGGTTAGGCGAAGATCAGCCATGTATATTTGGATTTTAGAACTTTCTGTATCAACTGGGAATGTAATTAACATGTTTTGGAGGCATTTTTGTTGGTCTATCCTAATTCCTGAATTGTCTCTTGTTGCATAAGATATTATCGCTTTGAATGGATTTTTCTGAATGTATCTGTGATTTTGTAGTGTTTGGATGCAGGTAGGTAGAGCGAAGCATGGTATGCTTCTGTTTTTTGTGCTTTCTTAATTGTAATTAAAGGCAGCCTCTGTATAAATATACAAATATTTTGGCCTCCTCTGTATAACTGTTCTTATGGATACTTCTTGTTAGGCTGGCCATAATATGCCTTCAGTTCTATTGCTTAAATACATTTCTTTCAAACTCATAAGCTCTAGATAGAAATTTGAATCAGATTTTGGATCAATCTATATGGATTGATTGTCCCAATTATGCTGTCGCTAGCAAATACCACTAATTTTGGTTTTGGATCTTCTAATGGAACTAAACAAAAAGAATATGGTTCAGATTTTTTCTATTTGCACTGTAGTTAGGATTGAGAGGCTCCTACTACTGGAGCTGGCAGCAGGAGAAATATTTCCCCTTCTGTAGAAGGGATTTCATTTTCGGCAGGTAGTACTCCGGGTTTCTGTGGGGTGTTTGTGTGTTTTACCAGAATTTAGACTTGTGCTGCTTGCTATCATTTTTTATTTATTTATTTTTCCTTATTATGCTTGTGTATAGCTTGTTTTGGATTCACGGATTGCATCTCCAACACAGCTCCATCTTCTCATTATGGCATAACTTTCTGTGTACATAAACATCCTTGTTTTTCCTTTTCTAATATTACTTCCTCTCTTTTGCCCCCCTGGTCCTTGCCTTGGGGGCCTTTTCTTTCTGCTCCATTCATTCTCACTTCTCAGGTAACTTGGTGTTTGTATCCAGGGATTCCGCAAGATTGACACAGACAAGTGGGAGTTTTTTAACGAAGCTTTCCAGCGAGGGAAGAGACATTTACTGAGGAACATACAGAGGCGCAGGTCAACTCAATCTCAGCAGGTTGGCAGCTACATTGGTGGGCCCTCTACTGATGCAGGGAAATCTGGACTCCTCGAGGTTGAGATAGAGAAACTGAAGAAGGAGAGGGGCATGTTGATGCAAGAGGTGGTTGATTTGCAGCAACAACAGCGAAGAACGGTTGACCATGCAGGAGAAGTGAACCAGAGGCTCCAGTCTGCAGAGCAAAGGCAGAAACAAATGGTTTCCTTCTTGGCCAAGTTATTTCAGAACCCGGCCTTCTTGGCCCGCCTTAGGCGCAAGAAGGAACAAAGAGAGATAGGCTCTCCAAGAGTGAGAAGGAAGTTTGTCAAGCAGCACCAACATGAAGCAGGAACATCAGAAACTCTCAGGGAAGGGAAGATAGTGAGGTACCAAACTGATTGGGGAAATATAACCATCTCTCCTGAACTAAATCCAGTTTCCATTGAACAGTCTCCTCACTACCTTTCACAGGATTTGGCAAGAGAAATGAGTGTAGGTGCAGAAAATCTTACTTCACAAGTGGAAAACATTGTACCAGACATATTGGATGTGGTGCAAGAGGCTATGCCGGCCCCAGGAATCATTGGAGAAGGATCATCAAGCTTTGGACTTGAAGACCCCCTTTCCTCCAAAGGGAAGAATGTCTTCAGCCTGAATCAAGATGTTCTTCCAGAGTGTTTTGTTTCCTTCCCAGAGGAATTGTCCAAGGAGAAAGGCTTTCCAGTGTTCCCTCCTCTTGGAACTGAAAGCATTATCAAGCAAGAAGGTATATGGGAACCTGACTTCATTGTTAGTGGTGCTGCTTCAAGCTGTGGGAATGAGCTCTGGGGTAATCCTATCAACTATGAAATACCAGAATTTGGAGGCATAAGTGGTCTGTCAGATATATGGGATATTGGCTCAGGAAGCTTTGGTATTGATGAGTGGCCAGCTGATGAACCTCCCCTTGATGAAGAAGAGGAGGGTCAAGCTGGTCAGTCAAAAGATGATAGACCTTGAGATTGTCAATCCATAGGGCTTCGTCTGCTTCTTCACTCATTGCCTTTGGATACTTGCTATAGTTATAGTTCCTATAGGGGCCAGATTATTGAACAATTTGATTTATAAACATTATTTATTCACTAGCTTTCATTCTTTCTTCATTTCCAATTCTTTATTCTTTGGATTATTTCTGTAGTTGTTCGTAGTTCTTTTTTGTAAATTCTAGTTGTTTAATTGTTGATAAATTCAAGTAAATCATATCATCCTGACCAGCTGGTAGTGAATTGCTGGTTTTTCACCTGATGGATGATTTAAGTAAATAGTGTCAGGTGACTCGGGTCTGTATACTATGAGACAGGTGTCTTCAAACCTCTCCTTTGGACATGGACTTATTCAGTGATAAGGTAAGCTGTTTAGATTTACTGGTTAATTCCTTGTTCTTTCTCCATTTTTAACTTATTTGTTATTAAGGATAAGAGATTATTGGTTTTGTAAGTCCCTTTATTTTGTGTTTTCACTTTGATTTATTCTATTTATATATTTAACTTTCCACACATGATTAGATCATTTGAAAGCTCGGGTTTGCGCATTGATGTTACTTTAAGCTGCAATAGGTTAAGGGGCTATAACCATATCAAATCTGAACATGAAAAAAGGTACAGATTTCTGTGGTTTCCCAGGTCTAACTTCACTTGGGGCACCAATAGAACCCATACATTGTCAGGGGAGCACATATTGTAATTGAGATTGTTGGGATAATATTATAGTATGCAATTGAGATTAGAAATTAGAGTTGGTTGGGTTTGTTAGATATTAGTTAGTGGTCTGTTAGAGCACCTCCAATGCACTCACGTTGCGTGTCCTGTTCTGACATGATGGATGGTGTGTGAGGGTCGGATCTTTTGTCTCTAGGAAGTCATGTCCCTCTGAACAAGGTCAAGAAAGGGCCAATTGTGACTTGCCAAATGTCATTGAAGGGGTGCATTTTTTAATTAAAAAATAAAAAACTAAAGCAAAGTGGGACATATGGGATCAAAATGGGACCAGGGTTGATTCTTTCTATTGTAGAGAAAGGGACACTCTTGGACCCTATTTGTTTTTTATGAGACTACTATGATGTGACAATGGTGGGGCCCAAAAGAGGGACAAATTAGTGTCCCTCAATTGGAGATGCTCTTATGCTTCTTAGTCTATATTTATAGACCACTTGTATTGCCTCACTTTTATCCTTTAGTAATTTTAGTTTTATGTGTTTTCTCTAAATTTTTCTCTATCTCTTCCTATGTTATTGTGGATTGGATCTCTACAAGTACCATGGAATATAATGTCTCAAAATTCTATCATCTAGCTCTAGATCACAATGTATAATTTAAGAATGATAGCTTTTACCGGTATCCGTGCTGTGATACTGCTCACAATCTTCCACAACATGCTGTCTTCTCACAAGTTGTTGAAGATTTTTGTACTTCCTCCTTCAAAATTTAAGAGATGGGACCCTTCATGTCATGCAGAAACTCCATGCCTTCTTGATGGGGTCTGCCTTCTTACAATCACTGTATATGCTGTTATCTCCTTGATTACCATTCCATCTTCTTGATCATGCTACTTCATATTGTTACTACGTGTAGTTGCATTGTGCTATGTTGAATCTTTAAGTATTCTTAAGGCATGTTTGACACTTGACAATAGCTTATTTTAGGGAAACAACTACCCTTATTTTTGTTTAAGAATTGTCTGAAGAATTCGTTTGTTTATAAGTTGTTTTCGATCCAAAGTAAATTAATTTCAATACGCTATTAATTGAGTAGTGTTGAGAGTATTTAGTATTTACGTAACATTTTATGCTTTTAGACAACACAGAAAGTGATGCAGCAATGCTCTAGGCTCTCTTGTATATTCCTGGAGGACACTTTATGCAACATCACAGCCGTTTATCTTTAGCGCTCGGAATGTGTTTGTTTCCATAATATATCAACTATTCAAAACATATTGTGTAGGATTTATTACCATGAACAATAAATGTGTTTGGTTTACCTAATGAAAATATTACGTGACAATATATTTGGTTTAAATAGTAACATATTGTGTAGGATTTATTACCATGAACAATAAATGTGTTTGGTTTACCTAATGAAAATATTACGTGACAATATATTTGGTTTAAATAGTAGGAAACATTTTCACTGAAAATATTTTCTGAAAAGTATAGGAAACTGAAAGAGTCAAATCCACCTTTTCAGTATTTTTAGTTATGATTTTGAAAATGTTTTTTTTTTTATGGAAAAAGTGGTGGCATAATTGTTAATATTGATAATCTAGACTAATGTCCCATACTCGATTTCCATCCAAAAGAAAAACTCTACTAATATTGACAATCTACTAGTTTCTATCAAAATATTTTCAAAAATAATTTAAAACGAGAAATACTTATCTTTTTCTAGACGGTTAAATTTTTCATTTTTCATTGCTTTAAATTGGGAAGTCGAAGAATGAAAGAATGAACAAATATATTTTCCTTTCTCCGACCTCATTAACCTTAGCAAACATTCCAGCATGAGAACGAAATGATTGTTATATTTTACCCATTTATTTTGCATTTCATTCCATTATATCGTACCTGTCGAGTCACCTTTTCATTGGTATTAGTTCATGAAAATAAAGAGAAAAATATATAAATAAATCAACTCTGAAACTAAAAAATTTGATTTGTACTAAGCATTTAACCAGACATATAAAACCATAAATCATATATTTTAATTATGTGAAGTACATGATTTTATATGAAATTATTTAATATTATATTTAATAAAAATTAATTTTTATATTCCTTTTATTATACTAAAAAAAGAGATTGGTTACATGAAAAAATAAAAAAAATATGGAGAAATGAAAGTAAATGGAATAGTAGTTGATGGACTTGAAAACAAATTTTCATAGAATGAACAAATAACAAAAATGATTACTCACCTCAATCCCTTTTATTAGTAGTGTAAATTATTCCTTTCTATTATCTATAGAACAATTTAACATAGCTTAAGGTTCTCATAGCTTCAAGGAAACCAAAATCCAAATTAAGTCACTCCTAGAGAAATTAGACTCGTGCCAATCAAAATTTGCACATTTAAGATTTATTTATGCAAAAATCATTTGAACTTTAAGTAGGAAACTCGAAACAGGATTTCACCAGAACCGAATATAACCATTGAACATAACAATTTAAGCACAGAAACTGGGTTCGAGAAACTAGCCTATAAGGATTATCTCTGCGGCAAAACTTGATGGAAAAAATTATACTGAAAATAAAGTGATGACAATCGCAACCACCCCCCCCCCCCCTTTTTCTCTCTCTCTCTCTCTTCCAACAAGGGAAATACAGAAAATTCATGTCACATAAACAACATGTAGTTTAAATATAATTTGATCTACAATGGATCAGTCTATAATCATAAGTTGGAGAAAGACAACGTGTGTAGTCTAGAGTACATTAAGAATCCTCCTTCTTTCTTTTTGATGCATGTTCATCACTCCCATTTTTCCGCTTGGCTTCGCGGCGCTCCCTCTTCACTCCTTTTGCTTTGTTAGGTAAGGACATTTCTCCAATCTAAACAATCATAAATTGGTATAACCGGTTAGATATCCTTTAGTGGACTGAAAAAGGAAAGTAACATGCACAAGCCATGGACTTCAGTGACAAGAGATAACACAAGCAGTTGATCCAATGATTGAAAATAGTCTCTCTCTCTCTCTCTCACCTTCTGATCTGGAATATAAACATTTCCAATCTTCCCTTGTAATGCATCCTTTTTAACATTCTTCTCCTGTAAGTAACAGAGTAAGCACAGAATTTAGTCATACAACTTCATTTTATATTATAAACTAGGGAGGTTAAGGCATTTTTTTGCCAACCTTCTTCTTTGACTTCTCCAATGTAGTTTTCATGGCTTCCTTCCTCAAACTGTCATTTGGAAGACGATGGCGACGAACTACCAGATCCATGGAAGGGCCAACTTCCACCAGTTCCATTCTTGGCACGATGGTGCCTGACTTTTTCAGTCGTAATGCGCAGTGTGTAAAAAATACCCTATTTGGAGACATGGCAGTAATTACATATGCTCGGTCCAGTCCAGCAAGATTTAAATTCTCCACAACCTGCATGAATCAGATTCATGATTAGTTAATACTCAACTTGAAAACAAACGATATGCAAGACTATGAGAAGCAAAGATGCACCTCCCCACGAAGAAGATCGAGTAAGACTTCCTTCAAATGTTTTAGTTCTTCCACAGCTTCAAAGCCTTCTCCAATAAAAGTAATGAAAGGCTTTGACGATTCCTTTGGAGCTAACTTTTTATCATAAGAAAATGACTCCATTGGCTTAAAATTTTCAACCCCCACTTCCACTAGATCATAGATATGGTGATCGTATGTCCTCCCTAAAACAAGGTTATTAGGTCGCTTCTTCGAGTGAGATCCATACTGTAAAATAAAGGCAGCAAAACCATTAAGAAATTCATTGCATGCAACATTTGGGATTCTTGTTATGTACAAAACAAGGAACCCAATGAATTCAAAGTGGACAGGGGACATGAAGCCTATTTTAAGATGTCAATTGCTATAATTTTCTACCATTTTAAAAGATAAGCACTGCAATACAATCCTTGATTAACACTAGACATTACTAGTACAATTCAAAGACAACTGAAATTGTCCTCGATCTTCCATAGTCACTAAATGTTCTTCACACAAAATATCACCAAATTTGAATAGCTTAAGAACACATATCTCTGCTCAAATTCTTAACCTGGAGAACATAGGTGCTAAATATGGCGAAAGAGTGAAAAAAAGACGGTAAATATGGTTGTCCAACACTAGCAAGGAAGGAGAACTCTTTTTCTTTTGTTTTTCGCAAGGAAACAGTATTATCTACTCTGTGACTTACCAATTAGATTTTAAGCACCCTCAAAAAGGAAAAGAAAAAAGGGGGGGGGGGGGGAAGAAGGTTCAGCAGAAACACAGAGGAATAAAAAGCTTCCGTTTGCCATACAATCGGCATAAACCTCGGACTAGTCAAAATTAACTAGTAACAACAGAAAAGAAAAACCCCCTCAACCAGAACAGCCACACACCAATAAACTTATTGACTAAAACCTCGAACTGGTTCTCAAATCAGTAGACTTGTTTTGGTTCTCAAAATGATTTGTGACATCAATTTATTCCTCAAAAGGTTAAAGTTTATTCTGAGTTAGTCCAATTTTTTTTTTTTAATCTTTTGAACTAACTTGAAATAAATTTTAATCATTAGAGGATTAAATTGATGTCACAAACCTTTTGAGAACCAAATTGATATTACAACTCCTTCAAGGACTAAATTGACGTCCAGAAACTCTTTCAAGATTCAATTTGAGATTTTACTCTAAACTTATTCTATTCTCCACAAGCATCATCACAAACGAAACATGCTAACGATGGTTCCCAAATCCAATGAAGCTCGCTCACTCAGTCACTCACCACAAAGATGCTGCAATCTGTTTTGAGAGAGAAGAACTCCAAAGGTGTCTCGCCACCACTCTCAAACGGGTTAATGTTCTCATTCTTTCTGCTGTATTTCACCGCACTTTCCTTCTTTAGATGGTAAATCTGCGTCAGAACAGAGTTCAGCACCGCGCTTGTCTTAGTCCCGTGAAGTATCAGCGTCTTCTTCCCCGATTCAACCTACAAAATAAATAAATAAATAAAATCAGCAACACCCTACTTGTTCAATTCAATGAAAAACAATGAAAATAAAACCGGAATAGAAAAGGGAAAATATTTTCCCGGAAATAGAACCGTATTTTCCCCGGGAAACAAACAGGACACAGCTGCAACACCCCACATACAAGGATTATGAAAGAGTAAAAACCAAAAATATAACAAAAAGGAAAATATTTTCCGGGACAATTGAAGCGTATTTTCCTGGGAAACAAACAGGGACCAATGATGATAGTACTCACGAGCTGGGGAGCACGCTTCTGAAGCTCTCGTTTTCCCTTGCGGGTTTTGGCGGTTTTGATTTGCAACATCGTTTTGGAACAAAACAACCTCCGAGGATACAGAAGAAAACACCGTATCAGACAGTGTTGGGTCTGCCTGAAACAAAACCTTAAACAAAAAAAAAAAAAGAGAGAGAAGCTTTGAGTGATGTTGTTATGAGTAACAAACCAACAATAGATAATATATGAAGTGAAAGAGTATGAATTTGAAGCTGAGTGAGCGAGTGACTCAGAGAGAAACTCACCACGAATGGGGACGGCGGGGTGTGAGATGGGCAAGCAACAAATAGGGTTTAAGTGGTTTTGGGACTTTTTTTTTTAAATACTTTATAATTATAATTATCTTATAAATGTATTAGACTATTTTTCTTTTATTTTTTTGGTAAACTAAACTATTTTCTCTTAAATTTGATTAAATTCACCACAATTCTCCTCCACTTGTAAATTTTTTTTCATTTTTTGTTTCTCATGATCATGACTAATTTGTTTATATATGTTTGCCACGAGTTTTAAAGTTGTTATGTTCCTGAGATAGAAATTGGAGCACGGATTTGATTCGAGGGCTGTTCATGATTGGCTCACCAAGACAATCTATCCTAGCCTTAAATTTAATGGGGTTGGGTTCGAGCTTCAAACTTGACCCAATTCACTTTTTTTAGGTTAGATTCACGTCATACTTGGTTCAACTTGACCTAACCTAAAGATCTATAATTCCTTAGATGGTCAATTTTTCAAACATAGTTAACGATAAATTATAAGAATTTATATTTGCATTTACATATAAATATTTCTTGAATTTTGTATCTTATTATCAAAATTTTATAATTTTACTATATATTATATTCAAACTTTTATATTTTATACAAAGGTCGGGACGACCCGATATAACCCTCTCATCAGTCGAGTTATTATTGAATTAAGTTTGGGTTAATAAAAATGATCTGACCAAAAAAATCGATCTAGGTAGAGTTTGGTCCAACTCAACTTAACCCATCAAATTTTACATATACTGGGGAGTCGGTGAAAATTTCACCAAACCTTAAGGAAAAAGTAAATATAATTTGCCCTCATTATTAATATTTGTTTAATTTAGGTGATTTAGGATTTATTTTTAGAAATAAGATAAAATCACAAGTGTCGTGTAAATTTTTTTTAAAAAATTATAATATAAACTTACATTTGAAATATTCGGGCCATTAATGTTTTGGTTTCTCTTATTTTTCTATTTGAGGCAATTATTTTTGAGTATTTAAGATCATATAAAGATATAATTTTTGGGATACTCGAGAACATAACAAGATATTACTAATTAAAGGAAATGAACACCTATTACTCTAATGAATCAGGAGTTGGTTAAAGTAGGTTTAGTTTATAAGTAAGCCAATAACCTAGTGGTACACTCCTGTATGTTTCAATCTTGTATGTTTCAATGAGTTACCAGAGTTGACCAGTTCAATTCACATCCCACTCCTATATCTTATGCTAAAAAGATATTTTTGATGTAGTTTGAGGTCTATTAAGCTAATCTCAAGCTGATTTAGACAAAGAAAAAGGAAGTGGTGGGGGAAAGGAAAAAAATCAGCCGAATTTATTTAATAATAATATTGAAATGACCAATATAAATAAGCTTTCTTGCTAGGGTGCATGAAACCTCTCAAATCTTCTTTGTCTGAAGCGAAGGGCAAGAGCGAGAGCTTCATCACTCCCTCAAACCAAACACCTCTCTCCATTCTTCTCTTAACCCTCTTCTCATCCTTCTCCTCTCTCTATTCTCCTCACTCGAATTGGGACTAGGTTTTCATAAACCCATTATTATAATTGTATAATTTTAGGTTTTTTTTTCCCTTTTTTATTTTCTCAATCCAATCTTGTATTATTTTTTCCCCTCGATTCATATAATAATAATACAAATTATCGCTTGAGCTGTAATACTAGTGATGCCAATTCTCATGTTGTAACATTGTTTCTCACAATTTCTTGCAAAATTTTGACTGTATAAATTAGGGTTGCCTTAGGGTTAGGGTTTTTCGATTTTTTGTTTTTTGCCTTTTTGCTTTCTTTTTTGTTCGATTTCGATTTGAATTGAGCATGGAGAGTTCTCGTAGACCGTTCGATAATAATAGATCGAGAGAACCAGGCCTCAAGAAGCCACGATTGATGATGGAAGACCCTAATCCCAATTCGAGGTCGTTCCCTCAGCGACAACAGTTGGGTAATTCGGGGATTACGACGTTGTCGTCTACGAGGTTCAGGGCAAACGACAGAGACAACGAAGGCGGTGGCGGTTATCAGCCGCAGCCGGTGCCGCCTCCTTCGCAGCAGCAGCAGCACCAGGAGCTTGTGAATCAGTACAAGACGGCGCTTGCCGAGCTCACTTTCAATTCGAAACCGATCATCACAAATTTGACCATAATTGCAGGCGAGAACCAATCGGCGGCGAAGGCGATTGCCGCCACGGTTTGTGCTAACATTCTAGAGGTGAACCCAGTTTAACACTCTGTGTGTTCGAAAAATTGAAAAGAAATTTTTGGGTTGTGAAGAGCCAATTGCTGAAAATTGAAAAATTGGATTGTTGTAAGAGAAATTGGAATAAAAAAAAGGACCCCATTTGTTATCTTTTTAAGTGTTCATGGTGTTATGATTAATGGAATGTGTAAGGTTTTTATTTTTCTATTTTTGGTGTATTACAAGTTTGCAACGAAAGGAAAGTTATGGCTTGATATTGTACTATTTGTGGAAGTTGTGATATGATAATGGGATGAGTTGCAATTGGGAGAGAAAAAATGGCTTGTTATAATTCCATTGAGCTTCATTTCATTGGTCCACTCAAGGCTTTCATCTGTGGAATGTCTTTAAGCTGTAATTTTACCCCCCACCTAGAAGGAAAGTTAAACGAAAAACATGAGGGAAATGAAGATGTATTTTTCCAATCAAAGACTATTGTTCTGCAATCTGCATGGACATGGCAGTCTGGCATGTTGTAATGAACCCATGTGCAACTAATAAGCAGCATAATTAGAGAGCATACTCCACGGTTCTGGAACATTGGTTTTAATATAGTCAAGTAAAGAAATGATCTGTCCAGGGTTGCCTATCCCAATTAGTCTTTTCTCTTTACTACTTTTTAATTTATTTGTACTTTGTAGTGTAGATTGTAACTGTACAAAATTTTGCTTCATAGATCACACGCCAAAGCATTGTTTAAAGTCTTACCTCCCAGGTTCGAGATTCCGTTTCATATTTGGGTTGGGGAAAATATTGTTTCTCTATTTTTTTTTCGGTTGCTATCTTAGGGATTGAATTTGTAAGTCCAAGTTGTATAGTCATTGTACTTGTATCGTTCCACTTATGAGTTAGGGAGTTCAATATAGCATGCTCAAAAAGACAACAGATTGATCCCTTTCCTATCAATTTTGTTCAAAGAACAGCTGCAACTAGTTGGTTATGTATTCTGATCAGGATGATTACCCAATATTAGCCAAGATTGTGATCAAGACATGTCAGAATTTCCCAAGATTAATATAATGTATATCTGTACACATTTTATGCTGCTTATTTATGCTGTACTTGTTTTGTGGGGCGCAACATAAGATCCAAATTATCAACACAAGTTTGGAGTGTTTAGCTTGTTTATAATGTTTTGTTTAAGTGGGTTGTTTGCCTCCTGACTATGAGACCTTGATTGATAGAGGCAGCTAGAACTAAGGAATGGGGTTACCTACAATTCTGAATAGACATGACGATATGGTAACTCCTGTAATTTTAGAGACAGTTTCTGTCATTACTGCGAGGATTTTGATGTTATTTGTTGCTAATTTCTGAGTGAACTCTACTTTATTGGTTTCAGCTGCTTTTTCATATTGATGAATGCAGGCTGTCTTATTTCTAGCTCTTTGATTATTAATCTTCTTGTTTTTGCAAAGAAAGGTCATTATTCATTGAATTGTGTTAATGACTTTCCAGGTTCCAAGTGAACAAAAGCTGCCATCCCTTTATCTCTTAGACAGTATTGTTAAGAATATTGGGCGGGATTATATAAAGTATTTTGCTGCCAGACTACCTGAGGTCAGATATTTATTCTTAGCCCGTCATTAGTCTTGATGTCTATTAAATGTATTTATCTGTGTATCCTTACCATGGTAAAACATGAACCCTTCAGATTGTTAGGTTATGCAAGTTTTGCATTGAAGTATTTTCACTTTCCGTTGTCACAGGGATATTCATATTTGTAATAGTTCTTGCATTTCCATTTAAGAAGCTGCCTTTTATGAAAAGGAAACAGTTCATTCCATTGCATTTTACCTGAGATGTGTTTTCTCATTTAACAAACCGGATTTTGACAAGATACTTGGTTCCTTATGTTTCAGGTATTCTGTAAGGCATACAGACAGGTTGATCCTGCCGTCCATCAAAGTATGAGGCATCTTTTTGGAACTTGGAAAGGAGTGTTTCCTCTTCAGACCCTTCAGTATATTGAGAAGGAACTGGGCTTTACACCTCCAGTCAATGGTTCAGCCTCTGCATCTGCTACTCTTAGGAGTGATTCGCAGTCTCAACGTCCACCACATAGCATCCATGTGAATCCCAAGTATTTAGAAAGGCAGCGTCTTCAGCAGTCTAGTCGGGTAAGTGAAATGATTGCACCTCAAATTTGTACTTTACAGTTTTGAAATGTTGGATTTGATTGTATCTGGTTAAGACAAGACATGTTTTCATCATTTATGTTTTGATGAATTGGAATTTGAAGTCATTCCATATTTGATGAAACTGGACCACGAGATATGACATTATTCTTATTATTTGTTGCATATTGGGACACAACACTATATTCTTGCAATCACCTGTTTTTGAATTGGACTTTTCCAATGAAATAATTTATACTGCATTGTTCTTATTAATCATGAAATGTTATGCCATCATTTTATATTCTTGTTGCACTTGGATATCAAAGAATCTTGGATGCTAAGTTGTGAAGTCCCGTCTGCTTGAAAATTCAACTAGCCATGCAACTCTATCCTGGAGGCATAAACTTGTGAACTTCTCTTATGGTTCTCTTCACCTGCTTGGGATGGGTTTGTTAGAATGATAAGTCTTATGCATGTAACTGTTCCATACATATTATCGCTACAATGCAGGCCTTGCAAAGATGATAAGTTATATCAATAGATATCTTGTCATGTTATTTTAGTTGGGCATTTACCTTTTTGCAATCACATCTCTGGTTCTTAATTCTTTGTCATGTACTTTTTCGTGCCATGAAGATTAAAGGAGTTGATGATATTACTGAAGCACTTGCAAACTCAAATGAGGACCCAGAGAGACCAGATAGAGCTTTGGGTGTTACACGACCATGGGTGGATCCTAGTGTTAGTACTCATAGAGACGCATTCAGTGATGTTGTTCTGGAAAAGAGTGTTGGTGCATCCTATGGAGGCAATGAATATGGTTCTGATCTTTCAAGGAATTTGGGCTCAGGTATGGGCAGAGCTAGTGGTAGGGCCACTGACTTAGGACATGACAAAAGTTGGTACAAAGCAGGTGGAGTTGCAGGAGCCATATCTGGACAAAAAAATGGTTTCAGTGTGAAGCATAGTTTTTCAAATACTGAAGCACCAAAGTATCATCAGCCAACACAAAGCGTAAATAGCATACGGAGCAGTGTGATTTCTAATAGCTGGAAAAATTCTGAAGAAGAGGAGTATACATGGGATGAGATGAATTCTAGATTGACGGGTCATGGTGCACCAAATCCTTGGACTGCAGATGATGAGAATTTGGTAAGCTTGCTAAAATTTGGTAGCTTGGGTATCAGACTGATGCAGAACAGAATTTGGACCAAGGAACAATTTTAAAATATTTTTATAGTCAATCCTATGTGAGGCTGAGTTCCTCAAGATAAATTATATACCTAACATCAGTAACTAAGTGAAGCTAGGTTATACAAACTCAAATGCAAAAGACTCTAAAAGGTCCTAATGCAAAAAAAGAGGGAATGAAGTCCCATCTTACATTCAGATAAGATATCCTGGAAGTGGGATCCAAATAAATTGATGTCTATTTGCCAAATTTCCCACTGACAGATGCATCAATTAATACAAAAATCCTAGTTTATCTCCTTATTCTGCTTAATAGTATATAGATTTATTTAACTTGTTTTAATGTGTGCAGGAAGTTGAAGATCACGTCCAAATCAGAAACCCCTTTGGGGCAAATGTCGATAGAGAGGTGGCCTCTGAATCCCTAGGTACTGAAAAGAAACAATTTCCTGCATTTCGGCGTCATTCATCATTACCATGGCAACTGCAGGAGCAGCACTCACTTGATGAGATGAATCAGAAGTCAAGTCACTCAGAAGGATTTATGTCCACTCTTGGTGGTTTTCCAGCCAATATAAATTCTTCTGCTGCCAGGATGGGCAATCGGCCTTTCCTGTCAAATGCAACAACAGGATTGGCAGCAGTTGTGGGACAGCAACAATTTCATTCTGTGGGAGCTGAATCACCCTCTGGGCAGTCACCCTTGCGACAACAGTCTTCATCACCACCAGTAAGTGTTCACCACCCTCAAATGCGAAATTTGGCTGAGCAAAATCATCCTCAGTCTCTTAAAACATCTCAGATTTTGGAAGGTCTACAGAGGCAATATACTAAAGATTCCTCACCTGCCATTCCTCCTAATGTTCAGGTGGGTAACTTGCGAAGATCACAGCAAAAGGATTTGCAGGGTCCATTCTCTTCAATGACTTCTTTTCAGCCAAGGCATCAGCAGCACTTGTCTCACACAGAAGTTACTCTGAAGACTGAGAAGCCGCCCTTGTCTAAAGTTTCTCTAGCCAGAGAAACATCAGAACAGTCAACCACCATCAGTCTTCCTCCAAGAAGTCGCCTGGATACAGGGAATCGTCCATCTCAGTTAGGGGTTCGGCCTTCATGGTCAGGTGGGCCTTCTCCTGCCACATTAATTTCTTCAGTGTCCGCAATTGGAGCCCCATCGTCTTCAGTTCCTCCCAATGATAATTCATCTGCTCTGCCGAAAATACCTGAAAGAAAGGCTGAACAACCACCAAGGGCATCTACTCTACCATCAGGTTCGTCGGATGTCAGCAGTGCCTCAGCCCAGACATCAAGTGCCACCAATAATGCCTTAAATCCAATTGCAAACCTTTTAAGCTCATTAGTTGCAAAGGGTTTGATATCTGCAGAATCAGAGTCACGAACTAAGGTGCCATCTGAGATCCTGGCTCGTTTGGAAGATCAGAGAGAAAGTACTACCACCAGTAGCTCTTTGCCTGTTGCTTCAGTATCTGGTTCTGCAGCGCTTCCCGTACCTTCTGCCACAGATGATGTAGATGATACTGCAAAATCACCAATATCCTTGTCTGAATCAACTAGCACAGAGATTAGAAACCTCATTGGCTTTGAGTTTAAGCCTGATGTAATCCGAGAATTGCATTCGCCTGTCATTAAAGGATTATTTGAAGATCTTCCACATCATTGTAGTGTTTGTGGTGTTGGGCTTAAATTCCAAGAACAGCTTAATAGACACTTGGAGTGGCATGCCACAAGAGAAAGAGAGAGAAATGATTGGGCATCAAGACAATGGTATCCAAAGTCAAGTGACTGGATCATTGGCAAGGCTGAATATCTTTCTGAGTTTACTGAATTGGTAGATACACATGGCAAGGAAACCAAGAGTCAAGAGGATGCAATGGTTCAAGCAGACGAAAACCAATGCTTGTGTGTGTTGTGTGGTGAGTTGTTTGAAGATTTCTTCTGCCAGGAAAGTGGTGAGTGGATGTTCAAAGGGGCAGTTTACACGACTCACTTAGATAGCAATAGTGAGCCGGGAATTAGAAATGTGAGTACTGCAAGGGGTCCCATCATTCATGCAAGATGCTTATCAGAGAACTCAATATCCAGTGTCCTCAAGATGGTAAGGCTTATTTTCTGATGCAAGTGGCAAAGTGGAGGGTTTCTAATTGGTTGTCCAAAGCTCCAATCCATATATTTGAAGGAGTGGGTGTGTTAAGTATTTGGAGGGTAGACTCATATATATATATATAGAGAGAGAGAGAGAGAGAGAGAGAGGGTGGGGATTCGTTTACACTAGGTCTAAGTTTTAGTATACTTATACCCTTCAGCTAGCTTCCTGCCCCCCTCCTTCCCAACATCAGTTTCTTCCTCATCTGCTTGCTTGAAATTGAATGGCTTCTATGGCTGGTAATTGATCTGAACCTGTTATTATTTTTGCAGCAACAGGATTAATGCAAGTTTAGAACTTGGGAGATTTGATGTACTATGAAGCTGAGGGAACCCAGGTTTACTTTGCATTTGTTGAATCTTGATGGTCCTTCATGCTTAATTTATTTCTCTAATTGGTTTTTTTGAGCTGTCAAACAAATTTTGCATGCTTTTTCTTTTTGGGTCGTTTTTGTTTGTTTTGTTTTCCTTGTATTCAGGAAGAAAAGGAAAGCCCTTATTGTTGAAAGTATATAAATGCAGAGATAGTATTTGCAGCTTCACTTGCTCATTGATGTGGTTGTGGTCCTTTTACTCTGATGAAGAGGATCTGTGCGTTTAACAGCATTTGGTTATAATAAGGGGTGGGGGGGCAAAGCACCAAGGCCATATGTGGCGTTCACCATATCATAAGCAACAATACTTCTGTTGTCCCCTTGAGTGGGGGATTGGAAGGGCAGTATCACTTGTTCCCCCGGAATCACTTTCTTATTTACTGAATTTTAGTTTCACAGACATCGTATCATTTCACTACTGTGTTTTTCTTTGGTTTTGTTGTTGGATAAAACAAAACAAGAAAACAGGAGTATATAGTTACTATTGTCAGCATTCGCCTTGTTCCTTATAGCACCAGAGTTTGACATGTAGTTACTTATATGACTTAACCAGTACTTATATGACGTAACTGGTACCTCCTTTCTGAGAAGTATTCCTTTGGTTTCTTTGTTAATTTTTAATGTCTGATAATTTAAAATCAATGAGAATGGATGGGATGAGACCTACCAGGGGAATTTTTTATTTCAACTTCTTGTGCAAAAGAGAATGAGGTATCCTCATTATGTATCATTATCCATGGGGAAAGTGGGTTTACTGACTGCTGTTCTGTATTTCATTCCAATCTTCGCCTGTTGAAATATTATGTTCCATTTTATGGTCCAAATCCTTTCATGACAATATATATACTTCGGAATTGTGAAATCTCGTTTATGTAACCAACATATGACTGGAGGTGGACTTATATACAGCGCATTCGAAATCCCCCCATTTTTGGAAAAGACAATCAGAAACATTGAAGCAGCGTGTCTTAAAGCACAAAATTAGACGCATCCCAATTGACAGTACTAATCTCCATAATGCTATAGTTTTTTATCTTAAAATTTTTTTTTTTGGGGGTCGTGAAAATGCTTATGTTTGTGCACCATGTCCCTGTGGCTCGAGTCTAGCGGTGTGAAATGAAAACATCAATAGAAGGGATTGGAATTCAAAAAATTAAAGGGTTAATTATAGTTTTTATTCCACGCAAGGTCTTGGTTCCTTAATTTTTTATTTTTTGTTTTACTCCAACTGTTTTCAAAACAGTTTGGTTTTAGGTCCTGCTGTTAATTTGTCACTGTTAAATGGTAAATGTTGAGATGGATAAGAGAAAGTCATATTATTTAATTTTATATGATAATCAATAGTTATATGTGACATGTCATGATTCTATATGGAAAAATTTTTATCAAATAACTCATTAGATTCAATCCATTAACTCATCTTATCGGACCTAATAACTTATTTAATAATAAGATTTTGACTTGTAATGTATGAATGATGACTATTATATAGAATTGGATGATGTAATTTTCTGTTGGCACCAACTAAAATTGTTTTAAAAATATTTGGATCAAAACTTTTTTTTTTCGAGAACAAAAATCAAAATTTGTTTATTTTTTAAGAGAAATAAGTCAAAATTTAAATATGGTATTTTTATAAAAATTACACTTTCTTATTTAAATTTATGATAATTAATGGTGATAGAACTCTTGACCATTACACTTGCATAAAATGCATAATATAATGTCATTTATTTCTATATAATGAGATTAATATCGAATTATTGATAACCAATATCACAAACATATTTTACGGTCAAACTAATCATATACAAGAGGCTAGTTTTTTTAAACGGTTATTGTAGAAAGTCAAATTTCTTTAATGATATCTTAATATACCATTAAGTGACTGTGTTAAAAGTTCTTTACACTAATTCTGCATAAAAGTAAAGTTTTAGTATAATTTATTCCAAAATCCTAATTACAAAATATTTCTTAATTTCATACTTTTAGAATTTTATGATTCGACTATATGAAGTATTTAAACTTATACAATTTAGTTAATTATATAAAATCTAATCAGTCTGATCCAGTCTTTAGTTTTTTGATTCTGTAATCTAGTCTTTAGTTGAACATAAATGAACTTGGGTTAAAGTCTGATACGGGGAGGGAGGAGTTTGAGACCATATGGTCATTGCTCTTTGAAAATCCAAAAACAACACCACTGCCTCAACTTGTTAATCTTATTTTTACCAATTTTAATTTTTAAGATTTTAGTTCTAAATAACAAAAAATCCAGATCTGAGCATTTCTTCATGAATATTCATTTCACCTTCTCTCTCTCTCTCTCTCACACACACACACACACACACACAAACAGACACACTTGTAGCTGGGGCTGTTGGAATGTGCAGAGAGGATTTCTAGGAGAAAGTTTGTTAAGAACTTGTGTTGTTTTTGCTGCTTTTGTGGTTGTTGTGTTGTGCTTCTTCCCTTGTCCCGCAAATGCAAGCTTTCATGATCACAGCCATGGTGGTGGTCGTGATGGTGCCAATGTTGAAAAAGGGGATACATAGAGACTGGAGAGAGATATTTTTTAATGGGTTTGAAACAAGATGGTGGAGAACACGAATGTTGTCGGTGGGGAACTTTGTCGGTGGGCAGTGGCAAGGTTGCCAGCAGGCAGCGGCAATGTCATCGATAGGTGGTGGCGGAAGAGTTAGGGAGGAATAAAAGAGAGAAAGAACATTGAAGATAGGCGGTGTTGAAAAGAAAAAGATAAGAATAAAAAGCACAAATTATTAAACATTTTATTTTGTATGAATAATAAAATAAAAAGTCATATTTTAATTTCAGTTGATTTCAACCATTAGATCTAGTATTTGATGGTTGAGATTTTATAACTATCATAGTGGCAAACTCATTAGTCCCCACTGAAGTCTTTGCCAACAATTTCTTTTATTTCTCAAATTATTACATTCTCATATATAGGGGTGCATGTCCTAACACTCTGCATCTGAACTAATGACCATGATCAGCTGATTCATCCTTAAAGGCCGGAGGCGGAAGGGGTTGGGTGTAGATGTAATCCAAATGAGCCTCCTCCATCATCCTTCTATTAAAGCATTCTTCATCTTTCTCATGGCACTTCTCTGATCCCATTAGCTGCATGAAATTGCAACAAATTAAGGGGAAAATATAAACTAGATAAAAATGTTAAATAGCCATAAATTTTGTCAAAATGATATGATATGCTTGTTAATTTTTTAAATAAAAAAGTATATTATGACACTTTAATTTATCAATGAAAGTTCTCTCAATTTTTTTTCTAACTATTTACCATTGCTCTAAATCGATGAAAGAAAATGTTAGATGACCAGAAATTTTGCCAGAATAATTTAAAGAATTTTGGAATAAACAATATATATATGCTTACTTCTTGCATATCATGTTTTAACTCAGGGGATGATTCAACAACAGCCTTATCGTTGGCCTTCGCTCCATTTTCACCTATATCAAGTTGTTCCAAGCTCAGGAAATGGATGATAGAGAGAAAAGGAGAACAAAACAACAAAGTACCAAGGAAGCAAATATAAATATATAATACATGTAGTTTGCTAGTTACCTTGTTTTTGATTTACAAGGAGATAAGCAGAAGCTAAGAAAGAGGAAAGAAGAAGAGCAAAGAAAAACAAGACAATGTGCTGCTTCATTGGTTCTTTCAGGGAACAGGAGCAAAATGAAGAGGATCAAAGCAAATATGCATACAACAAAGTGGAAGAAACATATTTATATTCTACCTATAACACATGTGGAGATTAATAAGTTGCACTTTTTTGGGTCTTGGACCCATTTTTATCTCTTGTGTGAATTAACTTTATTTCAGACTAATTATGTAATTTTATTTCTTTCATATTAATTATTATTTTAACTTTTTCTCTCTCTTCATAACTATTTGCTCTCTCATCTAGTCTCATTTCCACCATCTCAATCAAGCTATCTCCACCATCAAATCAACTTGAGACCCACCCTCTATAATATATAGATACTATGAGGGTCAATTTGATACACTTAATAGATAAAATAAAGGCTGATAATATAAAACTTGATTGGATAAAACTCGATAGCATAAGCCTGATAAATTTTTAATATTATACAGTGTTTAATGTAAGATTGCATAAGATATTCAATTTTATGTTCAATAATATCATATTATTTATTTACAAATAATTCTAATATCTTAATTAAATTTTAAATAAAATCAAATAATAGTAAAATATGTATTTTTGATATTATATTTATGTAAATATTTACTAATTAAATTTAATTTTTATTAAATGTTATTATTTATTTTGATATTTTATAATTATTTATTATTTAATTAATAAATATAAATAAAAATTAATATTTTATACATTTTAATATTTTATATTTTTAATAATAATTATTTAAATTTAAGTTATTGATCCTTAATTTTATATATTACATATTATTTATTTATATATTTTATTAGTTAATAATTTATAATTTTATATTATATATTATTTATTTAAAATATTTATTTTTATTAAATATTTATTATTCTATTTTATTTATTATTTATCAATTATACTTATTTTTATTTTTATTATATATAACAAAACTAATATTATATATTATTTGTATTTATTTTATTATAATTTATTTAAGAATTATTTTATTTTAATAAAATATTTAAAAAAATGATCTTATAAGCTAAAAACTAATCAAGCCTAATATAGCCTCCCCGTGTTGTATTGAGTTATACAGTATTTTGACGTATAAAGTTATATAATATGTTATCTGCATCAAACAACAGATAAGGGCATAACATATAGTATTAGTTTATACCATTATGCCTAATATATTGTACCAAACACTCCATCAAAATCAATAATTAATATATTATCATGTGACACATATACCAGGGTTTATATTATCGTCATTCTAAATTGAATGGCTTAGGTGTATAAGAAAGATAACAAGCGAAACATAAGTATTTGGACATGAGAGAGGGTGTACAATAAGATTTGTGCATGAGAACAAAATGATATTCTCCCATTCTTTTTGTTTATCATAGGTAGTGTTTGTAATGATTAAAATTAGGGAATGAATTGACTTGATTTAAAATGATTTGATTTAAAAACTAAATCTTATGTTTGGAGTGAGAATGAAATAGAAAATGAATTGATTTAGAAATCTATTTTTATATATATAATATAATAGATTGTGTTTGGAATTATTACAATTGGAAATGAGCTTATTTGATTTGTGTGTAATTTTTAAAATCAATTCATTTCGATTCAAATCCTATAAAAAAATCAAAGAATTTGAAAATCAAAAGAATATAATTTGACGGAAATACAAATCACCATTTCATTTCTCAATATTTTTTTTCAATTCCAAATAAATTATTTGATTTACAAATTAATTCATTTCCATTTTTTCCTCATTATCCAAACTCACTCAAAGTATTAACCTGTTTGAGGTGGATGTTGGTAAAGAATTTGCCCAACCTTGTGTATCCACTATCATTGTGATTTCGTTAAGTTCTTTCATTTTATATTTTCATATTCTTATTTGAATCACTGAATTTGCACAAATATTTTGGGATCTATTTCGTTGTGTATCCCAACAATAATTAGCATAACACCTCTGTCCAACAAATATGTTTAGCATGAGGTCAAATTTTGGCGGGATTATCATCGAGACATTTGATAAGAGAAGTTTACTATGCCAAAGAAAAGCAAAGGATGTCATGTCCAAGTTCAACAATATTTTATTATAATAAGATGTTATATAAGATTACAAATGTTGAATTGCGAAAGTACACATGTTTATTTGATCAAAGCTTCTAACTGAAGTCTAGTGGTCCTTCTTGTAAGCACCTTCGCTGGCCCATACAACATTTACGATCTTGTTCTGTAACTTTGGAAAAATATGTGGCCATTTATTTCGTCATAACTTCATGTCATAAAGGCATTGCGTCCTGTCAAAATTTTCAATGTACAGAACCACCGTCTCTCTCTGTATGAAGACACAGGAGAAAATAATATTGTCATGGGGCGCCCCCCAAAGAGAGCTAGAAAACAAAATGAATTAAAGCGACAAAAGTCAATGATGAAAAAATTGCTTCACTCTACCAAAAAAATCATTACCCTCATGGAACATGGATTAGGGGATGAATTATCCCGGATATTTCATATGATGTAGTTATGTGTAAATTTTCATTTTTAATAGGCCTTCCATGTGCTTTTCTTCAAATCTCACCTTCCTTTCCCATAAAAAAAAAAAAAGAAAAACAATTCTCACCTGCCCTTTTTTTTTTTTTCTCTCGTCTTCTTCTGATAAAAATTTACACATAGTTACACCATAAACAAATATTTAAATCAGTCGCTCACAGTCTAAAAAAAGTGGATAAATTGGTTTTCAATAAATTTCTAAAGGAATAAAATGAATATATACTCTAAATAATATAAAATTTTGAGTGTACTTTTGATGCACTGTAAGTGCAAAACTTTTTGACACTGTTATTCATTAACATTCTATATATCAGTAAATATAATTAAGTTTCTTCCCCAATACTTCAAAGGTCATATAAATAAGACGAATTAATTAGATAATTTTACACAGTTACTAAAATCCTAAGATTTTTATATGAGATAATTCATTCCAATTATTGATAAAGAGATAAATTATCCTCATTATGTATCACCCTTTAAAAAAAGTTTGGGGAAATTACATCCACCTCCTGTGAGATTTGGCAAAATAAAACTCGCATCTCTTCTATTTTCAAACTTTACACGTTAGGTCTTTGAGTTTTGAAAAATCCTACATTAACCTCCCCTATTAATGTTAGTTGGTTAATGACTTTGACAGAACAATACACATATGTATAACACATAATTTTTTATGATATTGTTGAGAATATTAAATATTGTTATAACTATTAAATGATCATATTATCCTTTTATTAAGCGATAAAAACACTCTCTCTTTCCATTTACCTTTTCCTCAGCATGGGAGGAGGGTGTGTTTTTAGCATTTGATAAAAGGATAATATGATCATTCAATAATTATAACAGTCTTTAATATTTACAACAATGTTATTAAAAATCATGTGTCGCATATGTATACGATTACATCAAAGTCATTAATGGACTAATGTTAACAAGGGAGATTGATGTAGGGTATTTCAAAATTTAGGGACCTAACATGTAACTTTTTGAAAATAGAGGGGATACATGTTGCATTTCACTAAATCTGAAGGGAGATAAGTGTAATTTTTTCAAAATTTTTTATACTAAGGTTGTATTTGGTTAGGGAGTAATAATAGGGATGAAAGTTTCCTAGATGAGTTTCATATGTAATTTTATATATGAAACTCATCTAGATAAATTTTACTTTTATTTTTACTTTTCAACCAAACATATCCAATTATTGTGTTCTATTTCCATGCTAATCAACTTTTTTTTTTTTTTTTGGTCAGGGGGAGGGAGGTTGGGACAAGGGGCTATGCCCCGTAGGAGTCGAACGCTCTCCCTTGCAGTCCCTGGCGTGGCCTTCCTTACTACAACAGCTGGCCTCAATTCCACCATTTCCATCCTAATCTTAAGTCGTCCATTTAGCTGTACCGTCCCGTTTTATGGGCCAAACACTGTCGTAACAGGATGACAAGCTTCAGAATTTCAAATTCTTACATGTAAACAAACGGAACATTCCAAATCCACAAGTCATGCGAAATCGAACATCAATTCATTCTGTTAACTAGTACAAAATTAGAAGCGCCGCAATCTCCAATCATGTAGGAACTATGTAAAATTTACACGATTTTAAGGTTGTGAATATAGCTGTACCTATCTTCAAAACCTTACCTATGTAATGAATTCAACACCAACCAGAAGCTCATATGATTGATAATTCTTCTCATTAACGAAAGGCACAAATTGAACCTATGAAACACAGAACATTGACACAACTTTTGTACATCTTGGATTTATTATATAGTTTCATATATATATATATATATATAGAGGCTCATGTTCAATTACCACTGCATTCAAGCTAAGGTGCAAGTCCAATCAACTCAAGGCTTGCGGTGTTGGGTGTAGATGTAGTCCAAGTGTGCTTCCACAATCATCCTTCTATTAAAGCATTCTTCATCATCCTCATGGCACTCCTCTGATCCCATTAGCTGCAAGAAATTGCATGATAAAATGATGAGCTAAAGAAGGCAAAATCAGGGTAAATAATATTAATATTTCACTTTAACTTGTTTTTATTTATTTAAGTTGATGTGGGAAAGTAAACAGAAAGAAAGGGGTAAATAGTGTGTTATGTTGATTCTTACTTCTTCGATATCATCATTTAACTCAAGGGATGAGTAAACAAGAGTGTTGTGATCGACCTTCACATCCTTTCCACCTATATCAAGTTGATCCAATGGTCAGAGAAGACGGTTCGTAGAGAAGGAGGTGAACAAAACAACAAATACAAGAAAAGCAAATATAATTATTAAATGCATAATACCATGAGCAAGTTACCTCGGTTTGGATCTTTTAGTGGTACAAGGAGACGAGGAGAAGCTAAGAAAGAAGAAAGAAGGAGAACGAAGAAAAACAAGATAGTCCGTTGCTTCATTGGTTGAGTTGGGGAGTGAGAGCCAGAAAGAGAGAGGAATCATAGCAATTGAGTATCTAGGAGGTGGAAGAAGGGAATAAGTAATAAATAATAAAGAAAAAAGCTAATAAAAAAGAATTAGATGCTCTCACAATATATATATATATATAGAACAATCATATATGAGAAAAGTGATTTATTATGAGGGTGAGAGGAGTGAATCTTGACCGTTGATTCTTATATGAATAATTAAAATTAAAACATAAAGTCATGTGGTTTTTAATTTTTTAAATGAGCATGTAAGTATTAATTACCATTAATCAACTTTCAATTCTAATCATCCATATATAGTTATATGGCCCAAATTTATTTCTCTCATTCTCATAATAAACCACATCTCTCATGTTATACTCCCCTGTATATATATCATTGATAGTACTACACTACAACTATGGATGGAAATCTTTTATATCTTATTAGTGTCTCACTCTGTGTCCTCCCAATCATTTGTTGACATGTAAGAGATAGGTATTGTATGTTTGGTAAATTATAAATTTTCAAATCTGTTTTTATTTTTTATTTTTTTTCATGTGGCAATAAATGATTGGAAAAAACTTAAATAAAATAAAAAAATTTATCCTTTTATTATTCAATGTTTAAGACTCTAAATTTTATATTAAAAATATTGTCAAGTAAAAAATAGAAAAACCCCATAAAAGTATAATGCTAAATATTTGATAATACAGAGCATTAACTCTTTGCCCGAAACGATGGTTTGGAGATCTTCAAAGAAAAATCCAGACACACTACCAGTAGTAGTAGCCCTTCATTCTTGATGTGATAAGAGCATCTCATAATTTCCATGTACAGAAAGTGAGAAAACCATTGTTCATCTCAGTGTGAAGAGACAGGAGAAAGGGCTTGTCATTTTCATGGTGGTAACAAATGGAGCTAGAAAACAAAACGAATTAAAGTGATCAAAGTCAATAATAAAAAGATATGCTTCTCACGTTGCTCTGCAACCTCCTTTAATTTCTTGGTATCTTTAGTAGAAATTCTGGTAAGTGTGAAAAGGATAAGAGCACATTTAAACGTATATAGTATGCATGCAGAGGATGTTAAGGAGCACCAATATTCCAACCGTGGACAGCTCATAGTTGTTTCCACTTCCAGGATTCGACTGGGAAGTTGATAAAGTGAAAAAAAATAAAGAGTTAGGACCTGTTTGGAATGATTCTTTTATTTTTATTTTTTAAAACTGTTTTTCAAAACAATTTTAAACACAATAAAACAAAAGCAATAAAACAAAAAAACTTGTTTGGATAACAAATCACAAAACAAAGAACATACACATCAAAGAGGAATAACAGGGGTTGTTCACGGTGGTTGCAAGGGCGGCGGCAGGAGGGGCTGCTGCGCTTGGTTGCGGGGGAGCTCGGGCCTTGGTCGCTGGGTCGCGGAGGAGCATGGCGCTTGGTCGCCGGGTTGGGTCGCAAGGCAATGCATGTCAGAGGGTCGCGGGTTGTGTGCGGAGCTCGCCGGGGAAGGGGGGTCGCGGACGAGCACTACTCTTGGTCGTCGGGTTGGGTCGCAGGGCAAGGCACGTCAAATCTGGGTAGCGGGGTCGCATGCGGAGCTCACCGAGGAAGGTGGGTCGCGGACGAGCACGGCCCTTGGTCACAAGGTCGCGCGCGGAGCTCGCCAGGGGCGGTCTCGGAGGAAGTCCGCAGGGCGCTGGTCGCGGATCTCACTTGCAGTTGGTGGCGGGCCCTGGTCGTGGATCTCACCAGTGCTTGGTCGCAGGCTCACCGGCGCTTGGTGGCTGGTAGCAGGATGGTGGAGCTCCGCCGGAGGTGGGAGGAGGATGGTGGGGGTGGGGGTGGGGAAGAAGTCCAAAAACATCAAAACTGTTTTGGAAAACATCTAAAATCAGTTTTTATTTTTTTGTTTTTAAAACTCAAAATTAGTTTTTCTGTTTTTAAAGACACATCCAAAAAAATTGTTACTAAACAAGTTTTTTTACTCTTTTGATTTTAAAAACACAAAATAGTTTTAAAAAATCATTGCCAAACAGGCTCTTAATCACTCTCAAATCAATAGTTTTCATTGTAAGTGGATGCTCTAATGAGTTGGACTCCCTTCCTATGTGGAGAAAAGCCCAAACCACCCAAGCCCACTTACCTAATGAGAGTAGTCAGCTAGGGTGGTAAGATGAGTGTGCTCATTTTTTGGTGAAAAATCTGCAACCACAAAGAGAGAGAAGAGAGAAACACAACCAAACCTGTTTTCACTTTACTTATCTGAACAGTCTCCGTAAATCGGCCATGAGAATTCTTTCACCGTTGGATCGGGCTGAAATTTGGATAGCAGGTTCCTGACAGGTGGTTCTTCATTTTGAATGGTCAGATCATCGATAAAGGTCTAGAGTGTGAGATATTGAGCTCGAACACAGGTTCTATTTCGGTTTGCGGAATCAGCTTTTTTGGTTTAAGTTGTCACCATAAATCAGTGTTTGTGAAGTCGTTCACCGTTTGATCGAGTTGAAATTTGGACAGAAGGTTTGTCAGAGGCGGTTCTTCATTCTGAACCGTTAGATTGTTGAAATAAGGTCCGGAGAGTGAGAAACTGGTCTTGGACAGCAGCTCCATATTTTGGGTATTTCACATTTCTTTGTTCTCAATTTTATGAATTGGTAATTGGTTGGTTTAGATTGTTGTTAGCACGATTTGTGCATTTATTTGAGAGTCTTGTATACCTGTTTTGATCATAGTGGAGCTATTTCATTGGTCTGGATGACCCATGATTTTTACCTTTCACATTGAGGGAGTTTTCCACGTTAAAAATCTTGGTGCATTGTTTAGATTATTGCTCTGGTTTATTTGTGTTGATTGTTGCCATTATTTGGCTGCTAGAATTGTTGCTCCTCTTATTCTTACAACTAGGGAATCATGTGTTTATTTCTCAACAAATTAAACCTTTAAATTCACATTTTATCAATTTGCCCACTTTGAAATAGCTAAATCCATTATTTTTTTATTATATGTTTCAACTTTTATTTAACTTTGATTCTTTTCTAGTAAAAAATTCCCCCAACCCCTTTATTTTTTCCACATAAATCCTCTCATTTTCTTTCTACTGAATAATGAATTTCAATAGTTTGATTCTCTCTTTCTGTAAATCTACTTTCCTGGTATTTTGAAACTAGAATATTTACTTGAAAACTTGAAATAAAACTTTAAAAGTTTTAATCAATAAATGAGCTTGTATATTGAATGTAAATTTGTGACAAAAATTTCATCAGCATTATAACATAATATAATTTCGAATATGAATAATTTTTAATATAAAAATACAAAAAATATAAAGCAAATCATATGTATATACATATATATATATATATATATTAAATACTTTTAATCATCAACATACATAACATTTTGATTTACAATGTCTCAAACAAATCTTCGGCAGGATAATTTAGAAAGCTACTATCCATTGATGTGGAGTTCTGTCCAATGCTGATTATTAATGTTCAAATAGGGAGAAATTCTCTTTTGTAAAGTTCTATATCCTTATCCCAACATAAAAGTGTTAACTTTTTTGGTACATATAAAACTTTACTTTAATTTCGGAAAGGCTGTTTTTTTTTTTTTTTGTATTAAAAAATGTTAGTAATAATAGGCATCCCAACACCATAGAGAGATCACTAGTTGAGATTGTGGGCATTTACTAAGCCTTGTGCATTTCACTTTTTTTTTTGGTTACATTGTGCATTTCACTTAAGCATCGAACCAAGTACAAATGGGCCTTATTTTAAGACCTCATCACATCATGAAGCTGGATCGACTACATTCTACCGAACAAAATCAGATTGTCAAATCCATGAAAGCATAACCGGCTCGATAGCCATAACTTAGCAAAATTAGCGTGATTTTTTTTTTAAAAAAAACTTGTTTGCATTTAAGTTAAATTTTTCTAATTAATATGAATGTATTTGCGAAACATGTTGTTTGGGTTATATCTATTTGGATTTAACTTTGATATAATATTAGTATAAATTTTTTGTACATATTTATTTAATTATATATTATCACATCATTAAAAGTATTTGAATATGAAAAATTATATATATGATAATATTAATTAATTGGTTAGCAACGAAAGACATTTATACTAACAATATATCAAATTTAATCTCTATTCATTTTGTGTAAGAATTATTTTCAAAAATTAACTAGATTCTTAGTTAGACAATTTTTTCCCAGTATATTTATCACTGTACCCGCTGACTAATCCATTCGCGTACTGTAAACTCATTTAAGGGAATAGACATTAGCCACATATTTTAAAGTGGCTCCATTTCCAATGTGAAAATTGAACAATCATACTTAGATAATTCGATTCATGCAATCTATATTATACTTAAATTATTATTTAACATATGTAATAAATTACTTGAAAAACTGAGGAGATGAATTGTGACTAATCTAGAATCTTCTAGTTAAATGTAGTGGGGTCCATGCGACCATACCAGTTATGCATGCTATATTGGAATGGTCAATGGCACCGTTGCGGGGAATGACTGATATATTTTCTTTAAGATCAAACAAACCCTTGAATTCCTTAAAAGACAATGGCGGTCACAGTTGTTCACCATTTTCCAAATTGGTTTTCATTTTGAAAGAGGTTGCGACGTAAATTTTATAATTTTAAAAGGAAATTAGTGACGTTTTGAAACAATGTAAGAGTCCAAACATAAAGTCACAAAGGCTGCTTGTGAGTACGAAGAAAAGGTAACAAAAAAGAAGTATTGAAAGTTATATGTCCTATCAATACGAAAGAATGCCATAAATCACGTGTAGGAAAAACAATAAAAAAAAAAGTAAAATTGAAAAAAAAATAACTATTTGTGTGTGTATTTCCTGAAATTGCACTTCTAATCACATGGAGAGTGGATCATCTCAATTATAAATTTCACAGATATTATCGTGTGTAAATGCACATCATTGATGGAGAAAGTGGGTCCAAACCTAGGTCTCACAAAATATCTAATCCATGATATAAATTTACACATAATATTATCATATGGAATTTATAATTGAGAACATCCATTTTCCTACCGCACAACACTATATAATGTTATATTAGGCTGAAAAGATTCTCATCATGAGTGAAATCAGTGTATTTTCTCTCTTATTTTACATTTGCCATAAAGGTAATATTGTTGCTTCTCGACTTTAATTATTTGGCGTCGTAATGTTGAAGTTAAGAATAAGACTCGTCGAATTTTATTACTTTAATTTATTCTTGATGAATGATGGACTCTTCTCTTGAAAAAAAAGATGGAATACATTTTTTTATTCCTTTGTGCCAAATAGAAAGGACCAAAGAAAAAAAAAGGTGCAAATTGAAAACGGGAGGCATGAATTGCACGCAGATGGAGAGGTCCAACTTGTTTTTCGCACTTTGCAACGTTCAAACCTCAAAACCAAAGACCCCCCACAGCATCTGCTAATTTCTAGAGGCTATTTTTCCCTTTTTTAATTATATTTAATTTAGCTTTTTCTAATTTCTTTCATATCTATGATCTATCTTTGACTTTGCCCATTGTTCTTTACTTTTTCATTTATTCATTAATTTGTAAGAACACCAATATATATACATGTATAAACACATCATTTCTGCCCCTTAATTATCTGCTTTAGAAACAACACAAACAAAAAGAAAATAAAAGTACAAAAAAGCTTTCTTCTCTGACCTCACAATACCAACATGTCTTCCTTCAAGAGCAAGTACCAAGGTGATCACATTCATTCACTTTGTGTTTTGTTAATTGCTTCTTCTTCATTAGATGTTATATATCATATATGTGTTATAGTTTCATGGATCATTTGGTTTTGTTTCTCTCCTAACAAATGTTTTTCTTTACACATGCATTGTGGTGGATCAATTATATGATATTGCACTCGCTGCATCTAAGGTTTCTAGTTTCTATGATAAAACAATGATTTTTTTTTTTTCCTTTTGGTCCCAGTTGGATAGATAGAAAAGCGCATAGATATGACCCAGATCTTAGTTTAAGAAAATTATTGTTACAAAGTCTGAAGTTTGTTGTGTGTTTTTATTGGGAACTATTTGGGTTGTGTTCTCACACAAAAAACACGTTGATTTGATATTAATGAATATGCTAGTCTTTCTTCTTCTTCTTCTTCTTCTTCTTCTTTTGTTATGCCATCTGGTTGGCATTATCTATATAAATGAGAATTAATAAGATCAACTTTATATGTACCAACATAAAACTATTCAGAAGACATAGAAACGTGAAAGTTGAAAATTAGCTTAGGTGTTGAAACAAATTTTGTAATTTTTCATTGTTTGTGAAGGAAAATGAGTGCTAGTTGTTGTTTACAATTCTAGTGTGCTAATATGGAAAGGGTTCAAATTTTATTTGTTCAACTTATTGAAATGTTTTGTGATGAACTTGACATGAATTTATGCAGATGAGCTCATTGCCAATGCTACATACATTGGCACCCCAGGAAAGGGTATCCTTGCAGCTGATGAATCAACTGGAACAATTGGAAAGCGCTTTGCCAGCATCAATGTTGAGAATGTTGAGACAAATAGGCGTGCATTTCGTGAACTCCTATTCACTGCCCCTGGTTGCCTTGAGAGCCTCAGTGGTGTGATCTTGTTTGAGGAAACTCTGTACCAAAAGACTGCGGAAGGTATTGATGCTTGGTGTTCATGAATGATAAATAAACAACTTGTTCTAACTTTCTATTGGTACTTATATATTGAAAAGAGTACTTTTGTTTCTAGTTTCTGCATCAATTTTTTAGACACTATTTTGACAATTGGGAAATCTTGTATTTATAATTAGGGACTTCTATCATGTTACTAATCATGGAGGTGGAATGTTTTCGCCAAATTTACATAACACTGAAGATGCTTCTTCATGCGAATGATTCTTTTGAGGTTAAAGTGTGGAATTAGAATAGGGGATAACAGTTATCGAATCCCTGACTGTTTGGTCATGGAAGATCAATTTCATTTATCATGTCATGATCCCAAAAGCTTGAGGGTATAGACGCATGAATGATTTTATATCTAATATTCTCACATACATCCATTAGTTATGTAATTGAAATCCCCATTTGGAGATGCATGGTTCAAAAAAAATTATTCTACTAGGAATTCAAAGTTTTCCTAACTAGTTTTTGCATATATTTTTAGTTTATGTAATGTCTCTGCTATTTTTTTCATTTGAATCCTGAACCAGTTGTTTTAATTTTGTATAGGAAAACCTTTTGTGGAGGTGTTGAAGGCTGCTGGGGTTCTTCCTGGTATAAAGGTGGACAAGGGCACTGTTGAACTTCCTGGGACAAATGGTGAAACCACCACTCAAGGCTTAGATGACCTTGGTCAGCGTTGCAAGAAGTACTATGAAGCTGGAGCAAGGTTTGCTAAATGGCGTGCGGTGCTCAAGATTGGACCAAATGAGCCATCTCCATTAGCAATCCATGAAAATGCATATGGTTTGGCTCGTTATGCCGCCATATGCCAAGAGAATGGCTTGGTTCCTATTGTTGAGCCTGAGATTCTAGTGGATGGATCACATGACATTAACAAGTCTGCTGATGTGACTGAACGTGTTCTTGCTGCATGTTACAAGGCTCTAAGTGACCATCACGTGCTTCTTGAGGGTACCCTTTTGAAGCCTAACATGGTGACACCAGGATCAGATTCTGCAAAGGTTGCACCAGAAGTGATTGCTGAGCACACTGTTAGAGCCTTGTTGAGGACTGTTCCTGCTGCTGTTCCTGCAATAGTGTTCTTGTCTGGTGGACAAAGTGAGGAGGATGCAACCGTTAACCTTAATGCAATGAACAAGCTCAAAGGAAAGAAGCCTTGGTCACTCACATTCTCTTATGGAAGGGCACTTCAGCAGAGCACTCTTAAGGCATGGGCTGGGAAGGATGAGAACATTCCAAAGGCACAGGCTGCATTGCTCACTAGGTGCAAGGCTAACTCACAAGCAACTTTGGGAACTTACCAAGGTGATGCTAACCTTGGCGATGGTGCCTCTGAGTCTCTCCATGTCAAGGACTACAAATACTAAGAGGCTTTGAGCTTTTCCAGATTGTACTTGTTTTTGAAGTTGTTTTGCAGTGTTGGCATCAATGCTATGGTGCACTTCTTTTTGTAGGTTTATACTTATTGTTTTGTTGCCTCCCCCTATTGATCTTTGGTTTGGCCGGCTCTTATTTTTACCCTTTTAATTTGATCAGTTTCCTTTTACAATTTTTTTCACATTTTAGTTTTCTACTGTGATGAAAAAGATTCAGTCTCTTATTTTATATGTGCAATTTGTATCTAAAAGCACACTTTTGTGGTCTCTATTTATTTGCATAGATTGGTTATCTATCATATCATCATACGCTTTTTCATTCTACTAGGCCTTATTCCTATAAAACCTTGAACATCAAATGTTTGTGAATAAAAAGTTTAGACCCCATTTTCAGCTAGAATCGTATAAAAGCACTTTTACATATTAGAAAAGCTATAATTCATGGACTCGTTACTCTTGATTCTTTGAAAAAAAATGATGTCCGTCCATATAGATGAACAAGTTAGTCAACATATTCACGCCCCACTAAGAAAAAAAGTGATTGGAATCCTATTCTGTGAATTATTCCCGCACTAAATAGACTAAGCTCAATTTCATAGACACTTGTAAGAAGTCACATATTGCTTGGTGTGCATCATAACTTACAAATCTATCATGCTTTCATAGGTGTTAATTCTTTCCACTCTAAGCTTCAAAATAGAAGAGGAAAACAATGGCAAGCAGAGAAGAAACATGCAGTAAGTGTGGAAAACTACTAGTGGTTCCACCAGAGGTCCATGTCTTCAAGTGTGCAGTGTGCCATGGCATCACTCATATTAGACCCATAGGTCCATTGAATCATGCATACTCTTCTGTCTCTAATGTTGCAGCTCGATTTAGAGGATTCATAAATAATTTGATGACAAGTTCAAATAACAATCCAAGTTATGGTACAACTCATTTTGGGTATTACCCACAGCCTCAGGTACTAAGGCCATCATACCCCATGATGCCTCCACCTGCATTTGGTTCAAAGAGAGCACTGCTATGTGGGATTCGCTACCATGGGCGGAGTTATAGGCTTAAGGGCTCTCTGAATGATGTACAGTGCATGAAATACTTTCTTATGAACAAGTTTGGTTTCCCTAGTGACTCTATTCTCATGCTCACAGGTATTAACACCTTTCTCATGCTCTCATAACATGATATCATTTACATCAATCTTAGAAGTTTTGAATGAAAATAGCAGGCAAGTAGGTATTATTAATTTAGCTTAGAGATAAATAATTGAATATTACCTGAAGAAATTCTTAGATGCTCTCGGAGTAAGAGATTTCTCTTACTCTAGTCCATCAGTGTTTGCCACATTAGCTATAGGCAATGGTTCAAAAGACATGAGTGAGTACAATGCTTATGTGACAAACTCTGAATGAATCAGAGCCCAAGAAAAAAATTCTTAAATAACACTTAAGAATTCTCATCAAACCAATATAGGTTACTTAAGATCTCAATTTCAAACACTTAAAACTTGTTTGCAGATGATAAGGAGGAGACAAATCCACTAAGAATCCCAACAAAATACAACATCCAAATGGCCTTGAGGTGGTTGATTGAGGGTAGCCGGTCAGGGGACTCATTAGTGTTCCACTACTCAGGACATGGCACACAAGAAGCGGACCTTGATATGGATGAGGTTGATGGGTATGATGAAGCAATATCCCCGGTGGATTTTGAGTACCAAGGGAAGATATTGGATGATGAGATTAATGCTACAATTGTTAGGCCACTACCACATGGTGCTAAGCTTCATGCCATCATTGATGCATGCCATAGTGGGACTATTCTTGATCTACCATTTATGTGCAAGATGAACAGGTTAAGTTTGGAATTCATCATGTCTTGCATAACAAAACCTGTTATGCTCGCAATTTTGGCAAACTAAATCTAGTTATTTATTTTGGTCCAATAGGGAAGGATATTACAGATGGGAGGATCATAGACTTCCAACAGTTTATAAAGGTACAAGAGGAGGGCTAGCAATTTGCATCTCAGCTTGTGATGATGGTCAACTCTCTGTAGATACCTCTGTTAGTAATACTTTTCTCCTCTCTAATGCTCCTGTGATGGATGTTCTTCTGTTTTTGGGTTCATGAATATATTTAGTTCTTCTCTCTCTCTGTCTCTCTCTCTTTTTTTTTTATATTCATTATTTGAACATAGAGATTTAACTACTGAAATCAGCATTTGATACGCAAACAGTGTTTAAATAAGTGTAGATTTCAATTATATAAGTATTCAATTGATAAAATATCTTTGGAAGCATCAGTCATTCACTATTATTTTACATCATATTCAACACTTACATAACCGAAATTCACACTTCTTTGCACACGATTTAGCACGTGTCAATTTCGATTATCTAAAAGCTATTTTGAGAAAAACAGTCTTCTTTATTATATAATAATGTTTGAGTATAAATTAAACTCATGAATTTATGTGGGTTGGTTTGCATAGGCCTTAAGTGGCAGATATGTTACTGGTGCCTTGACTTATAGTTTCATCCAAGCAGTAGAAAATGAACCTGGATTGACTTATGGCCACTTGCTTAATGCAATGCGTTCAACCATTCGTGGTACAAATACAGGCATAGTTGGTCTAAATGGTCCAGTTGCTTCATTTCTAAACAGACTACTTGGCCAAGACATCAAACAGGTATTACTCTCTTTTTCTCCTTTGTCACACAGATATATAAATGCAACAATGAGTTTTTATATATTGCAAAACTTCTCATAAATATGAAGTTGATGCTAATTAAAATGATTTTGGAATTGGATTGGCAGGAGGCCCAACTATCCTCTTCGGAGATGTTTGACATATATTCAAAGCGGTTTGTGCTATGATATGATACATATATATATTCATCTCTAAGAATGTCATAATAAGTTAATAGTTAACCATGTTGACATAGGAGGATGTTATATTTGGAACATCTAAACAGATGAAGAATTGGCATTGGATAGCTTTGTTTTTTCAAATTTGGGAAATGCTACTCAACTCTTGTGGCTTTCTCAACTTAGATATGTACACAGATTCAATGATAATTTTAATCTGACCTTCCATGAACTTCACCTCCTTGCTGGTCTAGTGACAAATAATATTATTATAAGGAATTATTGTATATTTCACGAATGGTACTAATGACAAAGAAATTCATCCGATCCTGATTAGCTTAATGAAAGTAAGTTGAGTCCTGAATGAGTTTTACCCGTAAGGTTGGATGTTCAAAACCCGGTGAATTCTATTGGGGTTAAATTATACTGTTGAAAACTAAGAACTTAGACCTTCTCGCCTAACCTTCTTATAACCAACATTAATAATAATAATTTCCTCGCATTCTTCAATTAGAATTTGTTTGGTTCTTTATTTAAACAAAATTATATTGTTCCAAAGATTATTATACAAAACATTTGTTACCAAAGGTTATATAAAAGAACTAAAGATCCAGTGAAAGTTTAGTAGTCCACGCTTGCAAACTAAATGAAATTGAAAACAATTTCTCCTGCCATTAATTATCAGCCGCTAATTTGAAAGACAATTAAACTTGTTAATTGTGGAACTAGGACCACATTATAATAATTGTGGAAATATGATATATCTTCCAGTGAATTTCCAAGTGGCAGTATTGGCTTCGGCTGACTAGGATTTCAGCAAATGTGAATTTAGCTCTTTTTTCGGTCTGGTGAATTGAGCTCTTCGACATATACATTGCATAAAATAATCATTTGATAATAATTAATGTTATTCTAGCAAATTCTTTTTTGATAAATCGATAGCATGAATTTTACTTGAAGGGTTATTTTGGTATATTTATAGATAAAAAATAAATTATTCTATTCTTGAAATTTGATATACATTTTTTTTTTTTGGGTATGAATTTGAAATAATTTTTGAGTTCATAGACGCACACCGGATTCGATTTATGCTACTAATCTTCATTTACAAAAATTTTTGGTCGACTTTGGTAGCCTCACTTACATTCTTTTTATTTTTTGTGCTCTAAACTTCATTTCCATTTTGTTAAACACAAACACAATTGGGCTAAATTGAGCTGCTTGTGGTGGAAACTAAACACAGTGGATTGGGCTTTGATCAAGCCTACTTTCTGGTAGAACGGAGGAGAGCTTCTCAAAAAATTGAAGCGACTCCTTATTAAAAAATTGAAAACCATCTGGGCCATGCTTTTTTTTTTATGTACTTTGGGCCATGCCTTTTACAGCGTTGAAAATTTAATAACCTTTACCTATTGAAAAATAGAAAATACCTTTACCAACACAATGAAACGTCCCTCTCGCTGGTTTCCCCCCACTGTCACTCAGAACCTGATTGCATATTGTTGTTTTGGGATGCCAATTGTGATGGGTAATGGTCTCCTTTTAAGGCCAAAAATGCCCACAAAGCAACTTGCAGGAGCCAGATTTTCACCTATCTGGATTCTGAGGTACAGTAATTTTTTTTTTTTGGGTTGACTTAGGTCAGCTTCAGCTTGTTAAATATATATTTTCACCAATACATTAGTAGTTGATTTGAATGCCTCAAAAAAATTTGTTATATGTTCAAGGAGAAAAAAGGAAAATTTCATTGGTTATTTTGACCATCAGCAATGCAGGTCCAATTGAGATAATTATACAAATCCAAGGGTGAAGAATTTTTCTTCCTACAACAGTTAATGAATATAGAACTTCTCTTATGTCATGCATTGCCTATATTAAAGTGGAAATCTATAGGTGCTAGAGTGAGGAAAAATCCATTCTTAATACTAAATAATAATACTCAGTTACTTAAACATATTAGTTTCACTGATACTTCTATTTCTGAATTTTCTTCCTTTGATAATCCCTATGAAAGATATATATACGTACTAAATTTTTTGTGCTTTCAATTTGGTCTCAACTTTCCGTTATTGTAAATACGATTTGGCTTCCTTGGACTGCCTAATTGCACAAACTGTCTTGTAAAAGCTTTCAGACAATTAAGCAATGAAGGGCCAGTTGGAGAGAGGGAAAAGCTGTGTGTGTGTGTGATGAGATAATGACTGCCCAATATGTCTTCCAAACCCAATAGTGAGTTGGTTTCACTTTTTGCAGGAAGTTTCTTTACTTTTTCTCAAGTACGACACTGCTTGTCCAGGAGCATGAGACATGTACATGTAATGCATGTGTGTGTGGTACTTGGCACTAGCTATTGGTGCCATTGTGCCAGTACTATACCGGCCTTATAATGCAAGAAAAAAAGTTAAACTGCAGAAAAAGAAAGGCGCCTTTGGTTTCCTGCTGCTGTTATTCATCTGTGTCAGACAAAAGATGAAAGAGAAGAGAAATTACTATCTTATGGTGAAGCTTCCTAAATATCTTTCTAATTCAAACAAAAGAAGAATTGGTTATTTTTTAAGAATCCAAGATATTGATTTGATATACTTTTTTTATCATATTTAATATTTGCTTTGACTAAAATAAAATCTCTTTGTCAGAAGACAAATTACTTCGAGAAATATTTAGGTGTATCGAATGTAAGAGATAATAGTTACTTTAATCCATTTATTAATTGATATATAAGTTTTGTGAGTCATTATTTTCTCCCACATCCCCTATATTTTTAATGCAATAACTGATTTGTTAATCACTAAGGTAGCGTTTGTTTACTGTCTCTGAGACAGAAATACAGATATACTAGAGACACAAATATGTTTGGTAGTGGAGATAAAATTAGAGGATAAAAAAATTTTCTATCCTCGGGATAGAAAAATAACACAAAATTTTTATGCCTCCAAAATGTGGAAACAAGATATAGAGACAGAAATTTAATATTTTTTTTTCAATAATACCCATATATATTTATTATTTATATCTCCGTCTCCACTATTCCTATATTTTTGTCTCAGAGATAGTAAATAAATGCTACCTAAGGTAGCATTTGGTTGATGATATAGGGACAGAAATACGAAGACACAAACTTATTTGATGATAGAGACAGGAGTAAGGGACAGAAAAACAAAAAAAAAAAATTTACCTCTAAAAAATGGAAACAATGGGAATAAAATACAGACACAAAAATTTAATATTTTTTCTTTCAATAATACCCCTATACATATTTATTATTTATATTTTCGTCTCTACTGTCTCGATTGTCCCTATATTTCTGTCCGTGTCCCCTAACCAAAGCTACCTAAATAGAACAAAACAAATGTTTTGTCTTGCTCTAAAAATTTCCCAATTAGTTCGTCGAATTTGAAAATCATATATTAGTCTTTTAAAATTAAAAAAAAAAAAGACAAATTAGTCTCTTCATACATGCCTATACAATTAAAAAAATATTGTATGAATCTATACGAAAAGACTAATTTGTCCCATATTTTGAAGTTTGAGGGATTCTCAAGTACTAATTTGTCCCCTTATATATATTTCTGATAGATTATTTTGGGTATTTAATCTATTTTCTTTTGTAGGTTAAAATTATGGAAGACATTTCTCCCACAATTTTGAGGATAAAACATTTACGGTTATTCACCGTCCCAACAAGTACATCTTACTAGAATTTAAACTTGTATTCTCATTGTTAAAAGGGACCAAACTGTTTCCCACTTCTCCAATACATTGTTGGTTACCTGATTTAGTATTTGAAAGACACTAAAATTAACCTCTAGTGAACTTTATGTAAATAAATAAGAATTTAGTTATGTAACATTGAATTATCATAATACTTCTAATAACACCTTTCATGTATTAGTATTTATATTTAACACTTCTGTAATAGAATTTTATACTTATTTACACATAACTCATTAGATATACATATATATCTAAAAGAGTAAAAGCTATATTAAAAGTTGTAAAAGATGTGTATTTTTCAATTGGGTCTGGATTGTGTTTCTTTTTCGTATTCATTTTTCCTTATTTTTGGTTTATATTGATGAATACTTAGGACCTGTTTGATTTGAATTTTTAGTTTTTAGTTTTCTAATTTTTCAGATTTTATAAAGGAAATTAAATCCTGAAAATTCTGAAAATTATAAATTTAAATTTTTAGTATTTCCTTTACAAAATCTTAAAAACTAAAAATTAAAAACTAAGACTAAATAGTACCTTAGTGTTTCCTTAGGCTTCTCTTTTCTAGAGTCAAACTCTTCAGATTATGGGGGGGAAAATTTCTTATTGTATATTATGAAAATTTATCCTAAAATCTTGTTTTCATGCTTTATATATAACAGTGAGTAATATGAGCATGCTCAAAAAACAGCTTATTGAATTTACTACCCATCCACCTTTGCTGGTGCCGTGGTCGTCTAAATCACAGTCAACTAGCTAGCAAGGACCACAACACATATATCTGTCCAGTGTATCGCTGGAGATTTCCAATAATGCTGCAATGTATCACTATTTTGGGTACATGTTGCAATGCGTTGCTGTTTGATATTTATTGATCCTTGTCCACAGCACTGCTAACAGTATAGTCATTAATTTAGAGGCCTTTCAAGTGCAGTACACGATGTTGAAGGCATATATATGGTTGATTATCTATTTTATATTTCATCTGTTTGCATTTGTACTGAGATATGCTACTTTAGTGATGTTTGATGTATAATTAAATTGCACAATAAATGTACACCAAATAATTTATTACCGTTGACTTGATGAATGAGGGGGATAAGTGGGGACCGTACACCATATTCAATGATGATAAGGTGTATAGTATGCATTTATTATGCTATTTAGTTATACGCCAAATATTATTCATGTTACTCTCTTCGTTGTTGAATAATTGATCAATTATAAATGCTCACTATAATTAAGAAAATTATTGGCAAAATATCAATGTTAGTAAAATTTAGGAATAGTTTATTGAATTGACCTTATTTTTTTTAAATATTCTAATAAGTCGATAATATTAATTAATTAGATTATTATTGATAAAAAATAATTAATACTATCCAAAGTTTTGAAAAGGATAATTATTTCTAAACAAAATAAATTTTTAAAATAGATAATTATTTAAGAATGAAAAGAGTAAGAGCTCTCTTGAACAAATATTACTTTTAGTAGTTTGAAGTTTGTTTTCTTAAATTGTGAAAGGAAAAAAAATTAATACTAAAAAACTTTATCTCATAGTGATGAGTCAAAAAAATTGAGCTAGATGATCTCTTAATATATAAAAATATATAATCTTGACTAATTAAAAATATATAGACAATTAATAACGTTATTTGTCCATTCAAAATAAACATTAAGAGTAAATATCATAGAAAGAGTAGTTCAAAGCATTTAATGGTGGTAAGCCCAAAAATTTTGTGGTTTCCTCTCTTTATGGTGTTGACCCTTGATGCCATTTTTATGTAAAAATAACATTACTCATATACTACAGTAGCCATTCCATAAAAATTGGTTGATTCTAAATCTTCTATCAGCACAAAACATAACTATTTATCGTATCCTAGAAAACTGGTACGTGTGAAGCTACCACCTGGCTGAACCTTATAAGGGACTAAGGTTGGAGTAGAGATAGGGTTAAGGATATTATAGACCTCTTAGCTAGGTTTCAATATTCCAGTGAATATGATAAACCAAAACACCAAACTCTACTACATTGCAATGTTGTGTTGCTCTATATGATTTATTGTTGCAAACATGCAATTAGATTAAAGATCTGAAGAGTATAGAGTCTTGAGCAAAGCTTATTTTAAATTCATTCAGCTTAGTGTATTCTTTCAAGGGTGGAATTAAATTCTTAATTAGTTTGATGTGGGGCTTCAGTGGTGCATGGGAGGCTTTATTATATTGCAGCATATATATAGAGCAGGCTGAATGCACAACAGCCACAACTTGAAAATTTGGTAATTATTTTCCACGTAGTACAAATTAAATTGCTGAGTTCATCCTTGTTGATTTGTAATGTTAAACAAAGAAAAAAGAGAAGAAAAAAGTTCATACAAGAAGATTTACTGTAGTTCCCTAATAAGAAAAAATAATTATTTGTACAGCTGTTTGGTGCAAGAAATACTTCCCCTTTTGATTCAAAAGTTCTTTCGTGAAAATTAATTAAGGCCTGATGAATTTGTTGCTCAATCAATACCCAATGAACACATCAATGTCCTTGACCATAAAAGTATTTACAAAAAACAAAGAAAATTGACAAGTTGCCAACTTCATTACACGCCTTCACTACACAAATTAAACACCAAAATCTGCACCCTTAAATCCAAGATTACACAAAAAGAAGCATGAAAGGAGGAAGTACAAAAACAGTGACCAACTGACAAACATACAATAAATAATACAATTGAAATTCCATTTTCATGGATAATTTATACGAGAGAGAAGAAGAAGAAGAAGAAGAAGAAGAAGAAGAAGAAGAAGAAGAAGAAGAAACAGACCTGCATGCATTGCTGGTGTCAGATTCCAACGCTCAAGTGAACCTTGCCATTTAGTCTCCCTTATTAAACTTATAAGACTTGAACCCATTATTCCGCTCCAAAATGTCCATAGATAAATTAATATTGACCACCTAATCAATCATCATCAATCTCTATACATAAACCCTCAGTTAGATCTTGCTTACATGTGAGACAATGTCTCAGACAAAAGCCTGTCAAATTCTTGTGCTTCTTAATGAGTCAACCATCTTTATTTTACTCAATGTTTCTGGGCTTTTGCTTTATTGAGCCTTAAGCCTTAGTTCTACCACAAATCCCCTACCTCAGTAATCATCATGAAGGGAAATTAAGCAGCTATCATGAGTAGCTAGGAGCAGCATTTCCAAGTCCAACATTGGAATTATTTGACGGTGAATTAGAACCATCATTTGTTTGTATTATGCCTTTGATCATTGACATCACTATAGGCCCTCCCTTGATTCCTATTGTATAGGGAATATTGAGCATTGTTCTCAAAGTAAAAAAGACTTCTTGAGTTTCCCTTGAGCTTCTTAATGTTTGCTTCCATGGCATCATAGTTGTTGATACTTTCCCATTTCTCTTTGCACATCAAAGCAGTCCTTTCATATCCAAAACAAGCCATTTTGTTTGCCACTTCCTCCCAATTAACCTCTTCTGAATACCCACTTTGTGTGAACTGTTGAAGCCTAGTAATCTCAGATTCTTGCCAGCAATCAGCACCTCCAATAACATTGCTATTTAGTACTATTTCATTTCCATCTTCATTCTGGTTTTGTTTTTGGATTTCATGAGGTGCCATCACACCCTCATGGGGACCTTCTTCAGCCTTGATTTCATCCCTTCCTGTTAGCTTCTGCAAAGCACCCATTAGAGCAGCATCCCTTGCTTTAATCCATGCCTTCTCTTCGGCCCAAAACTTGTGCTCCTTTTCCAACCTTATTGCCTCTTGCTTTCTCCACTCTTCTTCTCTCAACACCCTCTCATTCTCCTTCTCTTCCAAAGTCTTCACTAGCTTGTGCAACCATTCCTCTTGCTTCTCCACAAGCTTCCTCATCTGTGAATCAATGAAGTCTTTGATCTTCACCTTCCAACCCCTCTCTCCACTCTTCCTCTTTTTCCTCCCCTTCTCCATGGAATCATCAATGTTCTCCATTATTAGCCCCTCAATGCTGTTATGATCAGATGATGATGTGTCAAATTCAGTGGAGTTAGTGAGGCTTATGCTGTCACAATTATGCTTATTGTGAGACTCAAACATTGCTTCTTGGTTTGTTTGGGAAGGGAAGTGGCTACTTGTGTTGAAACCAAGGTTGACACCAAAACTTGTTTCTGGGGCTGAAGACATGTTGCTGTTTTCTCCATATAAGGCTTCAAGCTGACGAAAGAACCTGTAATGCTTCCCATCTTGTCTTCCTGCTTTTCCTTCCTTTGTCTTCTTGTAATATTTGTAGAGGTTCTCAAACTTCTCCCTGCACTTTTTCCCACTCCTTTGGTATCCATGTTCTTCAGACATGATCCTAATTATATATTAACATCATTAACCAAAGAAAAAACAAAATATGGGTATGGAAGAAATCAGGTAATGATCTGATCGATGACCTCATTGTAGGATGCGAATTTTAAAGAAAGAAAAAAAATGAATAGGTAACATCAAATTATACATCTGAAGAGAATCAAAGGCTCTTTTGATATAAAATATTTTAACTAGGTATCATGTGAAACATATTGTTTTATATGATTTTTAAATACTCAAATTAATATGTGATGATTAATGTACAAACATATATGTATTTATTATCTAAATCACAAATATCCTTCTGTTTGAGATAATTTTACTTGAGTCAAATAGAACCACATTTATATAATTAGAATTCACATTTATTTAGTAGATGTCATGTAAATTTTAGCATTTACTTCACTATATTTATATAATACAACTAATTTCAAACTATAGAACTCCGTGTGTTTATTTAGGAGAGTCTCATTGGGTGTGGTAAAAATAGATTCAAATGACGATTAATAGGACTCTTGTAGGAGATAGTATTAGAACCCTAGTTAAAGCTCTACATGGTAGAGTTCCCAATGAAGCCCCATGTGACGATGAGCTTTGGTAATTAATGATTCTGTGGAATGCCATGCAGTGACGTCTTTGTGTTCTTGCTACCTAGTCACTATAGCAAACAATGACTATTGTACAAGACAATGCTAATTGCCATAGAAATGGGTCTTCGAAGGAAGAGCCTCTTAGTTGATGTCATTTCATACGATAGATGTATAGAAGACAAGTGCAAATTAAGGCATCAGAATGGTCAATGTGTTTTTTAAAATAAAGGGCAAAAAAAAAAAAAACTAAGAAATAAAGGGAAAAACTTGCACCTAAAAGACGGGAACAAATTTTCAAAATGGAGTAGTAGGCAGTGATAGAACCGTACTAGACTTGCTATGTGAACTCAAGTGCTTTTAAGCAGACAAACATCTATAGTGTATAGTGTATGGTCATATTCCAGCTAGCTAGCAAAAGAAAAGCTTGACAAAATTGAAAATTGCTAAATCTTCCAAAAAGAATCACATCAACCTAATCAACGCCAAGATCAACCTTTGTCATCTTATTACAATTGTAAAATTGTGAAGGATTTTATTATTATTATTATTTACATGAAAATTCTGAAGATGTGTATTAGATTAATAGATTTGATTTTATTTAGAACAAAAAAACCAAATTAATTACAAAAACTATGCACACAATTACCATTAAAAAACTCACAGCTTGAAGATAAAAGAAATCAATTCAAAACAGAAGCAATTACTTACTTCGAAGATAAACAAGAAGAAGAAATTCTATGATGAATTCGGGTATCCATCGATAAAAACAGTGACTAATCCCTTGAGACCCAGAACTCACATAAGAAAGAAGAATCAGGATTGATATTTTTTTATTTTTGGAAAAGAAAAACAAAGGAATTGTACCTAGAGGCTTCTTCCCACAAGGGTCCCTTTTGATTAGCCTCTTTGAATTTAGGGTCAAGCCGAGATCTGATCTCAAGAAGGGTAAGAGTCTCCTGCCTGGGCCATCTTCCAGTGGATGCATCCCCAACGATGCACCCTGCAGCCTCAGCTTCAAAGCCACTAAGTGGAGGAGTTGAAACGCTAGTAGTAGTGATGCCGCCACCACCACCACCACCACCACCGCCAGCAGAATCTGTGGAAGCAAACTCATGATGATGATGATGAAGGCCACGTGGCATCATGTCACAACCAAACATCATCATATCGTAGTGTTGGTGATGGTTACTGGTGGTGGCCAACGGCGGTGGAAGGTTCCGGTGATGGCCGGGAAAAAGCTCGGCCGTGAGTAGTTGTGGTTGTTGATGCATACTTGGAGGACCAGTCATTAGTTGTCTTAGATCGGTTATTAAACCATAGTGTTGTTGGTGTTGCTCATGTTGATGTTGCTGATGATCTTCCATATCCATGAGACTGTAGGGCATATAGTTGAGTTGAGATAAGAAGAAAAGAAAGGAACCAAAGGAAGAAGAGAGTGAGAGAGAGAGAGAGAGAGAGGGAAGGAATGAAGCGGCAAGCTCGGATCGTGTCGTCCAAGAAAAAATCTTGGGAGTTTTTAGCTTATATCAGGACCATGGTCCCGAATCTGTGACCAACTGTATATGCTTATGTGATGGTGTGAGAATAAAGATATATGTGTATGAACGAGTATGAGATTGATAATCTCTCCCCATGTCTTTGTATTAGTATATCACCGAAAAATGCTATACATTTAAATTTTTTTCTAAAGAATAAATATCAAAATGATTCGATATGTTAATAACCTTTGAATAAATAGGAGGATTCTACCACTGTATTTGATCCAACCACTCTTGTGTATTAATTTGTACAAAAATTCTAGTTATTTTATTCATATTGCATAGCATTATGCTATATTAACATTAGCAAATTTGACAAATAAATGTTATTTGCATGTAATTTTTTATTATTGAAAGATATTCTCTATTGAAGATAACCCTACCTCTTTGAGTCCCAAGTGCTTAAGATATTAAGTAAAGGCACACACATTAATGGTTATATATATATATAAGGGCAGCCCTCTATATGAGGATCCCACCAGGTGAGATCTGTGAATGGTAAATGTATGTATTCTTACTCTCATTTTGTTAAGAGGTTGTTTCCTATATTTGAACTCATATGACCTTGAGGTCATGAGGTAACAATCATATTATTGTGCCTCAATATATATATATATTCAAACCTTGATCATAGAGGTTCTAATATATGTCATTGAACAATCTCTAAAAATTTTAAATTAATAAATAGAGACACATGAATAATTTCATATTCTAATACCTCCTCTACAAGAATATCTTATACTACATATTTTATCATGCTGCTAGTGAAATTAGTATGATAAAAATAAGTGATCCATATTTCATTGAAGATGGTAAGACCCAATTTTTTGTAGTATAGTATGTGCCAAAATATGCACGAGCTCTTATATTATAATCATGCTACCTATAATCTCTTTTAGTATTAATTATAGCATGTTTGTTTTCCCATTTAAGACTCTAAATCATAGTTTAATTAGCAAAATTTTCTGTGTGATAGCTTTAGTTTGCAGATATGTCATGATTCGGGATTCTGGAAAACCAAGCATAAGTTTTTGTTGGTGTGTTATGTCTGTCTATTTTGGCATTTTGAAGAACAATATGCTGCTTCGCTCTGTGTCTTTTTGTTCAGCACAGAATTAAGGGGTGGGGTTGGGAGTGAAGGACTGAGGCAGCCAAAGGGTATAATCCCTAAGCAGTGTTTGGTAGGACACCGGAAGTAGAGATGAAGGCATTATACATGATAAATATTGTCTCCGTATTGTATTTGGTTATGAAGTATAAGACATGATAACTGTCTTCATTTGTTGTTTAAAAACACATAGATAAGATAACAATACATAATAAAAGATATTATGTATTCCCATCAGATCGCCTTTACTGGCCGTTGGATTGCTGCTGCACCATCCATAGTTGTGAGGATACATTGGGAAATATTAAATATATATATAGAGGTATTATTAAAAAATATTAATTTTTTTCTGTATCTTATTTTTGTTGTTTATACTTTTTGAAAATATAGAAATTTTTTGTATTTCTGACCTAAGGATAGAAATTTTTTTTATCATCCTTTATTTTTATGTCCGTCGTCAAATAAATTTATATATCTAATGTTTCTGTATTGTTATATATGAGACAGCTACTAAATGCTATCTCACGGAAGAATTAATATATGTAAAGAAGATATTAAAAATTGGTATCAAAAAGGAAAATCTTAGGAAAAAAAAAGGATAGAATATTTAGGGTTGGATATAAAATATGTTTAATTAGCGTTGCTAATAAAAGCTTGGCTATGCCGAAAAGTGTGAGGACAAATGGAAGACAGCCGGTTTGCATTGCTGACGCGTGTATAGCGCATTGGATGCTGTGCCTTTTGACTTTTGGTAATGATATCACTGCAACGTAGCAACCCTCTTTACATTTAAATGCAAGATAGATGTATAATTAAATTATATAATAAATATATTTTATATATATTATTATTATTAAATTTGATGAATAAATGAGAATTATATGTCATATTTAATAATAATAAGATATATAATATATATTTATTATATAATTTAATTATACATCAAATATTATTCATCTAATTAGAGTGATGTTAACGTAACTTAATTCAATTATAGCTTAGTTGTCTTCTAATGACATGTTTCGACAGTCATTTATAAATTATGGTTTGATTCGATGAAACTTAACGTAATTTTTTATTTTCATTTAAATTATTTTGTAATTTAAAATTATGTTCAAACACATTGTGATCATATATGAGCTTAGGAAATTGCTAAACAAGTATAATTGTCAGAATTTTGTATCTAAAATAATATATTATAATTGTTAATTATTAGATAAATTAGTGAGTCATATTATTTTATTTTATTCAATAATCATCAAAAATTTTGTGATAAATTCTATATAAATTTTTTTGAATGTGGAGTATTACTCATAAGTTCATGATTTTTTTTTGCCTACCGTTAAATGAAAATTTAAAGTTGGCATACATTTAAGTGAAATTGAAACTTCAAAAATACAATTTTATTTACGAATTAATTACTTGTAGTAATCAACAAATTAAATATAAGGGTGAACTTAAGTAATATATATATATATATATATAATGACATTAACACATAGTGTTTGTGGTTATGGTATTGTGTTCCACTCTCACCTCCTTTCTCCTTATATCCTATGGGAAGAATTCATAGTCTTAATGCATTTGAAACAAAAACTTCAAAACTTGCTCTACCAATCTTGAATTGCAACAACACATTTCGTTATGAACCAATTCTCTCAAATGCTTGAATGGATGGTTAGAGGAATATAAATCAGTTTTTATCTATCATGCTCCCTAATGTGACTCTCTTTCTTTTGAGCTTGAGCGCAATTTTTTTTTAAATAATTGGAAAATACATTAACACAATGATATTTGGTCGTAAAGATTTTAATGTCATGGTATGAATCATCTTTTCCGAAAAAACTTAAGCTGGTAATCTGGTATATAGAGAAACATGATTGTACTTTTATATAGATAACAAACCTTAATCCTGAAACTAATAATCTGCTAAGGGTTTGAGCATTGTTATCAACACGAATAACAACGGTATGAAAGTGCACAAAAGTGGTTCCACTAATGAAACGACATTGTTAACGAAAATTATGGAAGAGGCATGGGCGAAAAAGAAGGTTTAGAGATAAAAATAACCCCCTCTATAAATAATGTTCGTTAAAAAAAAGGAACAAAACAGTATTTCGTACTAGCCAAGTAATATTTTCATTCTCTAGAAGCTTACTACTCAAAGCTTACTACTTGAGTCATTTCTTATAATTTCCTTATTATTGCGCGTTTCTCCTTCTATTTTTTATTAATAGTTACTCTTTAGAAATCAAGCCAAATTAATACATTAAAAAGTTTATGTATTTGAGTAGTGTAAACTAATCTCAACCATATATTTTTAATGTGACAAAAGAGTTACTGACAATTGAAATTAGTTTAATCTCTCATTATTTGCTTAAACTATATGACACCTTCAGTGTATCAAAGGGCCATAAACTGCGTGGAGTGGTGGAAAGGACACTACTTAATGTATCATATTTTAGTGCTACTGTGCAAGTACGTATTTCAGAGATATTGAAGTACGGCCTCCATTTTAAAATAATTGCCTTTGAACAAAGTAGTACATTAAAAAATTAATGAATTTAGACCCAATTTCTCTTAATTCACATTAATCGGGCTTGTTGCAGTAATTTAATTAATTTGGGCAAGGGAGCAGTGGGAGGGGGAAAGATTTATGTAAAGGTTTAATATAAAATGATATGATGCCCCATTGTGTGTAGACAAATTGGGGCATAAATTATAACATTAACAATGTTATATATATAGTTAAGAAATGGACAAAGATCATGACCCCATTTTATGATTGTGATTTGTAGTAGGACCCCTCCCTTCGGGTCTTCGTATATTTCATCATAAATATCAAAGCCCACCATGTGAGCGCAAGCAGCTGATGGCGATGTATGTGCAGGTTACGTACTACTCTACTCATCAAGAATATGGAGAACAGAATTTTCCAAATCGTAAAAAGATTTAATCTTATTTACTGAAATGAAATAATCCTTAAGTAATTTGGTTTTTCTTTTACTACGTTTTTATCAACTATAATGCACAAATGTTCTTCTATAACTTGCTATATGCATTTGAGACATGTATGTGGTTGAGAACATAACATTCTCTATATCTCTAATTAAATGTCTTATGTTTGAAATTTCTATTGTATGAATGCTTTCAATTGTCATGTTATTATATTATAAGTTGAATTGACATGTACTGATAATATAAAATATTTTTATATTGTTAGTTAATAAAAAATAATAAGTTATATCTATCATGAATATAACTTTTTGAAATTTGAATTAAAGTTAATTATAAAATAGTATATGTGATAACTTTTTATTGGACGAGAGTGTAAAATTTTTTAGATAGTAAATGCATATGAATTAAAGTTTTATATTATTATGGTTAAAATATTAAAAAAGAAAAAATAATTCAAAGATGAAGAAAAGAAAGGAATGCCCTTGGAAGAAGGAAATAATAGAAGAGTGATGCGTGCAAACTGCAAAGAATCTGATCAGTACTGTCCTCTGATCAGTCTGGCAGAGCAAACAGAACTGATAACTTGCTTCTGAAGTATTTAGCAGAATGTGCAGAACGTTCCATCCATGCATAAATAACTGCAATAACATTAAAATAGTTCAATCATTACGGCGATTCATTTTAATTAGGTGACAAATCAAATCTTTACGAGGACAGATTTTATATAATGTATGGTTTATAGACTCAAGATGCAAAGTGAGAGTCCAACCCAAAAGTCTTCGAATGGCATGAGGTTTAACACTTTTAATTATATTTATATAGAAGAAAATGGATACAAGGGAAAAATAATATTGACAAAACTGAAGGTTCAGAGAAATTTATTTTAACTCATTTTTATTTTTTTAGGTGACACTGATTTTTTTTTTGATCCATTATTCATTTTGCAATAGAAAAAAGGCTAGAGTTATAATTTTATCAACTCATGAGAAGTCAATGTATGTAATAATTTCATAAATTCAGAAAATTTTTGAGTAAATTTTATGAATAAAAAAGAGATGTATAAATTTCATCAAACTTCACAAGATGTCAATGTAGTTTATCCTAAATACAGTTTATATGAATGTTATTGTCTTCTGCTGTTCTCAATAATCTACAAAAGAAATTCAGGTTTTTAATTTCAATGTACTTGCTCCTTTTCATTATATTTGTCTAAAAAAAATTCATAGATTAAGAAAATTATAAATGTATTATGTTGATAATAGTAAAAAGATATATAAGTGGTGTTGGATATTTTATGTGTGTGGACTAACAAAAATGATATTTTGTTATAATTTTAATTTGATTTCAAATTAATTGGGTGTAAAAAAATATTGGACCATATTGTTTAGCCTATTTTCTGATTAATTTTTGTTATTGGGCTTAACTATATTAATTTTTATTATTAGTGGATATGATTATATTATTGTTAATGGGTTGAGCCATAATAGGTAGGTTTGGCACATCCTATTATTAATCAGAGAGGCCCCTACTCCTAACCACTTCAGTGTGCCTATTGAGACAAAACACGTATTGGAACTGCAGTGGCAATAGGAGGAGCATTCTCTTTGCATTATTTTCTCTTCTAATTGGTTTTCTCACACAGATTAAAGGAAGCAAACAACCATGAATTCATCAACCTCTACCATTCCAGATAATTCTAACACCTAATCCTGATTATAGCATATGTTTATCATTTGTCATATTGAGAATTAGATTAAAATCTCATCAAGTGGATCATATTATCCCTATTAAAGTATAAATTTAATGATTATAATATTATTGAAAAAGAAGTGTAATTAATTATATTAGTAATAGTATTGAAAACAAAAAAATTTAATATTTCTTGATATACTAAATGGATAAGTATTTTGCAACCAAAAAACTAAAATCAATAGACAGAGAGAGAGAAAATGGAGTAAATACGAATAGAGGAACACTAGACTAATTCCTCGAAAACTTCCTCCTATCAAAATTGAGTTACACAAGCACATTCTCTTAGTTGCCATTTGTCAATTATATATTCACAAGGCTAGCTTTTGTAGTTATATAAATATTCAAATTTTATTAAGACACAGAAAGAGGGGAAAAGGAACAATGTGCACGAGTGGATTGGGCGGTGGATCAACTGGCCATGCAACCATGCCTAAGAAGCAAGCTGTGATCAGGTGCTGCAGGCTGCCATTAATGTACCCTTTCTCCCCTAGTACGTAGGGCCTAGGCCCTATCCATGAACCTACAGACTGCTGACGTGGCAAATCAAGAGCTCAATGATTGGCTGATCCCGTTTGGATGATGTGCTTGGGCCGGGCCTGGGCCCATGGTTCCGTTATCCCCCGAGCCTCTTAATTTGTCGCAACTAAAAGAAATTTTTATATATTCTTGCAGCACTATTAAATATGTCCACATCTAACAATAAAGTGATATTTTAATTAAAAGAAAATTTAAAAATGGGTTCCGATTGAGATGTCATTCTATTACCGGATATAAAGCACATTAAACTTATGTTTTAGAACTATGCAAGAACTACTCCTAAGGACAATAATGGAATGGACAGGAAAGGAGAAATTCTTACATCGTGCTACAGGAGTGTAACGTGTATATGCTCAATATACATTAGTGAATTAAATGGCACTTCAACTAAAATTAAATGTTAAAGACTAGTTGTAAATGGTAATTAAAGTGTCACTTAATTATTAGTGTAAAACATTATTCATAAAATGCTTGAGAAGCATGTAACAGCCAAGGGCAAAGGGAACCGCGGGTGCCACAGTCCCCCCAAACTTTATATTTTAATTGTATAATTGGATGTGTATTTGTATTATGACTCTCTTGAAAAAATTCATCATCTCTACATATAGTTACATTAATAATAAAAGTTTCTTGCTATAGTAATATATATGATATGGAAGTATAAAACATATAAATATTTCTAGAATTTTTTTAATAAGATTATTCTCTTATTAATTCTTTTTATTCACTCAGTAAAGTCAGTAAAGTTTCTATTTACTACTTAATTGTTTGTATGTTCTATTTTGATATTAAATAATATATTGATTCATATTTTTATTTTAAATTAAGCCTAAGATATGTTTAAGAAGAAAATTATTAACTTGTTTGTTAAAAAAAATGAGAATAAATGATGAAACGAACTCTAATTTGTCAATAATTTGAATTAAAAAAATTATATAATGACTCATTTTATATTTTATAATAACAATTTATTTTATTTTATATTATTTATATAACCTAATTTGGCTTCATTCCTCCAAAATTCCTGGCTCCACCACTGGTAATAGTGATCCCCTTTTTAACATAGCTGGCCATCAGACGCGCGTCTCCTTATCTAATATTTTTGTGTGATGGACGGACAGGATTGGATTGATGGGTCACAATTTCACGTTTGATTTCACTCACACAAATGGGCACAGAGAGAAAAATTGACAGAAAATGCAAATCCCTCATTCCCTCCCTTTTTTCGATTGTTTGAAGGATCGGATCGCACAATTATGCAAAAGCGTAATCTCATAAAGGTTTGGAGCAAATAACGCTACAAGAAAGGCAAAGTTATCTTGGCGTTTTTTCCTTTCTCTTATTCTTGCAATACATGCACACGAATTTCTTTTCCATATAATATGAAAATATTCTATATATATTCCACTTTCAATTTAATTTTATCCCCTGTATAGTGTTGGGTTTCTGTCATAGGACAGTGGAGACAAAGACAGTAAAGACAATATAGATGAAGACATAAAAATATTATTTCTATATCGTGTTTGGTTATAGAGTATAAGATATGATAACTATCTATGTATCTTATTTGGAAATATGATGACAAGGCAATAAATATATGATAAAATACATTATATATCCCTGCCTGATTGCCACTGGACTGCCAGCAGCCAAACTACCACCGAGCCACCAATGGTAGTGAGAACAAATAGGAAAATATTAAATATGTATAGCGATATTATTGGAAAGAAAAATATTAAATTTTTATTTATGTATTATGTCTTCACTATCCTTCCATTTTGGACGTACAGAAAATTTTTCTGTCCGATATTCCTATCTCCAGCATCAAATAGTTTTGTATCTTCAATATCATCATATTTTTGGCCTTGGGATCGAATCCAAGCATTGCCTTTAGAATTTAGTATGGAGAAATATTTCTTATACCTATACTTGTACACTTTTCTAAAGGAGGCAAAAATGTGCGTTAAAAATATATGTTTATCTGATTTCATTATAAACAAATATTGTAATAAAAATTATCTTCAAATAAATTTCTTATTTGGTATGACACCGAAGTTAGGTGATAAGAGTTCTCTTATTTCTTAAACAAGTGTTAAGAGTTCAATCCTCATTTTAAGAATGAATTAATTTTAAAACCTGTGACTAACATTTGGCCCCTTAAATAGGTTTACAATACGTAAATGGAATAATTACTATATCTGGTAATGAATACTCTTATAGGAAAAGAAAAAAGAAGAATATAGGATATAAAGAGCCACCAAGGTCATTAAATCAATTCACTAGTTATCACCATTGGGTTAATCTATTATTAGTTTACAACTAAGCCAAGTATCACTCAAATAATTGATAGCAACGTTTACTCATGCTATTAGGCAAATTAAATGTATTTGCAAGTTACACAGCACACAATGTATGTGATTGACATTGCTAACTTTATGGGTTGCAATGGGTCGTGTCAAGCATTGATTCGATGCCGATCATTGAAATGGGATCACCCTTAAGATACAGTATCAACCAAAAAGCTTTGGTTGTCCAATGAGCACTCCTCAAATTCAAAATGGCTGCTGACGGATAAGTGTGTCACTAAGCAGAGAGATAGTGCGTGGTTCATTGAAATCAATGTGGGGGCCTCTGTCCCATGATGGCTTCGGACCAAATTTCATGGGAAAAAAAAAAAAAAACAGAAGAAGAAAGAAACACCTTAATGAGTAGTATCTTTGGGCTAGCTAGTTACGTTCCATATGATGAAATTCAAGTTAACCATTATATTGATTCATTGTGAATGTGTGTATGTCCTAGTTTCTCTTGGTGTGACGTAAGGATCTATATATGTGAGAATGGGAAGAATCAAATATGGGTTTGATGATGATTAGTGGCTAGAAAAACATACAACCAGAGTTAAGGCGGGAAATGGGAAACAAATGAGCTTAGTGGTGCATTTAATTTGAAAATTCTTATATATATATATATATATATATATATATATATATATATATATTGTGACAGTTGATGGCTATTGATGTTACCAAGGGGTAATTAAAAGAAGTATCATTCTAGCAGCGAGAGTATCTTTGTTCGGATATCGCGTCATTTCCGTCCAAATGCACATAGTTGTCTTGCATTCTAGATTATGAAACACTAATATGCTAAGATGATCCTTTCATCCATATATCACTCAATATGCGTAGCACATCACTTATTCAAGTTTTCATAATCTTTGATTCGACAATTGATTTCATTTTACTTTCTATGACTAAGATCGTTTCAGCGGTCTCATTTTAGAGTCCCGGTTGTAGGAAGATAGCCCAGCAATAGGCATGGGAAGGGCTCACGCCACTGGAGCAGAGAAAAGAAATGAGATGCATCCCACACTGAATAAGGACTGTTCCAAATGCATTCAATTTCTTTTTTTTTCTTCTTAATTTTATGTAAACTCCGTTATCATTATTAAATGTTTTTTAAATTTATGTGGAATCAAAGTTAATCACTTCTATTGAAGAAAATAATCTTATTGTAAGACATTTTGCTTTTTATGATGTATGAACTCACAAATGCTGATGTGGCTTATGATAAGATCTGCTCATTACAAACGCTCAAAGTTACTAAAGCATTTTCTCTTTTTATTATTAGAGATTCTGATTGTTAATTTTTTTTCCCCATAATATAAGAGGCTCGACAAACACATGAACAAAGAATAAGACATGCAATACAGTCGATGATAAAGCTTTAAAACCAACTTCACATTGGACCTCTAGTTGGTGTAAGAAGAAGTTTCTTTCTCATTATTACATCTTTAACTCGGAATTTTAAACAAGATTTCAATTGAGTTATTAATTTTAAGCCAATAAATTTTCATATGAACTTAGTCTCCGTTCATTTTTTCGTAATTGACATGATTGACACATGCATTATATATAATTAATTTTTTAATGAGTGACATTGTACTTGATATATATAATTAAATAATTACATGTAAAATAATTTACACTATCATATCTAATCAAATAATTTTTCTGCATCAGCTTCTAAGGAGTGAGTGTAAGATTCAATCATGTTTATTAATGTGTCGATATATGGTTGGATAATAGTGCATAAAAAATAATCATACAAATTAATTAGGAGATATTAAGCAGTGAAATTGAATGATGAAATGCTATACGACATTGGCGAAAATTAGTGAAAAAAAAAATTTACATTTTCAATGCATACAACTTAAATCATATTTAATATCATGTAAATATAAAAAGCAGTTAATGCTTTTCTTATTAAGCAATCAAGATGTTTATTTGAAGGATGTTTTAGGAAGATTAGCATTTCTAATAAATTCAATAAAAAAAAATTTCTAATAAATTAATTATAGTGAGCAGGAGCAATCAGATATATGAAGTGATAATTAAGGTTTAACACTTACTAGTACAATTGGTATATGTATTTCAGAATATGCACTTCTATGAGAATCGTCATCCTATTTTGAATGGTTCAATCAAAGATATATTAGCACTTTTCTTGTTGGTTTTAGGAGGGGGAAGAGGATAAATTAGGAGAGGGGAAGTGGTTAAGAATTAATCCCTGGTCATGTGAAATTATATTGCCACTTTGTTAATTAAGCCTCAAACACAGAGGCTGGCCCAACGTTATGATATTATTTTAGTCAATACACACTTTTTTATTTTTTGATCAATAAACTCAATTGTGGCCATGCTGGCCCAAACGTTTAGATTTACTGGAATTTAACTTTTCTTCCCAAAATAAAAATAAAAACAATAATTCACCATCAGTCCATCACGTTGATTGATGTAACTTTTAGGCTTGAATTGTGTTGCGCAAATAAAGAAAAAAAATAAGGCTCGACTTAACTCCAACTTTCTTAATCAATGCTCAATATTTATTAAAGAAAGGTTTGCTTAAATTTCAGCTAATGGCAATCACATGCGTTGCACAGTTAGTAAGGAGATTGGATTCCCTTAATTATTTTCTTCTGGGTTTGATCCTTGGAGAGATAAAAATGGAGTCTCATTTGTGACTAGAGTCACCCCCACTTGAACCTTATAGTACTCGAACTCGAATTAATTGGTTTTACGAGTTAAATACCAATTGGAGAAAAAAAAAACTTGCAGCTAATGACAATTGTATGAGTTTGAATTCAATATTTCTCTATTGACAAACAATCTATATTTTATAGGGACAATGCTATACAATAAGAAAAATATAGTCATGATTTTTTATGAAAATTATAATGACTATTGTATGAAATGTGGTGGTAAGATTTATTTATATAAAGAGCAATAATCATATCATATCCTTTTGAAATCAAATTTCGATAAAATTATAAATGAGCTCACAGTATAGTAAAAAAAATTTCTACATGTCATGATAAGTTCCAAGATATTGTGAGTTTGACTCTCATATTCATTCCCTATCATCTAATATCTTTTATTAAAAAAAATCCGACAAATTATGTTAGTGTGATATATTTTTCATTCTTTAGTCTTACCTCTTTTTTTATTCAAATTCTATTGTCATCAAATTTCAAGTCTTTATTTTGTACTTTTTTTTTGGTCATTCGTCATATATGAAAAGCATGTACGAAGTACCCTTTTTTTCTTCATGGCTCTCAAAGTTGGCCCAATACTAGACATTAGGGAACACCCCATCATGCTTACTTCACATTTCACAAGCCCACAATGAAAGAGGCAACCCAACAAACATTCTATCTGTAACCCACTGAGAATCATTGTCACTTGTCTACTCGGGGCACATTCACCGTGTGTACTTAAAACGCGTATTGTACCTAGATTTTATCCAAACTTTTCAATGTAACATTAACATTTTGATTTCTATTGAAAGGAAACAAAGTAAAGGGAAGCGTGTGTCGACTGAGAAATATCTTAGTAGGTGTGGTAAATATACTGCACCAATTTTAGTTATAACGTAATATGTGGAATAAAAATCATATAGGTGGGCATTAAAATCTAATACAAGATTCCGTGTATTGAAAAATGGAAGTTCAAATATGTTTTGGCTGCTCCTTCTAATTAAGTTCACTGCCACAAGGGCAAGTGGGTAGTTAACACGATCATTAGCCGACACTATGTCTGTAATTAAATATTTTAAAACTTCATTTGATATTTTAAAATAAAGTTTTTTTTTTCTTTTTGGAAATCTACGAAATAGAAGTTGACTTGGTTTGGAAATTCCTTTTATATAAAGAAGGATGCTTGTAAAGAAAAACAACTTAACAATGTTAATAGCATGTTTAAGAAATGTAGACAAACTTGAAAAACCAAAAACAAATATAATAATAATAAAAAAAAAACCCACTCAATTGGACTTATTGGGTAAATTTAATTTGATTTTACTTATACATGATATGCATATTCCTACAATTGCAGTTTAGTCATCATCAACCTGTTTCAGCAACGAGACATAGAACAATTAATAATTAGTTAGGTTTTTTAAATATCTAATCAGATATTTGATTCATGGATGATGTATATGGAGAGGGTCTCATGGCCAGAAATAATACCCATATTTGTGAGCTCTATGTTTGGAGGAGATTAGTCATTGTATCTAATAGTGGACACTTTTAGTTTATCCAAAAAAATCATTAACCTATTTCAAGAAGAGAAATAAAATAAGATTTTTTTATTTTAAATAAATTTAATTATTCTTTCAAGAGTTTTAAATACGGAAGTTTTTTTTTTGGTAATAAATATGGAAGTTAATTGTAAAACGAATATATTTTCTTTAGAAAATTTCAGAAACAAAAAATGGTTCTTGTGACCGTAAGTTTTTTTTTTTCGGGTCAAATTGTGACCGTAAGTTAATATCATTGTGATAAAAATGTAACTATAATTAAAAATACTCTGACAGGCTCAAATAACGGTATGAGAAAGAGAAAAGAAGCGTTTGAATTAAAATTAGATGCATACTTAGTGTTTATGGTTTAAGGTTTATAAGAGTATATATTCAATCTATTTTCATAATTCTCTACTTTAATTTTATTATTGTTGTATGTTTCTAGAAGCCGGATATCGGCCTAGACTCATGGGCCAATGAGAGTTTGTTATTGTAGCCAGTCCAAAAGAGGTAAAAAAATTATATGCATCTAATGTCTTTCAATTTCAAATTTTTAAGGTTCTAAGCGTAAAAGAGGTAAGAAATACTTGAAAGGATTGAATCATTAAATCACACTCTCAAAAATAAAGTGTCACAATAACATGAGGGAAAAAGAGGAAGACAAAAGTGAAAAAGATGGGTAAGTTTTGTGGATAAATTTACAGCCCCACCACTAATCCGAATCCATAATCACACATGAAAGGGGAAATGAAGCAGATCTTTGAATACGCGGCTCGCGGCATAACCCTCTTGCCTACCCCCGCCGAAATAGTATACTCCAAATTAAGTTACTGCATCAAAAGTGGCTAATTAAAAATACAATCCTCTCTAGCCTTCCCTAAATTTTCCCATGTCCATCAACACCAAGTGCGACTATGAAGCAAAATTTGTTGGGGTGTGCAAATTTACCCTACACAAACTGCTATGCACCAATTCTATACGAGGGTATGAGTGGATTGGAGTGGTACAATGAACCAAACAATATAAACAAAACTAATGAAATTAACTAATTAGTTCAGTTCCATTTGGGTAATCAGTTTATGTTAAGTTCATCTATGCTTTTAATATTAATTATTAAAATCAGCACATTATTTTTCATTTATTTTGTGTTTTTAAAGTTTTTTTTAAAGGAAATGATAAAAGTAATAAAAAATAGGAGTTATGTTATTTGTACTCATAATGCATGGGATCCAATGATGGATGAAATATGCGTCGGCACGATATCCCACATATTATGAATACAAAAAATATTTTTCAAAAGAAAAACAATGCTTCTTGGACATCCAAAAAATGGATGTCCCACTTGATATTCTTTTTACGACCATCACATGAGCTTGTTGAGTTGAATAAGTGGGACAAGCTCATCTAGTGGTGATAAGAGTGGATGTTACATGTGAGATTCAATTTTTGAATGTTCAAATACCATTTTCCAAAAAAAAATAAAATCTTTTTCTCAGTTTTGTTAATAAAATCCTAAAAATTATAAAAAGAAGGAAAATAAAAAGACATTGAATTTCTATATATAATTAGTGTTAGAAATAAGTATTGAAAACTAGAAATATTTTCTAAAATCAAATTGGTGCTTATTTTATTATTCTTTCTTTTCTCTTCATTTAATGTTATTCACAATTCTATTAATAAGTCTCACGTTAATCAAATAAGCAAGCTTAATGTGGTACATACCGAAGCCATGAATATCTCTTAATAAGTTAATCTTTTAGGTTGAGGTCTCTTTATAGGATATGTTATAAATTCCACATCGAGCAAATAAGTAAGTTCAATGTGGTAGTGATGTTATGAAGTTTTCCTACTCAATAAGTTAGTCCCCTTTTCTTTTTTTTGGATAAATCTCAGTAAGTTAGTGTCTTCACAGTTAAACTCTTTTAATTAGGATGAAATATAATAATTGGTGTTTTAATTGAGACTTAAACTACAAGAAGGTCTACGTGTAGATCAGTGAATTAAGGTGAAATAGTGAAAATATTGTGTTCAATGCATATAGACGAGTGAAATCATAAAGAAGGCAATGATAAGAGTAATTATAACAATTTCAACCCTATAAGAAATTTATACCTAAAAGAACACTTAGTTTTATATACACATAGAAAGTATTGTTTATGCACACTTAGGCAATACTTTTTCAAGTTAAGACATTATTTTTAAAGAGTTGCTATATTACATGCGGTCAATTGTCAAAGGCAACATTTTTTAAGTTAACGCATCACTTTTCATAGTGATGTTATAACAAGTGTGACCAGTTATTTAAGGCAACACTTTTGAGTAGAGGAGACAACATTTTTTAAATATCAAAAGCAACACATTTAAAAAAAATATTGTCTATATGTATAAAAAAATAACACTTTTCAAATATTTCAAAAAATAAATGTTGTTTTAGATCAAATTTCTTGTAGTGCAAACACAGTGAATAATGTAAAAAAGAAAAACTACTTAATTAGACATTTTACCCATTAAAATTTCTTAAAACACAGGGGTCAAGCTAGCTGATTAAACAACAGTGTAGTTAGATAAAATAAAAAATTAAGCACAAAAAATGTCAATTGTTGTCCCCCCTCCACTTTCCAAAATTGGAAAGCCCAAAGCAAAGCGATTCTATTCATATGTCGAAATATCTAAATTTATATCATATTATATATCATATATTGAATTGAATATTCACTATGGTAAACCTGTGATGAATATACAATTGGTTAATCTTTTGCAAGTTGGTACGTTTTGCTGCCCATGTGATGGGTCAATAAGTAATGATATTCCAATTCAATTTTTTATTAAGTGCATGCACAGCGACCTCATCGCTTGCTACAATGTGGACCTAATGAATATGACTCTACTAAAACCCAAAAAAAAAAAGAAAGAAAGATAGTGATTCATTTAGGAGAGGCGAGAAGAGTACTAAACCTTATTAAAGTAAATAATTGAGTAAAAAAAATACGTATATTGATTTTAAGTTGCATTTGCTTTCAAAAAATAGTTTTCACTTTAAGTTTTCAGTTTTTTTTTAGAATTTTATAAAGAAAATACTGAAAATTAGAAATAAAATAAAATATTTATAGTTTTCACATTTTCCAGCATTTCCTTTACAAAAATCAGAAACAAAAAGGAAAAGAAAACAAGAAATAAAAACTGATTTTTTTTTTTTTGGAAATCAAACTTACTTGTCCAAGTGAAAGTGGTTCGGATCCTTTAACATGATGACATATTGGATTTGATCGTGGACTCACATACATAGAAGAAAATATTGTTGGGAAGAGTCTCTACTTATATGCCTGAAAGTGTTTTGGGGATTATTCTCTAGCCTACTAGGTGAGGGAATGCTCTTGAAAAAAAAAAAATGAAACGCACCCTTAAGTTTTTTTTTTTTTTTTTGTTATTATTATTTTGTATATGTTGCTAAGTTTGAAAGAGCAGAGGTTATACCATTACATTTTACACCAACCGTAAGCGAGTACCCTTTTTTCCTTTGGCTAGCCAACAATTTACACTTTTAAACAAAGTAAAATTAATGCCCAAATTTGGGCAACCCTTTCCTTAGGAGTTAGCCTGTAACATTGAGTTAATTATACGTAACTCTAAGAAATAGACTCTATTGTCATTGAATTTTGTCAATGGTGCTCACATAATTAGTTGAGTAGATTTCAGGTTGAGTAGTTTGTAATAGTGATATTGCCGCTTCGTATCAGTTTAATCAGTTCACAGGCAGTTGACCTTCCACAGTTTCAAACCTTCAAATTTCAACACATGTAAATTTCATCAGTTTTAGCTTCAAAAGCATATCTCCATTGCGATAGATATACATAGAAACACTTCCAAACATATATAATTTCTTTTTCTTCTTTCATGATAGGGTATCTTATTATTATTAGACTTTGTGCTCAAGGTCAATATGACTAGTTATATGCGACATTGCTACTTCAACGTTTCACTCCATCTATCAATTTTTTTTAAAAGTTATTTATTTAAATTTGAATTCTCTAAAGTGAGATTATCATTTTAAAGAGTAAAGTAAGCAATTCTATCATTAGATTAATAAAGTGAAGAGACCTCCACTCTTAATTTTATTGATTCAAAAATAAAACTTCCTCACTTTACTTTTTAAAGTGAAATCATCACTTTAAAATATCCTTATCGTAAAATAATAAAAAGCATTAATTATTTTTGTCCCAATACTACCCTTAGTAAAATTAATTGTATTAATTACATTAATGGGGATATTTTTATTTTAATAGGAGTAATCTTATCCACTTACACAGCTTTATATTATTACCATATATTCGTTTATTGTTTTCTTAACAAATGCAGTTTTTTTTTTAAACAGATGGAAAATAATGAAACGAATGGAGTAATTAATAAACCATCTAAACAAATAATATATTCCTAAAAATATGTAGTCTCTTATATAATAATACTATTGCCAAACTCTACTTACCATCCAATTTCATGGAACAACACATAAATATCATACAACTTAGATGCTAAGGATGTTTCCTTTAAAGAAAAAAGATACTTGAATAAATTGAGATATTTAAACCACGGGGACCATAAAAAAAGTTATGGTTAGGGTTTACTTTTTTTCTTAAGAAAAAATGTATTATCATACTTATGAACTAAGGAGAAATTTTGATAAATGAATTTTATATATAAACTTATATATGAAATTTATTCATAGAAAAATTTTCTCCATTATATGTTCACCAGTTAACCAAACATATCTGAATAGTATTCATTGATATTATTTATTAACAGTGGCATTTGTACTATTTTGTTGGGTAAATAAAGAGAAAATTGTTGTCGACATAATATAAAGGTTTAAGGTAAAAAAAGAAAATTAAAACCTATCCATATCCATATATAGCTCCTCATATTCTTGTACAAGTAGTGTCCAAATTATCATTTGCAGCTAAACCAATATATAAGAACCGATGGATATTGTTTGTTAAAACATATCCATTTCTTCAAACTTCGAAGACAGTTTACAATTCCATTCTCGTGTCCCACCCCTTTTGAGAGACATAAGGAAAATCCCTGTCTGCTATTACTGAAACAACACAAAAGGGTAAAGAAAAGTTAATATGAAGGGTAATTAAATAATGTAAAGTAAAAATTTTGCATGCCCCTTAATATTCAATCCCTAAATATTAATTAAAAAATTAAAGTCCTTTTGGCCATAAGAAACTGCAAATCCGAAGAGCTTCTTATCTCATTCCATTTTTAAGATCAAGCACAAGTGTATACCAGCTCTAAACTCAATATCAATCAGTAATGATATGTAGCCTCATATTTTAGAAATGCCAGCATGCAGACTCGCACTACGGTTTGGTGAAAAACTAATTTTCATTTGCAATATTTTGCTCTCTAAGTGCTGAGGATCGGAAGGCAAAACTACAGTCTATAAGAAATTTTCATCATTATATTTGAGGCAACACCACAAACCCTACCCAATTGGCTGGACTGAAATGAAAGAAAAGACTAGGAGATGAAAACCTCGTCCTTGTAAATTTTAGCCACTGAAAAGAACCCCACGTCAGTAATCTTCTCTGCTGTCTCTCTTGAATAAGTGCTAGCAAGATACCAAATCAAACTTTGTTGATGCAACTCTACTCTTATTTTCTTTAAGTAAAGTCTTGCATTCGAATACCATAAATGATTAAAAAGTTGATCAAAAGTATTTTATCTTGTAGTAAATTACTGACCCAATTTAAATTCGATTACTTTGATCAGACTCGACAAATTTTATACACATGATGGTTTTGACACAAAATAAAAAAAAGCGAGATAAAATTAAACTAATATTGCTCTCTTCAAAATATCACATCTATGTTGAATTCTGAGATACCTTGTATTGTTTCCTTTCTTCTATGATAGATTAATTAGAGCCTATTGTCAACTATTACGAGAAAAATCACATCACATCTATGTTGGAAAATAGGAAAGGGAAAAACATCTATGTATGTTGGCAAATAGGGAAGGGAAAACTTTTGATCAAAGTGCAATATCACTATTGACAAATTTGACGTTGGTTAAAGGGAAGCAACTTTATTTATTTATTTATTTATTTTATTTATTTGATTGATAATTTTTTTTTGTTTTTGTGTTGCATAAGAACACGCCCTCCAACCCAGATATCCAAAGGCAAGCTGGCTTACACCCCAAACCCTCCACACGCCGCAATTCATCAGCAACGCAACAACTGGTTTGCACTTTCATCCCAGAACTTGTTCCTCCAGCCTCCAATTCCCCCCCTTGGTCCTTCAAAACCACTCCCCCATAAATGGCTCCCCTCGATTTCCAACCCTCATCATCCAACTTCCATCATCATCGCCAAAAAACACACACAACAACAACAACAACACATAGCACACACCACAATAAGTCATCACTATGCGTTCGGGTTCTTCTTCTTCTTCTGATTCTGGGGCGGGGCGTCACCCGGCGTACCGCGGGGTGAGGCGTAGGAGTAGTGGGAAATGGGTTTCCGAGATTAGGGAACCTAGGAAGCCAAATAGGATTTGGTTAGGGACGTTCCCTACACCAGAAATGGCTGCGGTTGCATATGATGTTGCTGCCCTTGCCCTTAAGGGCAAGGATGCTGAGTTGAACTTCCCTGACTCGGCTTCTTCACTTCCTGTTCCTGCTTCCTTGTCCGCACGTGACATTCAGGTGGCTGCAGCCAGTGCTGCTGCTGCTGCTGGAGCAGCAAAAGATGCTTTGTCTAATGCTGAGGGAGGCCAATCATCAAGGAATTATAATAATAACAGTAATTATAATTATAATAATGCTTCTTCTTCTTCTTCAGTGGCACAGGATTATGTTGATGAGGATTTGATCTTTGATATGCCTAATGTTCTGGTCAATATGGCGCAAGGAATGCTTCTTAGTCCTCCCCCTTTTGACATTGGTGGTGGTAGTGGACAAGCTAGTGCCCCAGGAAACGTGGATGATGATGATGAGGATGAGCCAAGCCTCTGGAATTTCCCTTGATTATATAAGATCATATATATAGCTGCATGAATAATATATATATGCTATATATGCTTGAAGAGAATGAAATAAAAAATAAGTAATAATAATAATGGAAGAAAAGGTGTCCTGTAATATAAATTATGGGCGAACTCTCACATCATCTCAAGGCTTTGCTTGGCCATTAAGTAAATAATGTAATGTTTGTTCAAGGTAGTGGTGTGTGTTTCTTTGCCTTCTGGTTCTATATTGTTCCATTGTATGAGAATGGTACTTTCTACGCTGAGGTTTGCTTGTAATTTTTTTTTTCTTTTTTCTGATATCTTATCCGATGTGTTAACTTATCCTTTTGGTTAGTAATAATATCATCTTATCAGTTTGTGGATTTGGACGTGGCTTGGTACGTAGTTCTTCTTTGATCTATCATAAAACCCCAAAATCTCGGAATCAAATGATGTTTAGCAAGTTAATCACCCGAAGGTCTAACATTTGATACCCTAGTTTAAAGGCTCCTCTATATTTGCAACCTTGAAAGCAGATGTGAATTCCTAAAACATAATGATAATTTTTTGTTGGCCGCCACTTGTGCAGTCATAAAATATTTTACATGGCTAGATATACATCACATGCAACTTCTCATAAACTCACTCAAACTCACCAAGTGGACCAAGTTCTCACGTTGTAATTAATATATATCAGTGTATTCAATTGTTAATTCTTCCTTGATTCTCAAGTTCTTCATTCACCGGGGCATATAGAGCATAAAAATTGAGGACGAGAACCATCCTAGTTTGGTAAAGAGAGAAGAGGGGGCAAGTGGGCAGTGTGTCTAGTCTAAGAGAATCTATTATTGCTTTGTTGAATGAAAGTGCCTGGTGTCCTAATCATTTTCCAAACTATTGATTTGTCTCCCGAAATTACAAGAATGCAGCCATCAACAATTAATCTTATATATACCTGGGGGAGTGTGATTGCTGATTACAAACGATGATGGAGGTCACAAGCAGGTGGTCCACCTTTACCGTCGTTGACGTGTCGTTCTCATAAGTTGTGATTTTCTCACGTGGCATTGAAGCCGTGGAAAACAGCAGGGTATAGGTGAGAGTGATTCTTGGTGTGTGTATATATATATATATATAGAAAAATAATATTTCAACACCTAAAAAGTGGGTGTCTATTCAGACGCCCACTTTATAACTATTAGATGTGATAGATGTCCCTACTTATTTTTAATATTCATCACATCCAATAATTATAAAGTGGGTATTTAAATAGACACATATTTTTTGGGTGTTAAAATAGCATTACCCATATATATAGATTTTCACTACCATTGAACACATATAATAAAACGGAGCTGTCAAATGACACTTCACCTTCCTTTGATGGCACTATGTCTCCCACGTCATGCAAGAGTGTAAAAATGGCATAAATATGCATCTAGCGTTTGACTATATTACTGAGATTCTAAGATGCTCTTTTATAGATGAGCGCGTAGATCAATCTACAGATATTATTCTAATTTAACTAGAAGTCTTTGGGCTTGCACATGAGCTACATTGAAATTATGAAAGGAGAGTTTTATTGTTTTAATAATTTTATTTAACTCAAGTGGGATTGTCTTTGGGAGCAGGATTTAAAAAAGAAAAAATATTTTGATTGCTACATTAAAAAATGCCGTAAAAGTAAAAGTTAACAATAGTTCATAATATTTGAAATGTAGAATTATAAATGAAATAGAGTACAATAATATTTCCTTTCTTGAAAAATTGCCAAAGAATAATATCTCTTGTTACATGTACGTTTGCACATTTGTCTCTAGCACATGTAGCAAGTCTTGTAAAATGGAGAAGTGTTTGTTATACTGTACATGATGATTTTAACAGAGGCTGAAGATTCTGATTTTGAAAGGTTCACGTCAGTTCTATTTCAATTACATTACCCTTTTTTTTTACAACTTTTGCCCCAATTGTGCGGTATTAAGTGGGTGGTGATCATTTGGAAAGGCCCTATTCAAATGTTAATAATAAGGCATAACTACTTAACGAGAGTAGAGATGAATTAGCGAGTAATGTAAAAGCGTGTAGAGAAGTTACAAAAAGAAATAAAAATAAAAACAAAATAAAAATAGAAAAAGGTAAAGGATAATTCCAATTCAGATAACTTTGCTATTATTGATTTTTTAGAAATATTCAAATAACACTTAAAAAAGAAAACAAAATATTTTTAATAAATCAATGAAAAATACAAATAATTTAACTTATATCTTTACAAAAAATGAAAACTGTGAACAATGAGCACATTTTTTTTTTATCAGAAACTAAAAAATTTATATTATAAAAAAAAAATCAAACAAATGTATCCTCTATCTATATGTAAACGTCGTAAAGGCTTTCTTTACGTATTAGATGAACAATGTATGCAATCCTAATATATAATAGGACAAATTAGGTTAACATCCTTAAGTTTTATGACTATTACACTTAATTCCTTCATTTTTTTAAGGGTAAATACATTTTATTCCTCTGAACTTTATTAGGTCATATACAGTTTACACTCTGATTTTTTGAAATGTGCAGATACTCTAAACTTTCTAAACAATGCAAAACACAATTTTTTGATTAAGTTAATATCAATTTTTACCATTAAATAGTTATATACACGTCACATGCAAAATCAAATGGATAAAAATATTATTTCTTTTTATCATATTTTCAAACCCTAGACTCTCCCTCACTCAGAAATTGACAAAAATACCTTTCACATGCTAGGGTTCAATTGTAATAAAATGGTATTTTTGTTCATTTTTTAGTAGGGAAAGATTTGGAGTTGAAAATATTAATTAAAAGAAAAAGTATTTTTGTCCGTTTAGTTAAGCATGTGACATGCAAATGGCTATTTAATGATAGAAATTGATATCAACTTAATATAATAGGTGTTTTGAACTGTATGAAAAGTATAGGGTGACACGATGCATGTTTTAAAAAGTCAAGAGGTAAACTACGTATGACCTAGAATTTAGAGAGATAAAATGAATTTTACCTTTTTTTAACATTACATCTACCTCCCTTTAAATTAAATTTGCTATCATAATTTAGAAATTTTCAAGTTTTCCCTTAATGATAAAAAAATAAAATAAAATAGTCACCTTCCCTCCCCTTTTGCAGAGCTTAAATACCAAACCCATAAGCATTTTGAGTCCAGGTGACACCAAATACATCGTTTCTAGGATAAAGAACATAGGCGTGTCATGTGAAAAAAGAAAAACAACATCAAATTATGTATAATATTATGATTAATAATTTAAGTATCAAATTTTATAATTTGTTACTTAAAGTTTAATTTTGATATACTATCAGTGTAAAAAAATTTTATACTAGTATCCAATTGCATTCTGTCACATCAACACGTATTATTAATTCTCTCACACTATTTCAAAAATTATGAAAATGGAAGGATTTAATTTGATGACAATATTAAAAAGTTTTACACTGTTATTATGTTAAATCCTAAAGTAAACCCCAAGTTGGTCCCAGACAATTTCAGGATTGGATGAGTTAGTCCCTGATATGTCAAGACCCGAGTTGGTAACGTGACCAGCACGTGAGAAATTTCATCCCCTACATAAGACTTGTAACCTCTAAGTCTCTCTCTCTATATATAATAATAATAAAATCCATCTTTAAAACATTACTTCATCTCTGATATAAATATCTAGTTCTTTGGAAACAAGTTTCTCATAATTAATTTTATAATCAAGCTCTAAATCTGTTTCTGTAATACAGAAATATAATGAGTTGCTCTATACAAAATAACCATGAAAACTATAATTATGTAAACAATGCATTTCTATCTCAATGGTTCGGGACCATGCCCGCAATGACACTGGAACACTTTATCTCTATATAAAATGCAAAAAGGCACTTCATTCTGAAGTGAAGTTCACTAATTGAATGTCTCTATACTACAAGGGAGAAGGTGGCTGAGAAGGACATACACGCAATAGCTAATGAATCTGTAATAGAAAAAAGGGAGAGGAATGAGTTTAATCTAAAACTCAGTGAGTGGGTCCTCAACCATAACCCTCTCATAGGACAACAACAAGATATACACACATATATAACCATCAAAATTGGCTAATACAAAAACTCTGAAATTATCTTCATATACATAAACATATAATGGCTCTAAAACTGAGATTGGCTGGAAAACATAAACAATTGTACTCTACTAGAGAAATAGGGATCTCTGATAATGCATGTTAACCATGGCATAACAAATTCTCTACTCTGTGATCCCTCTAGGTTCTAGATTGGACACCTAACTAAGTTCCGTTATCTGCTTTGTGAGATTGTTCCTAAGAACAACTTGGTACCAAGGTTAACAATAATTTTTATAGCTGTTAACTCGTTGTTTGTTTCTCTATAACTACAGTCTAGTATTTAAATCATAGAAATACATATTTTCTCTAAAACTCTGCTTTGGGCTTTCCTCTGGGTATAAAACTCTATCATACATAAATATTCTACTTTGAAAATCATCCTGATAATTCATAAAATTTCTAAATCAAATCATAATCATACTTTATCTCTTTAATAAATTATTTTAGCAACAATGGTCCTATGAGTTCATATTTAAATTAAACAACAATTTCATGCTCTGTCGAGAATCATAAATTTCATAAATCTGGTAAAACCATCCATAATTTCTAATATATGGAAATAGTCTCTAAATTCATCAAATCATGCCACATTATAAAGCAAAATAACTATAATGATCAACACAAGGATTATAGGATTTGAACCTACTCATTTGGGAGGGAGAAAAATATGGTGTCAACACCAACGTAGCTTAGGAGAGAAGGGATAACACTAATATCTGCCATAATAACCATAAACTCTAGATTAAACCCTTATACTTTCTAGTTAGCCCTAGATCAAATCTAACAACATTGAGTGAGTATTTGCACTTGACAATAATGAGAGAAACAACAAAACCCATATTCTAGGATATAAAATGGAGAAGAAGGAGACAACAAAACCCATAAAACCTCTTACCTTGATCTTAGAAGAAGAAGGATTGGGGTTGGATTGAGTGGAAGAGAGTGGAGAGGGGTTTGGAAGGGAATGGTTTCAATTTGAATGAAGGGAAACCTGAGCATGAGGGTTTAAAAAGGGTTGGGGGTTCAATAGATGAAAATGTATTGTTTTGCACTATGCTGACATTGGGCTCACTCGCTGTAGCAAGACTGTTCTACAAAATTCTGTAGCAATTAACAGCACCCAAATTGCGTCCTTGGCCCCTTACGCATCCAGCGCCTTCTCGGCAACATGGGTGGGTCCTGGGGGACCCTAGACCTATATGAAACTTGTCTATTGACACGTGTATACCTGGTATTATACATAACAATTAGAAAGTGTCAACTAGATCCTTAATAATGTCAAAAGGCGGATACTTAGTGGTCTTTAGATGGAAAATATTAATAATGTTAATGACAATTTCATTACCGAACAAATTGACTTCTAACGTCATTTTTTTTTTAAAAAAAATCCTCATTCCCTTCCTCCCTTCACCCACTTCATCCTTTCTACCATTCTCTTCCCCCTGGAATCCTTGCCTCCGTCACTACCACAAAAAAGGACTTATCCACCACTCCTCCCCAAAATTGCAACCCTATTTCCCATAATCCCCAAACCTGAACCCTTGAATGAATGCTCCACCATCACCAACCCAACACCACCAACTACCCAACCTCTTCTACAACGAAATCCAACCATCACCCTCAACTCCCTCGTCCTCCTCCAGCCAAAACAAGAAAAAAGGAATGGTGATGGGTTCTAAGAAGTGTGGTGGCTGGTCGCGATGGGGAAGATGACATTGACTAGGTGAGGGGTGGCTATGGTTTGGCCAATTCAAAGGTTGAAAGGGCGATTCTAACTCTGACTAGGTGAATGTGGCATTTGTGGTTTTGGTCATTTAAATTAGATAGTGTTTTTCTTTCTTTTTTTTCTCTACTTTTTGAAAGAAAAAATATAGTGCTATGGCGGGATGGGAGATGAAGATTTTTTTTAAAAAAAATTTGTGTAAATGACATTAGGAATCAATTTGTCCAGTAATGAAATTGTCACTAACACCATTAATATTTTTTATCCAGGGACTACTAAGTGTCCGACTTTTGATATTGTCAGGGACTGAGTTGATACCTTCCAATTGTCAAGGGCCAATTCGTTCGATGTTGAAATTATCAGGGACTAACTTGGAGATTTAATCTAAATCCTATTATTAAATTTGATAGTTATGAACTTGGTGAATTCTACTGTTACTCCTCGGGCTCATGGTTTGTGTGCTTTGCTGGTAGAGATTTGGGCTCTATTAAAGTAGCAATAAGATGTGTGTTTGAGTTGGATACAACGAATAGCCAATTTTCGTGTTGATTTTTTTGTTAAAGTGGGGGCACATCAAGATGAGGGATTCAAAGTGTAAGAGGTTTCTTCCTTAGACCTACAGCATATAATGCTTAGAAATCTTGTGTAATTATTTATTTGGTTTTTGTTCTTTGTCCAACTACCAAAAAAATAAAAAATCCCATAACTAATTATTTTTAAAAAATATAATTTTAAAGAATTATTTAACTTTATTTCAAATCAAGTCAATTTGAAATATAATCCAAACTCAACTCAACTAGATTAGGTGAACATTAAAAACCCAACCCTATAACTTTTGAATCGAGTTGAATTAGGTCATAAATACCCTATTTTTCCACCAACAATAATAAAACACACCCCTATCTCAAACAAACAAATAATTAATTACTTCTTAAGGGCTAGGAATTAACTTGCTAATGACAAAAATATTATCTCAATGCATGTTTAGTCATTTATATTCACATTAAATTCTTTGGCAACTTTTTTATGCGAAAAATATTATCTTAACTTCCTATAAAAATATCAACAGTCAGCGAAACACACATATGGTTCTACTAGACGAGGTTCATAATTAATTTGGACCAACTCAAGCACAAGATGGAGTTAATTAATTAATTAGTGCGTCAACTGAAAAGCTTTGAGAATCTCTATTGTACGTTCACGCCTCAGTAATACTTTTTTCGGCACATGATGTGATTTGTAGCAAGAAAATGGAAATTAAGTAATGGGCGCAGTCAAGAGATGTGATTATTAGGTTAAAAACAATGGTTTAAGCACCAAGAAAAAGGCTTAATTATCACCTCTTCCATTATGGACTGTTGCTGCGATTGTTTGTGCTTTTCCTGTTCATGGCCACGAATGACATGCCCCCTTATCAAATCTTTGTGTAAATAGTGTCTTAGATTACGGCCGTTTGTTAAACTGGATTTTTACAACCCATATTACAACTGTCTCATAACAAAAACCACTTAATTAGTGGAAAATTAAACTATTTGATGCAATGAATGAGAATATTTGTACCATATTAAAACTTACCAATTATTGTGATTTGCTATATTTTCATGTTTGACATCTCCCTTAAAAGACAGGACAAGGCTCTCACTTTTTCCTTCTTTCCTATGTGTTATCATGATTTAGTAATTGTCGGATTGAACAGCCCAATTTCTCAAGCGGCTTGCAACTTGAGCTTTATGTTATGTGGGCGAATTCGTTCGACGTGTATGGTTTTGGGTCTTACTTAAAGCATATGTGGTGCGAATAGTCTTAATAGAATTAATTTAAAACCCAAAAATTGCTTAAAAGAATGATCTTATAGAATTAAAAAAATTAAACAAATGATTTAATTTTTAAAACTCCAGTTTCTTATAAATCTTGTGTCTGAATTAATTATTTTTACATTCATAAGATGCATATTGAATCCCCTGTGCATATCTCTCTTTAGTACTTAAATATGACTAATTTAATTTGTTAAAAATTTTGTAAATTTAAAAATTAAATTATACATATGATTATTTTTTTTATGATGCAAGAACAAACATGCAAGACAGTTATATTTCGTATGATGAGTATATTTAGGATCGTTTAGGAAATTGAAGCTGCTCTGCAATTGTGTCACAACTTGGAATTAGTTGGAAGGGGTATGGTTCTAACGGATACTTGAGGGTTTTTCTTTTCTTTTCTTTTTCTCAAGAATATCTCTTCATCCAACGTGTGGGAGAAAGGGAAAATAGTATCCCAAATATGGTATGATGTCTAAGCAGAGAACTTTTATATACATAAATTTTGAGATTAAATTCAATGTCATATGCTTAGGAGACCCAAAATCCCATTTCACTTGCAACACCAAAACCTTGTTGGTGGATGCTTGAGGATGATTAAACGTACAAATTAATGTTAATACATTTTATTTGTGTTTTTGGATTGATATTTAAGGATTTTTGTGAGGGAGAATGCTCTTTATTACGAAAGGGATTTGCACAAACGATATGCAGATGGAAGTTACAGACAATATGTTTAGTATATTTAACCCACATTGTAGACATATCTGGGACCCACATTTCACTTTCTTTTTTTTCTCTCTCTTTTATATGATCAGACACTACCATTGCCATGTAATTCGCACATTCTTCGCCTCACACTAAATATAGTATTACTCTTTTTGAGAGTTAGGGCTTTTAATTTTAACTTCCATTAATTTAGCCAAATCACACAAGTAATTGAAGCTTAATAGGTCCGAGAATTTAATTTGCTGAATTTTTTTTTTAATTTTTTTTGTGTATAAAATCCAGAAATAAAAACAAACAAAAAAATCAGGAGAGTCAAGATAGACTTTAAGAGAGTTTTCTAAATGGGTCATCTCATTTAACCCAACAAGTAAGGAAAGACTAGGATGGACTTGGAAATTTTGATAAATTTCTCAAGTTGGACGTACTAATGATACGGCTTGTAATCATTGTATAAATTTGAAGCAAAAAGAATTTCGGCTTGACTTAAATTTTGGTTGCACATATATTAGCTCACAAAGATCTGAATTAGCCTGCCAAATGAATTTTTTTAATTATTAAATTAATTAATTTTTAGTTTGCTCAGTTATGATATTAAAATAAATATTTAGATATTTTAAATAATAATCAATGTTTAAAATTTTGACATGAATTAGTCAAAATTATGGTTTGAAACCTCAAAATTATGATTTGAGCAACAGGTAATAAACACGAATTTTTGCCAAAACATGATTTGAGACTCTTTAAAAGCAAAACCAAATATGCCATACCTCCACATCCTCACCAGTGTTTGAGAGGAACTCAATTCATGGATAGAAACCAAGCATAGAACAGAATAACTGAAACAGAGAAGTATGAATCATCAATAATTAATTTCCCATAGCTTAGAGACTAGAAGTTTGAAAGCTTTACTTCCACAGTTGTGAACATAGCAAAAACAAATACATGGCAGAAGAATAATTAAGATGGCTTCTCGGTAGAGAAATCCCTTCACATAATACAAACTTGAAGCTTCACCTTCACATTTGCTCCAAAGCTTGACAAACTATATATATATATATATAGTAACAAATATAAATAAATATTAGCTATCTCAATGATGGCATCTCTGCTCTTCATTCCATTGTTTGTGTCAAACGATCACACACAAAAAATTCAACCAGTTCATTGATAAAAAAAAATAAAGAAAAATTGGAAGGAAGAGCAAAGATGCCAATATTGATATAGCGCTTGAGGATATCACTGCTCTCTTCCTTCTCTCTTTCTGGTTTGAACACCTCAAAATTATAGTTTCGTCGAAAGCTAGTTATTTAATAACTTTTGGAGTTTCCTCTAAGTAAAAATGAAATATGCCATATGTACAAATGTGGTTGAGTTGCCGTGCAATGTGATGCACTGAGTTTGACCATTCAAAATCCAATCCAAGTTAATTAACTAATGAATTAATCAACCAATCGACATATGCTGAACCATAAAAGATTCTTTTAGAGAGAATCTGTATATATTCATTGGATCGTGTGTGAACTGTGAAACGATGGAGGAAAATATTTCACCCATTGAAAACGGCCGTGTGAATATCTTGACGAGCACCCTTTTTTAGCAGTGTTTTGGTCATAACAACGACTGTTGTTACAACTTTAGACTAGCGATATTATTCGTCTCATAAATCATCTCCCTGAAATTTAAATCGATAAGTAAAAGTATATAAATAACTTCATATCTAATATATTTTTTATATGAATATTTTTTTTTATTTGATTCCTGAACAATTTATTAAAATAGGAAAAAACATGATTGAATCCTAACAGTTTTGGACCCAAAAAAAAAAAATCCTAATCACTTGATTACAGTGGCTTTGGTACCATGTTGTAGACCATTTCTCCAAAATATTTAACTCAATAAATAGAGACACATAAATGATTTGATATCTCACAACTACTACTAGTTAAATAAGAGTTTCTTTTATTTTATAAAATGAAAATTTAGTATCACACGCAACATTTGCTTGCGTCACAGTTTATTTATATTGCAACCTACCACTTTTAATTTTTTTTTACTCTCTATTTTTGGGTCTGAGTTTCGCACTCTTATGGAATAGGGCCTACCGTTTTTCCTCAAAAGAATTGGGCTTTAAACTGTTTTTAAAAATGGGCCTTCACAATCAATTGTAGCCAGGGCGGGCTCAAGGAGGCTGGCCCTGTCCATGACTCTTCTTGCTATGCATTAGTTTTGTTTTTCCAAAGATATTTACTTAATGATATAATAACGAATTCCTTCAGATACTATAGCCCCATTTTAGGGGATAAACACTGACCACTGGTTTTTGCTATTTATTAGTTTATGAAGGATGCTACACATATTTACAATTAATTTTATGTTTGCATAAGTTTATTATTCAATCATGATTGATTTTTTTAATACTCTTCACATATTAGTTCTTTACTTCTATCATTTATTAACATATAAAAGAAATGTGATTCTTATATAACTGTGTACCAAGCATCACATATATAAAAATTTTATAGGTCGTGTATGAATGGTCAAAAACCTGTATAAACACCGAAGTTATATCAAGTGTTTTGTTTGGTTTTTATTTCTATTTTATCTTACATTTTCATTAATAATTATAAAATTATCAATTTTCAGAGTATTTTTTATAATAGAAATGGTTATTATTTTTTTCTGCAAAAAGATAAAACAATGTAATATAATAAAAATTATGTTAACCGGAAACACTAAGCGCTATCTTAGACTGCGACAATGATTTACTACACTAACTAATACATTTTAAACATTATAAAAATAGCATAAATTAGAAGCTTTGATGCGTTAATATAAGATATTTCCGCTTCTCCAAAACTTACTTTAATGCCATCTTTTAGAAGCTTTTTGAACAAATGAAAAGGCCAAGAAAGAATTTCTTTTTTTTTTTTTTTACATTGGTAGTAATAATATTTGAACCAATGACTACGTAAACTAATCAAACCTCTCACACTAACCCACTTCCCTTGGCTTAGGTGCAACTAACTAGCTAGGTGGGATCAACCCAATTAGATTATGGTTAACTCTCAGAAAGAGAAGTTTAAGTATAATAGGCGTTTCACTCAGTAAAACCAAATACAAAATTTACCAAAAACCAAATACAACAATAACAAAAGCAATACAAGCCAAAAAACAAAAATACCATCAAAATATAGTATACCCTAAACTACTCAAAAACAAGCCACATATCCGAGAGGAAGAAAGAAAAATCACCAACTATATATTACAAAGCTAAATATAGCCGGCCCCAAACCTGAATAACACAGGAGAACTGTGTTAGGTGTTTTTCATAAGCTTTATGGCATGACTGAAAAGAAAACAAAAAACAAAAAATCATCAAAGCATAAACTACCCATATATATCAAGTTTGTGATGATCACAACCATACAAACACAATTTGATATTCTTTTTTTATCCTCTAATATAAAAAATTTTACTAAACTTTAAATAATATGATTCGAGTTGCATCAAGTTTTCTTGTAAGAGTAAAGCTCTCTCAAATAATTAATTTTTGAATTTGTCAATCAGGAGGTAACCACATAATTTTGCATGAGCAATATATACTTTGTTACATTTATGCTTAACTAGCTATGGTTTATTGCACCTACTAAATCATAAAGTTGTGTTATTTGGACATCCATTTAAATCAAAGAGTGAAGAATGATATGAAAGATATTAAAATATGGATCCTACAAATATTTAAAGATGATGGATTGATTGTTTACACAAAATAAAATATATAGGGTGTTGAAATAGTATTTCTCCTGAATCAATTTCCCCAGAGAGTCAAGTCCACTGTAGTTTCCCCACCAACCCAACTGAACCCTCTTTGCAAAGCCGGTGGTGTTATAATCAACCCTTCTGCCATGCTGTTCATCAACCCTGGCATGTCAAAGACCTCCTCTTCATCCCAATAGAAGCTTCCAGAATCTTCTCGTTCAATACTGGACCCACCATCCGATATGCAAGAACCTGCAGAGCTGCAATCCAAAGGGAACTCATCATGAGAAGAAGCAAAATTATCATTAACATTGCTAATGATGTCAATATCTTTGGCTTCATCAAGCTCCTCCTTGCATGATGAGAATTGCTTCTCCGCCGCTTGCAGTGCCGCGATCTGAATAGTCTTTATGGAATCGGTTTCAGTGCTAAGCCGCGGCAACGAGGTGGCGGCTTGAGGGAAGTTCAAGGAAGCATTCTCACCCCTGAAAGCCAAAGCAGCAACATCATAGGCTATAGCTGCCATGTGAGGGTGAGCAAAAGTTCCAAGCCATACCCTAGTTTTGTTGTTGGGTTGCCTAAGCTCACACACCCATTTCCCATTCCTTTGCCTCACACCTTTGTAGATAGGGTGGCGAGTCTCTTGGAATTTCTTCCTCCCTGCCCTTCGTTTCTTCATGTTGTTGTGTTTGTGTATATGGTGATTCAATAGTGTAGAATATGTTGTGCCTTTAAAAGTTTAGGGCGCATCAAGATTTTAATGTGACACACACATACATGTAGACATTTCACGCATAATATAGCACGAGGGGAAAAAGAATAAAATGGATATTTGTGGTTGTTGATAATTTTGGACAACAAACGACATATTTGGCTCATGCAGCATATTGGCTTTGGCGTGAGGCGCTTTTCATATATGATTTAACTTTGTTGAGAACTAACTAGTAGATGAGAGCGTGACAAGGATAGTGTGTGTCACGAGATATTATTAAATGTTCCTAGAGCAATATAAAATATTTATTTTGCTCCATTTATTGATTGATAAATCAATTATTGTATTAAAAATATAGGAAAAGTAAGAAATAATAATGACTCACAAAATTGATATGTCAATTAATAAATATAACAGAATAAGTGTTTCTCTTACTCTCAATGTATCTAAGTATTTTTCGTGTATAACATATATTTTTCATGAGATATGGGTACAAGTCACACTATATTATTATTGCTTTTGGACTGAATAATTGCTTGCCATGTCAATTTTATTTGGTTTATGTCTACATAAATGAAGTATTAGTGGTGGTTGGTTTTATGAAATCATAAATTTAAATTTCAGTATCAGTAATGTAAAAAAAAAAAACATAAATAGTGATTTTCAAAATTAAAGTGAGTCATAGAATTAGTGAGAGAGAACAACAGTGTTATTTATATATTTAATAATGAGTATTCTACTAAATATGATAATTACCCCATTTACCTCTACTCATCTGTCATTTTCAATTGTAATAAATTAGAATAAGAATAAGATTTTTGGATGTACAAATAAGATTTTTATTAATAAATTAGAGCAAGAATAATAACTTAATACGAAAAGCATATAAGTTTTTTTGGTGTGACATGTTGTTGTTGTAACACGATGTTTGAGAACGCGACAGGACTGGAGTGACTTATTTGTAGCACCAGGATGGCGTGAGAAGCGTGCTTAAATTGTTTGAAGCTGCATAATAATTTATGCTCCACGTGGGTGAGTGCGAAGCCTGTTCCACAAAGTCACGTGGTGGAAAAGGGAGTATAGACGTGTATTTTGTATACATATAATTAAAAAAGATTTGATTAAGATCGATTCATACTGCAATAATGTTTCGTATAGATATTAGGCATCATGATGATCTTAATTAATTGTTAATACCATTTCACTGTACGCAGATTGATTAAGCATTGATTATGGGTAGGTTTGGAGTCATTATTAATAGTGAATTACGTCAAACAACATGATAAAAAAATTGCACGAGTCAAGCTAGATAAAATGGAAATTCAATAATGGTGGACAGACTCGAGATAAATATGGATGGGGTCAAAAATACCTAAAAGTGAGGCAGAGTTTGCGGTGTAGAAATAATGGAACCCAACACGTGGAGGCCCACCAGAGGGTCGGTTGATGAATTTGTTAGGAAACTTTTCGATATTTTGGGGCTAAGACCAAATTTTTTATTCTATATTTCTTTCATGTGAATTATCTTTGGTCTAAAAACAATATTTTTATGCGTTTTTGTTTAGTTTCTTTTGTGGTCATATTTATATGAAAATAGTAGTTTTAAGGATATTAATATTCATTACTAATGAGTGTCATTGTTTAATCATGAATCTCACTACTTTCAAATATTTTTTCTTTTTTTTTTTTTTTACAAAATTGCACTCATGACTTACTCTTAAACACTAATTCTTATAATATATTGGTATCCTTAAAAAATTAATAATATTATGAAAATAATAAAATTACAAAACAACTGCATACTATACACCTTATCACCATTAGATCATCATCTTACTCACTCATCACATTCAATAATAATAAAATGTACAATATATATTTGTTATGCAATTTTATTATTCCATATCATTACTCTAAAAAAGATTACATGCATGACTTAACTAATCTTTCTTTTATATACTTTGATACCATTGAATTTGGTCTCTAACAATACCCCTCTTAAGTCAGCTCTTAACAAGTTAAAACTTTTGTATATAACACAAACTTAAGATAACATATATAAATTTTGTTTATCTAATATATAATAATTTAATTACATGAATTATTTTTAAATAATAATTTTTTTATTTGGCCCAATAATTAAGATGCTATGTATTAGTTCATTAAAAAAAGATGTCATGTATTAAATAAGTAATATTAAATTATATGATTTTTGTCATGAATATAAATACTAATAATTAGTTTTCACATAATTATATTTTCAGTATCTACTTCTAATAAAACTTTAACCGCCCAACTCGTAATTAATTAATCACAATATATCCTCGGTAAATTATCATATTAATTATTAAATAATATTGCTAATATTTTTTTTAATATGAATAATATTCCTAATATTTATAGTTGAGTCTATAACCTAGTGATTGTCTCCTACACTTTTGAGTGGGTGATCATGTATTTAACTTCTACCTCGCCTCTTCTCTACCCAGAATTTCTAATCTTAATGTTTTTGTGATATGTATATATTGCTAAGATTTAAATTTAACAGTAAAATCTCTCTTAATAACACTTGAAAACTTGTAACAGGTGCTATCATTAGTTCCACATGTATTCTTCAATGGTTTCTTAATTTCATATAATCAATCGTATTCGCTCCTTTTCCTTTTCCAAGTTCTACGAGCCAGGGCTTACGTTTCCACTTGATTTTCTGTCCTTGGACGTGCCCACCACTCTGTTTCTTTTTCTTGATTTGACCCATGACTTGCACACTTAGGTTCTGTTTTTATTAACAAAAAAAGGAGTAGGTCATACTTGCCCACTTTCTGCAAAGAAGAAAGTGTGCAGAAACTTGGGCTTTCTATTATGGGCTAGCTTTGATAGTATTAATGCCATGCCAATGGTGCCAAAACGTTCTGACCAAAACTATTTGTAACAAAACGATAATAAAAAATATCGTACCAACATTTTATAGTCAATTGTAAGCATCCTCATATATATTAGAGCATCTCCAATCGTGTGATCCCTTAGATCCCACCCGAGGCCACATCTACATTTGTGAGCTAATGCATCATAAAACACAAAATGTCTCGCAAGTGAAAGTATTCTCTTTAATAGAAAAGACCAATTTTGATCCCAACTCTGGCCCCATATAAATTTAATAACCATTTCATGGATGATAACAAAATTTACATATAAAAAAAAATTCAATGCATTTGGGAGTGTCTCTAGTTAGTGGGACGCATCCCATTTTTTTCATTTGCCCCAATGGTGTGAGCCCGTCACATGCCCAATTGGTGGGCCACTTTCATTCAATCAGGACGCTAAGATGAGACTGCTGGATATACTCCTATAGAGTGAGAGAATTATATCCCAATTTAAGATAGAGAGAGCCTTGGACTTATAGAGTGTTTGCATTGAACTCATGTTTATCTCACTCCAAGGAAACGAGTAAAGATTTGAACCTGTGATATGTCAAATCTTTATTTTTCAACCGACACTAGTTGGGAGTCGAAACACAAGAAATACAATAAACAATCTCTCTATCATTAGAGGCAATAATTTCATAAGAGAAATAATATAAAGGAGATAAAACATATAATATTTAATGTGGTTTGGTCTGTCTAAATTACATCCATGATCTCAACATACATCCATGACCTCAACACGAAGTTCTAAAACCTTTTATTTTTTGTAATTTTTTAGCAACCTTTTTTACAAACTATCTTAACAAAATATTACTTTACATAGGACAATTTTTAAAAGCTACTATATATATATATATATATCACTTCCACTGTTACAGAATGTTTAAGTCCAATAAACAAATATCATATTTATAGGTCAACACTTTTATAAGGCTTCCATTTTTTTTTTTTATGTGAGATTTTGAGTTAAACCCCTATATGTTATGCTCTATTCAATCAATCTCTTGAGATTTTGAAGTAGGGTATAATTTCTAGCTATCTAATGGTTTTCCTGTAAGATAAAAAAACAATCTCAATCTCAACCTAGCTTCAACGGAGAGGGGTAAAGCAATCTCAATTTCAAATGAAAATTTTTCAATCCTTTTATGTTGATAGTAGGTTTTCCATTCTTCCTTTTATTTGCATGCTTCTTTGTTACGGGCCAATACAAAATATTCATAATCGAGGAATATATTCAAAGTGGTAATACATTTTAGGGTGTGTTTGGTATGATAATAAAAATGGGGTGAAAAATTTTATAAATAAATTCTATATGTAACATTGTAACTTTACACATGGAAGTCATTTGTACAATTTTCTATACCATTTTTATTATCATACCAAACACATTCTCGCAGTAAACAAATCTCACAAATAAGGGTATAAACGAATCGAATCAATCCATTGAACCCAATGAATTCAAACCAATCCAATTAGATTGGTCTACTTTGGATTGGATCAATCGATTTGAATTCAATTAAAATCAATCACATATTGGTTTGGTCATCGGATTTATATTCTCCAACACCAAAATCCAACCTGAACCAATCTTAATATATTATTATTATTATTATTATTGTTATTATTGTTGTTATTTATTACTAACTATAATATTTACTCATATTCATTATTTATTTACTATTTACTATCATTAATATGCAATTTGAGACCCAACTAAATATCATATCATTATCAGTATAAACTTATATCATATTATAATATAGCATCTTAACATATGAGAATTTATTTATATAAAATTTTGATATTTTACAATTTATAGCATTTTTATTAAATTTTTTGGCAAAAGTTGGAAAAAATAATAAACAAGCAAATTTAATGAACCGATTCAATCCAACTCAAAATTAATCGGGTCAACTTAAGTTTGATTTTGCAAAACAAAATTATGAATGCAAACCTATCTGAACCAACCCAGATACACCACCCCTGCTCACAAGAATCAAGAAGATAATGTACTACAAAACCATTCCTTCAATCCTTTTCACATAAACACGTTATAGCAGGAGAAAGAAATAAATTCAGGACAACCAAATTATTCAAAGGAAAACAGACGATACTGATTGATCAGCGCCACGTAGTTGCTAAGCATAACCAGCTAAAGAAGCAAGCTGTGAGGACCCAGAGAATAAAACATTTGGAAAAGAAAAACAAAACTCACAAAGTAAAAATGTAAAGTTGACTGACAAGTCGCTTGTGGATTACATGAAAGGACTTTGGAAAAGAAAAATTTATATGAAAAAGCAAAAGGGTATAGACTGATTAGTCCTTGTCCAGTTGTTCCTTCCTTCAGAATGTCCTCAAACTACATTATTCTGTCTACACTGCACTTCCTTCAAGTCACCCCACTGGCCTGGACCTTCATATTCCTCCTCGTGATGAAGTTGAAAGAGGCACCAACAAAAAATGTAACATAAGGGTGAAGTGTGGCGTGATAATAGCTCACTTTATCTCTTAACCATGTGATTAGAGGTTCAATCTTTACTCATGAGAATAGAGTGTATTTCGTGATCAACCGTTTGCCTCTTTGAGAGAGCTCCGCAACTAGGGAATTAGTCACTGCTGCCGGCGGTAGTTACCCTAATTTCGATTAAAAAAAAAAATGTAACATTCACTCAACTAAACCAATATTTGCAAATTATGATTTGATTAAAGAATTTTTTCTTTCAAGAAAAAAACTGCCTTTTCTATTTGTGCTCAAACTATTATTTGAGATTGAAGATCATATTGAAATGCAAGCTAACAGAATTTTGAATACAAGTTAAAATAAATTAAAATTCAATTGATACCCTTCAGAGTTTAATCTAAGATATGCAAATTAAAACCCAAACCCATTTCAATTCATAAATCCTCCTAAACATATATAGTAGCATCATGATCCAAAAATCGTAACTGACATATAAGGGATATTGTCCCTTATGAAAACCTTTTAGAATTAATTTCATGCATCATACATAGTAAATTATTAAATTAATGCTTATGATAAATTATAAAAATAAATAAGTAATTATATAAATAAATTCCTTACAACTTCTTGAAAATTTTATTAATAAAATACATAAAATATTTAATTATTCTAAATCGTTCCAAAATCCATAACTGAAATAAATAATCTTAAATAATGTTTCTTGAAGAAAATTATATAGCATATCCTTGAAATAATCATGCATGTTAAATGATATTTGAGGACCCTGCCTACACACTAACGGAGCACTCTATCTTAACATGATCTTAATTTAAACTTCACTACAAAGTTAAGATCACTACTAGAACAACTGCAAAGCTATCAAGTCTAGATCTGAATAATAATTGGATTTGCAATTGTAATTATAAGGGGGAGAAAAAAGGATGAATGAGTTCATCAAAACTCAGTAAACAAGTTTCCACTCATAATCTACATGAAACAACAATAATATAGATAACATATACATATAACTGATAAAAACATTATATATATATATACACTGAAATAACAATTTATCTGAAATCATAGCAATAACTAGTAGAGAAGCATAAATTATTTTGTGCATAAATATCTTATCTGAATAGCTGAATCTAAATCAATAACTAATTTGATAGGCACCTAACTAAATCCCATAAATGGACATCACAGTGGGTTCCTTACTATGGGTGAGTTAATCTTCTAACGGATCACTTGGTACCAAGATTAACGATTAATCCAGCAACCATTAACTAACTATTGTGTTTCTCACTAATTATTATCAAAATAATAACTTGCAATGAAATTAGATAATCTAAAAATTCTGAATTCATATAATTCTAATAATTTAACTGTGTGAACACCCGATTCATATTAAAAAACTCAAATTTCTTTCAAACCACAGGTATTAGGATTCTCCATTCATTTTATTTTATTCTATTTTTCAATTATTCTAAAAAAGGGGGATTAAGCCCATTTCATTTTTTTTTTTTGTAAAAAAACAATTTAAGTCCATTGATTTTCTTTTCGAACAGAAAAAAAAACCAGTCGTTTCATTTGTTTTATTATTTTATCTTTTGAGTTGAAAAAAAAAAGAAGAAAATGGGAGCACTGTCATGATTCCAGGAAGAGGGAATGGAAGTCAGAAAGCATGCAACTGAAAGGAAGCATGGGCAGGAACCAAACAAAAAGTCAGAAATGAGGAAAAGTTTTAGAGAAAAATTTGAGGAGGAATTGATCAGGCAAAAGGCCATACACAGAGAGGAATTTCTCAGAAAAAAAAAGTCATACAAACAGAGAGTTCCAGTGATTAAAAGAGAGAGACACACAGAAATCAATCAAACATTCATAGCAAGCTCAGGCAGTACAATCCAACATCTGCAAAAAGGAAAGAAGCAAGCAGAAGTGGCCTCCTCTCCTTCCTCCCCCTTTGTTTTTTGCCCAACCACCTCCAGCGCCACGCCATTCTCTCTCTCTCTCTCTTCGTATGTGTGTGAAACTCTCACCCTCTCTTTCTCTGTGACCCTTACATCCCCATGTGTTTTTCTAAACCGTGTCAAAGTCTCTAAGTTGCCCAAATGTTCTAGACCCTCTTGATTTGCCTTGTTGTCTTTATTTATATTCTGTTTTATGTGTTGAATCTGTTTTCAGTGTAGCGTGGGTTGTGCTGTTCGGACTTATGCGGACTTCTTAGTGTTGTTATTTTATTCTGATTGCTTTTGTTTGAATTTTTTTTATTTGACCTGTTTTTGCAAACTTTTGACTCCCCTAGTCCCCACCGCTTGTTGTTATGTGGCTGTCAACTGTCAAGGTCACTAGATGTAGGAACATTTAATATTCTTATCTCAACGTGTTGCAGACCTCCATTTATTTGAGTTTTCTTTATTTTATTTATAAACTTTTGACTCTACTAGTGCTCACTCTTTTGTTTGTTCTCCCAAAAAGAATAAAAGCCAACCACCACTAACCCATCACTCCACTGCAACGCCATATCCTTTGCCGAATTACCGACATAGTTTTATTTTTTGTTTATTTACTCTTCCTTTCCTTTTAGTCAGTGTGACTTGCATACATGAGTTGGGTTTTTGTTTTAAGACTTTTAGTTGCGTATATTTGGGCCGCTGTTTTCGTTATTTGGAATAACAAGAAGTTGTCCATTTTGTTGTGGGCTTATCCTGCGTTTTTTGGTTTTTGTTCTCAAATGTTGTTTTTGACTTCAATAAAAATGTCTTTAATTGAGTCTTCATTTTTTTTCTAAAAAAAATTAAAAAAGAGTCTACAATATATTCTTGAGCATTTTGTTTTAATTATTTGAGGGAGTTAAATAAATTAGTTTAGCAAGTAGCACTTGTAGATAATTGAATTAGCATTCTAATGCCATAAAAATCGCATCAATTGGACGTCTATAACTCAAGGTATTTGTAAAATACTAAACATGTGTCATACTTGATAACATAAGAACAAGGCTATATTAAAGGTTTTCTATAGGTATATCCTAACTAATTACGTGATATAAGCAACAATGAGATAAAGATAATAGCTAGACTAAATTTAATCATATCCTTTGTAACTATCTCGATAATTCAAATTCAAACTACTCTAATATATCTCTTAATTATTTTTTATATCACAGATATATCTGTATATATATTGAAATGAAAAGCTAATAAGATTTTTAAAACAAATAACATATATCATGTTGTATTCTCATTATGTACTTGTTTATCTTGTGAAATAATAATAACAACAACAATAATAATAATAATAATTTACATGATGAATAAATTTTACACTCAATTCTAATAATTAATAACTTCTTAAAAATATCTAATGATTCTCTATAAAAATAATATCTAACAAATCATTTTCATAATACATGTTAAATATAAATAATATCTAACATCTTCAAGTATTCATTGTACTTCAGTAATGCCTAAAAAATTGTTTTCAAATGACAATGGTCATGATTTTGATTTACTGTCAATCATTTCAAAAATCTTCAACTGTCGATTTGTCTGTATTCAAATTTTCATGAAATTGATATGTATACATGGAAACATATTTTTCTAACACATTCATTTAATTCTATGTATTTATATTTTTGAAAACAATTGACTATTTTAGAACCACTTAAAAATTATATCTATTATCAACATAAAATACTTTATGCTGATATTTATTATTATAAAAGTAGTATCTGTGAATATTATATATACACTAATAACCAAATCTTTATCGGATAATAACAATCTCTAACGAAAAGAAGGAACCAATCTCAAGTTGATACTTTACATATATACACACACACATTTACATATATTCAAATATAAATTGATATTTACACCATAAATATAAATGATATATATCTAAATAAATCATGACCTTAGAAATGATATAAAAATTAGTTTATAAAGAGCATATGTGATAAAAGTAAAATTTAGTATGCTATATCTTTTCTAATTCTAACAATATCTACAATATTAATATAAATATTAATATCAACGATAATTATAAACAATATTAAACCTAATAGATTTGATATGATAATATTTTTAAAGTTTAGAAATCAAATAACATCAATTATTATAAACAAAATTGAATCTATTTTGATAAGATAATTTTTTTTCAAAATTTAAAAATAAAATACCATAACACAAATATCATATTACATAAAAAGATCAAATATCAAATTCAAATAAAAATTGGACATTGACATAGAAAAATATTGATGTAAACATTATGATAAATTTAGGATTTTATTTTCTCCTTTTGGGATTATTTTTTTTAATAATTTATATTTTACATGATTTATTGTTTCATATAAATTTAAAATAGAGATTTATGTTTATTCATTCTTTTGATTTATTTATTTTGGATATATAATCTTTTTCCTTTTTTTTAAAGCATATAAATGTCTCTTAAACTTTATCCAACTATTCTTAAATTTCGACATGTGTTTCTTAAAGGTATCCACTTTTGAGATATTACATGTAGAACATTTGCGCAAATTGTTATTTATTTATCATCTAGGAAGGTGACTGGGCAAGGCAAACACAATTGGAGGAGACATTTAACACTGGATGCACCTAATGAATAGACTTAAACTAGTAAGAATGGGATCAATAACTGTGAAAAATATAGTGTCTAATTGAGGAAGGTGATTTAAAGCATCCATAGCCAGCCAGCTACATGCAAGAATCATGTACATGTTCTTTATGTATCCCCTCAAACCCAGATAATCTATTTGGGTCTCTTTTTATCTAACTAGCCTATTCCAACGAGGTGCATGTCAGACTGTACTCTTCTAACAAAAACTAAAGTTCCTCAGCTGCTTCAAAATTTGTCCAAATTTAACATCCTAAGGGTGGAGCCTTGAAATTATGATAAAGTAATTATCTTGTGACTTGGCAGACACGGATTCAAGTTTTGGATCTTGAAGGGGTAATGCAAGGGTAAAACAACATATATCTACCCTTGCTAGGGTAATGCAATGTACGTCTACCCTGTGCAGACCCATTAGATGAGTGCCATGTGCATTGGATTTGAACCACCCTTTTCAACATCTTAGTTCCTCTGAAAATTCCTCCACTAGAAAGCTAAAAATAGCAAGCTCAAGTTCCCCAGCCAGCACTCTTACATTCTGTGCATTTCTCTTCCACCCACCTTCCACTCTTGAGAAGTCCTCATCTACCATCATATCAATGGTGTTGGAATCTACTTCCTTCCACAATTCCAACCTCCTACAAACCCTTGTCACTATATCCTTATCTTCAGAGGAATTAAGTTCTCTGATCTCTTCCTCAATGATTAGATCAGAAACTAGTCTCTTGAGGTCTTCTGAGACTTGTTCTGTGTCACAAATGCTAGATTGGCAGAGGATTGGATAGACAAGTTCCCTCAAGTCCTTATTTTCTTCATTGTATGTCTCACTATTTTTGTCATCTTCACAACCCTCCTCTTCAGTAGATGTTCCATACTCATTGTCTTCTTGATCTAGCATTCTTTTCTCAAGTTCCAATGGATCTAGCTCTGCAAGTTTCTCGAATCTACAAAGCCTGTATAATAGCTGCTGCTTAGTTCCTGTAAAATTAACACACAAAAGAAGATAACTGATTAATACCTGTTTCAATTAATTTTATAACATGCTGTTCAACATGTCATGAATCAAATCTCCTATAAGTTTAAGGAGTTGGGGGCAATAAGAATCAAACTCTAAACAACTTGGTCATAGAGGTTCTGATATATATCATGAACCGTTTTTTTCCAAATGCTTGAATTGTTAGGTAGAGACACTCAAATGGTTTTAATTTTATATCAAACACACAACAAACATATCATGTTTCAAATTATCAACAATTTATTTCTCGGACGGAATTGATCAACTTTCTTCAACTCTTACACGTTTTCTGCATTCAAATAACTCCATGGATAAAAGCAATAAGCACATGATGCACAAAACCTTCAGCAGCTGTTTGAAGTAGTTGGAAATTTACTTTGCCTAAATGGTTTTTGAAGTTCTTGTAAGTGTTCAAACTGTTGAGCAATATCTCACATGGGTTGGACCACTTTCAAGTTTCACCTAAGTTAAAAAAGTGAAGGAACTAACAAAATCCTCAACAACTAAAGAGTGCCACCAAAAAAGCATGATGAAACTTTGAAAATAGTTAGATTGCCTCAAACCTTGTACAACACATTGAATGGTAGCATAGTATCACAACTAAGACAGATCTTGTGGCACAAAAAAATTGTGGGTCATGTTGAAGTTTATTAAGACATTGGGTGTGTCTACTACAAAGAGTTGGCCAAGTCCACATTCATTGCGAAATGCATGTTGGGTGATGAGCTAGTGCAATCTTTAATTGGAACCCACAAAGATAGATATGATGGTACAATCTCAGCAATTAGCCCCTCTTGTGGCATTTTGCAACAGACAACCAACTTTGAAGAACCGTGTACGATGGTATATGTTGATTGATGGAAAACGACCATACAAACTATAAATATACATATATAAATTATCGCATTAGCAAAGTGTTTGAGGTTTATCTTGATTATCTCCAAAGCCATATAGATAGAAGTATATGATTGGATCACAGATTAAATTCTTAAATGTTACCGGAGTAAGAAAAATTTGGCAGTGTGCTATTCTATTAAATGTTGAACACTTCAGCAATTGCATTAAAAATGCAGCTGTAATGAGAGGTAATGATCGCTCACAAAGTTGAAGTGTTGGACATTAAAGATATTAGAGCATAAAATTTTTCTTACTCTGGCATCTAAAAATCTCTCTATCATGAAAATCAATCTGAAAATTAGTAGAAAATTAAAGTGTAAATATAAATAAATAAATAGTGACATACTTTGTAAATTGGCATAGCTACCCTCCAAATCAAAATCACCCTCCTCATAGTCGTTTTCATGCACATCATCATCATCCTCAAAGGGTGGGCCTAAAACGGACACAGGACTACACTGTTCCTTTTCTTCTTCTTCTTCTTCTTCTTCATCCTTCCTCAATTGGAATTTGTTGATGCCATCTGCTCCATTATTACTTTCTTTGTCCTATGAAAAATACACAACAACCTTAGTTAGAATATTGTCCTAATTGGGTAGTTAACACAATTCCTCAATCATTCTTGTAATGTCAATGGATTAATACTCGGCACCGATCTCATAATTGGGTTTGTTATTGACTTTGTATCTTGTTTTGGTTACTTGCCACAAGACCCAACTAGTAATTTAAAACTAAAATACAAACGAGGAACTGTTCCCTAGTAAATCCAATGTCGGGGTCCAATAACAACAATAGAACAAACAAAAGCATCGTGCGTCTTCTTTTGAAGAAATTTATTATTTACCATATAAACCAATAGAAGTGAAAACAAAAAAGAGATTATTTAAAAAAAAATTGAAAAGAAAAAGATTTGCATGGCAGAGACATGATCGAAAAATACAACTATGAAAAGTCCATGTAACCAAACACTATAGGAACTGAATTGACATATTTGGCCCTCAAGTTAGATGGATCTTTACAAATTCAGCAAGCAATGGCGGGGCATAATAGTCATTGCGAGGCAAATCTTCCGGCAAAATTTGCAGACTCAGATCCCGTTTGCCGACAACAAGAAAATAAAATCACTGAACAAACAATGTCAACTCACGAGCTGAACTCGGTGCACCAGCTCAGCACAAATCACCGAGTCAAACCAGCGAGTTCTATTTTTTTTTCCCTAACAAAATCACCAAAATAACTTCGCATAATTGTTGTTAGAATTTAAAAGAGTTAAAAGAAAATAGTGCAAGTCCAACAATAGTTAAAAATAATGCCAACTGTGTGTGTGTCTATATATATATATATATATATATAAGTTTAATTCTCATTATGTGCTAATCGTGTAAATTAAATATCATTTTATCAAATGCTTTCATTTGTATATATTTTCTATTAACAAACATGAAAAATGACATATGACAATGAAAATATAAATCTGTTTGATATTATCTAATGCATGAAAATTAAATCTTTTCTAATTTCCTAACTAATTTAGTTTGAGCAAAATTGGCTCTTCAAAAAAAATATATATTATTCTTTTATTTATAAGACTCAGAATTAATACTTTGTTTTGATAAAAACAAGCATCACACTATTTTAACCAACAAATAATATGGTTATTAATATTAATATCATAATGGACTTAATTTTGACACACAATTTTGCACATGGACCAAAATAAAAAGACGAACCTCGGTTCTGCAGCGACTAGGAGACGCCGCCGGCGATGAAAATTCAGGCGTACGGCGGCCAGAGGAGGAGGAGGAGAGGCTCCGTTGAAGAACAAAACGGAAAGGGCTTTCACAGAAGAATCCATTACCATCATCATCAGCATCAACAAAGCAAGCACCGTGGCATTGTGCATTGTTGTTCTCTTGCCCCTCTTCCTCTTTTCCTCTTCTTCCAACAGAACAGGCATCGAACTCAAACCTCAATATATCTTTCACCTTCTTCACATTGTTGTTGTTGTTGCTATAATTACTCTCTTTTTGACCCTCAATTTGTTTCTTCTTCTTGTTCTTCGTGCTCCTTTGTGTTAGCCTCTTGAACAACGACCCCAATAACCCAAAGGTGGTGGTGTTGTTCTTGTAATAATGGGTTTTGGCTTTTGAGTGTTTCTGAATCCTCAAAGCTGCTTCTAGAAGAATCGACGCGGTTCTTGCAGGAACATGGAGGAAAATGGTGTTTGGGGAACCACAAGGGCTCTTACTCCTATGATTATGATTGTGTTGTTGTGAGAGTTTGAAGAGTGGGGATTTTGTGATGTCTTGTGTATTGGTGTTGAAGCATGCGTTTTTACAAAGGTTAATGGGGAAGAATGTTGATGATGGGGGTTGGTGTTGTTGTTGAATCGGAATTTGCTTCTTGAGTTGCAAGGTGGTAATGTTTGTTTGGGAGTAGTGATGGTTAATGGTGGGTCTCTTCTTGTTGATTTGGTTTTGCTTCTCGGAGATGTAGTTGTCGAGGAGGAATGGCTCTTGATCCTCACTCAGAAGCTCGTGCAAGAAGTGCTTCTTATTCTGAGCCATCATCGTGATCATGTATCACCACACCAAAAGTGTCGTTGAAGTGATTCTATCTAAATAATAAGCAAAAGAAGATAAACTAGTGGCTGCGGAAGAATTAAGAAGAAGCTAAGGAATGTGATTGAAGTGGGTTTTGTTAAATTTTGGTTCAAAAGGGAGAGAAATGGGGTGTGATGGATTGGGTACAAATAAGGGGAGGGAGAGAGAGAGAGAGAGGAAAAGGGAGGAAGGAATGAGGAGTGTTCCTGATTAAAGTCAGCTATGCCATAGAGATGTGGGTTAAGGCACAATGAAAGAGGGTGAACCGATGGCAATGGCACGCAATAAACCAACAACATTATTATTTTAACACCTAACATTTCGACAGCATCTAACACCTTAAAATAAATAAAGTAAAAGATATAAAAAGAAAATAAATAAATATATAGATCTTGTATTTTTTTTGTGAGAATGATGCTTAAGCGTTTAAAATTTCAAGTGTTAAAATAATATTATGTATAGAACTTTTGTCTAAAAAAATTAATCACTAATGTAAACAGTAAATCTCATGAAAAATCGTAAAAAGGAATGTCACCTAAATCAATTCCTAAAATAACAATATCTTGCCATCAATTCTAGAAATAAGACTACAATTCAAATAACATAATAAAATGACACAGTTAATTTTAGAAATTCTAGAATTGATTCCCAATTTATTAGCCATGCATCCAAACACCTTCCACAGTTAAGGAAGTTGTTAAATTGAAAATTATTTAAGGTGCAAAATGTAGGTGTGTGTCCTTGTGCCTCAGACTCTCGCTATACTATTACTAGGCTTGTGTCTTCTCAACGCATCTAACGAGGACGACCTCCACGATAGCACAATGCTATACTAGAGCTAGGTAGCATTGGAGCATACGTGCATATTTAATTATATTTATGGTTTGATTAATTAGTTTGTTATTATAGCCGTATTGCCGGTGAGTACGCTTGTTACATTGTGGTTTAATGATTAAAAAGGGACAGCTAGTGAGTTGTGACTGAAACCTGATTTCTAGTGCTGTTATTGCTGCAACCCTAAGCCAGGACTCTGTTCTCTGACACAAGGTGTGGATATATATATATATATATACACGTGTATATATATACACACACACACGTATACACACGTCGATTAACATTAAATTTATCCTTAAATTTGATATAAATATTATTTTAAATAAGATTTACATCTCATCTAATATGAGTTAATATAGTATCTCATGTATATATTGAATATAAATAACATAGGTTGTACATTAATTTTTTTTTAGGGCATTTAGTAGTTGACACACCATCTAGCAATTTGCTTTGCCTTATTGTAGTTTCTATTTTCATACTAATTGCCTGTGTTAAATTCAACAAGAACCTTCTCTTTCTTGTGTTTATTTTATGTTGTCACCTTGGCCACTTTGTTTTTATAAATATTCTTATGAAATTAATTCTTTGATTATTTATTAGACCAAAAATTAATTGAACAAGATTATATTTAGAACCTAAAATTTAACTTTGCCAAGATATATATATGTTTTAAATAAAGAGTGAATACATTTTTTCAGGATAAAAGAATTAGTAATAAGAATTTAATACCCTTTTTAAAAAGAAAATTTGATGGGTTCATATACTTAAAATAATTTTAAAATTTTTCACTTACGTACTGCTGTGATTTGCATTTAATTAATATTTTTTATTAATAGATTATCTATAAATATTCTTATAAATATAAATATGTCTTGACTCTTGTTAGAATACATCTTTACTTTTTCTCAATCTAATTTTTGTTTTTTTGTTAAGAAATTCTTTTATAATTTAGTTTGATAGAAAATATTGAGAGACGAGACAAGGATGGAGGGACTCTCGAAGCAGGCACTAGAGCCCAAACGGAGAGCAAAACGACGAAGACACACACATTACACATAGTAGTAACACATCGCATTACACAGTTCGGCACAGCGGAGAACCGGATCTTGACCCTCCAAATGACTCCTATATAACCCTATACTATATACTATATCATAATGATAAACTCATTAATGATTCCTATCTTTTCATTAGCTTCCACGTTAAAATTAAATCATGCCTGGATGCTCAAGTGTACCCGCTTTCAATATATATATATATATATTTTGCGCTGTGAAAAAGGGAAAAAAATCATACAGGTCGGGATTGTCTGGCCTAGGGAGGAGTGATCCATGACCCACCTGATTTAACAGTTCAGAAATCGGAATTTTTATCACTTGTTATGCAAAGTCTATGAGTTTCAACTTTCAAACTCCTATGACCGAAAAGAAAAAAAAAACTTTCAAACTCCAGTTATTTATTTTTAATTTTTTTAGTTACTTTCTTGAAGAAAGAATGGCCGGCCAGTGTAGGTTGCTGAATGGCGTTTGAGTTTTGACATTTGGATCAATTTTGTTTATATATGAAAAATGAACTTTTTGTGGACCAGCTAGAAATAAAATAAAGTCTTGATTTCATATATATATTCTTATTAATAATGAATTAATATATTATATTTCATTTTTCACTGTTGATAGACAAATACCGTTAATCTTGACGTACTTTAGTATTATTTAATTAGTAAACAAAGTTAATGTATCCTTCAGAAAATATATATGGTATACAAACACTAGCTACCACAGCACCAATGGCGGCTGCATGTGTATGTAACAGTGATGTATGGAAAAATTCTTGAATACACATAAGTGTAATAACTCATACTTAGAGTTTAGATATACTCATAATAAAAGTGATGAAATCCAAAATCAAAAAATTACATATTGAATAAAATTAGTAGGACTTACTTTTATTATTCGTATGTTTAAATTTAAATTATTAAAATTATATCTATGCAACGTAACAATCTCTCAATGTTATATGTCTCTTCATGGATTTTAATTATTTCTCAACTTCTTGTTTCTTCAATGTTCGAATAGGGAAACAAATGGCAAGTCCCCGTGACTCCCATTCAAAGCAAAATAGTACAAGTGAGAACCTGGAATTGGCATTTTGCAAATGATGCCAACCACATCAGATCGATTAAGAACTAATATATATACTGCAACATATACTAGTTTATTATCACAACTTTGGATACTGTTTTATATAAATTAAATGAATATATCAGTTTTACTATGGCAATATATCCCACCGAGAATCATGAGGTGTGGCGTGGTGACAGCTCACATTGTCCCTTAACCATGTGGTCAGGGGTTCGATTCCTGACTCATGGGAATGAAGCACATCTCATGGCTAGCCGTTTGCTCCTTCGGGGAGCTCCCGTGGTTAGGGGAATTAGTCACTGCTACCGACGGTGAATACCCTGATTTCGATAAAAAAAATATATATATATATCCAATCGAGATACATATCAAAACAAGACATTGTTAACAATATTGAACAATAAAATGATCGACCTCTTTTGCATTAGTTTTAACAGGTGATGCATGCAGCTTCTTCTCGAATGGGGATTAAGTAAGACTAATTGATTATGAAGGTCGGCCATTGCTACCTCACTAGCTATATACCTTTATATTTTATTAATTATAATTTCTTTACTTGTCTTGCTATGCATTACTTTCATTCACACTCACTTTTCTAACACGTTAGATAAAATCATTTATATGTCTTTATTTATTAGTTTAACAAAATTTCATAGTATTAGAATATATATATATATATATATGATCAAATGATTAGAAGTTTAATTGTTTATTATCCCTATTATAAAAATATAATCCACACACTCAAACTAAAAATGGACATTCATATGAAATGATTAATTAAATAAATTAGAATCATATACCAGCCTAAATTTTTTGGGAGATGGTTCCACAACGCATAGTCATCGCAATTTCAATTCCATCCATGCTTATATAATTACGGCAAGATTAAAAGGTTGATTAATTAATGTACTAGTAGTCCTGCGCAAGTTTCCGTATGGTCAACTAATACATTAATTGAAATAGGGGCTAAGAATAAGGGAGTAGTGAGAATCTTCTGCCACTCTGTCTTACTTTGTTGTCCAAGTACAAGTTGATCTTTAATGGCTAGTATATAATCTATCCATTTGTAAACGCATACCAAAGTGGTTACTTTACCAAACCAATCATTTCGAAGGGACCTTAATTTTTTTTTCCCTTTGCTTTTGTATTTTTATTTATTTTCTTCCCTTTTTTCATTTTTCTTGTACTTTCTCTGGAGTGAAAAAGGGTGGAACCCCTTTTGCCTGTTTTAGTTCGCAGCTTTCGTGCTGGAAAGTAGCAGAATAACTTGATGAAGATTGAATTTACAATAGAGTGATGATGACTCATAATTTTTTTGTTAAATTCGATCTGAACCCTAGTGTCTGTTTTTTTTTTTTATTTCATGTATATTAAAGGTTGACAAAACATAAAGATAGCCAAGCATACTCAAGTGTAAGTTATATTGCCTTTGCCCCTTTAGTACGGCAGACACAGAGAATACAAAACTCCACACCAGTGGCATAATTACACAAATCTACACCAGCTAGATATTTAAATATTTTTGTTACTTATCCGAATGAGATTTAAATGTTCATGATTTTTTTTTCAAAAATATTTCCTCATTTAACATACGAGAGATTAATCTCTCAAAATATGGTTAAACCATAACAGAAAACAATGTTTTCTTTGTACACATCAATTTCCATATCAGACTTAAAACCATATGCTAGAGGGATACAAGTTTCTTCAACTTATTTCAATACTGTTTTTTCTTTAGAAATGTTATTTATATTAATAAAATGTATGATATCGTGTCAACATATTTTCATATATCCTTAGATGGATCATAGATTCCATGTAATTTGAGTTTCATATCTTATTTAAAGATAGATGAAAATATGTAGACACGATATTCTATAATTTTGTTTTTTGGATAAATACCAACCCTCAATTTAAATATGCATATCCTTGCAGCGTGCGTAATCATTTGTTTCTTTTTCCTCCCTCGATCCAAATTAATGAACCACATTATTTATCAGCATCACCTTAGTTTTTGGTCAGGTTCATTTACATTGTAATGAGTGTATAGATCCATAATAAATAATTGATATATTTTTTTATGATAGTTAATTGATACTTCCACTTTCGATAATGTAATTTTTTGTTGGTATATAAAATTTATAAAAGTAATAAGGTTTGAACTTTTCATATATACTACTTAAATCTCATGCTGCTAACCAGTTTTAATGGTTTTCAGTAATATATGTATATCTTTGATTTCACTATAATTTTTTTTGGATAAATTATACTAATCTCTCTTAAAATTTGATGAAATACAGATCGTCTCTCTTCTATTTATAAAAGTTACTCTAAAGATTCTTAAATTTATGAAATTATTGTACCAACCTTATCTCTTGAGTTTATAAAATTATTGCACTAATATCTCCTTTATCACACAAGAAATAGTGCATCCCATAGAGGTTAGTGTTGCATGAACAAATAAAGGGGAAGTCAAAATAAATTTCATCAAACTTAAAAGAAAGGTCAATATAATTGCTTTTATTATTATTATTATTATTGAAACAGCTGTTCCTCGTCAATCTGCTTAAGAAATTTGCAAAACCTTCTTCAAATAGCTAATTTGTACTCTTATGAAAAGTAGTTTGGCACACTCTTACCAAACTTAATTAATCGTACATTTTTTTGTTCAAGCGTTGTTGGTTTCACACAAATCTATTCTCAATTTCAATTATGGACACATTGAAATTAGAATAAAATGCATATCAAGGATAGTTGTTTGCTTATTCTTGTAGGTTGGTAAATTAAAAATCGAAATATCGCGTAGTCTGCCATGGGACAAGGCGACCATTAGATGTAATGTTTGTTGGGCTCAGAGACTGATTCACAGTGTAATTAAATGATGCCAATGTGTGGCAATGATGGCTTTTCTTCCTTCAACGTTTTCAGCTTCAACTTTCTCGGCACCGAAATCATCACGCGTGTATAGTAAAAATTACTGTGCATGCGTTGAAAAATTCTCTCTTCTCCCCCGTTTTCTTTCAATTTTCAATAGTGCATGGGGCCCACGGCTGGACTCCACAATTCTCCCCCTCCAGCAGATGGGAAAATAATCTGGGAGTAATCATCTAGGATCCATGCCGATCATCTTCGCACAAAGTCGAAACTTATCTCGTACTACAACTTTCTTCATGCAATAACCTTGCATTTCTCAAGCATTTAATGGTGCTAATTAGAAAGCATCATTCAGAAGCCTCATCACTTGGCTAAATATACCCTCTTCACTTGTACCGCCGATATTCGGGACACGCCGCCTGGTCTCCACTTTGCCAGGAGGACTTTCGACACAAGGGACCCATCACATAGATCCAACAAACACCATGCCATCTATACTTGATCTAAACCAGTTGATCCAAACCATCAGCTCCTTTCTAGCTTCCTCCAAATCACCATGGAGAAACGCGGTCTTCGCGTCTAACTGCTCAAGCTCCAAATCCAAGCTAGCCGTCAATCCGAGAATCACTCGAATAGAACTCATTTTGACAACTGGAGAGAAAATCTCGTCAAAATCTATCCCTCGCTTTTGACCAAAGCCTTTTACAACCAAGCTAGCCTTGTACTTCACTAGCTTGTTACCATATTTCTTCAGCTTGAACACCCATTTGTTCTTCAAGGCTTTCTTGCCTTCAAGGAGTTTTACCAGCTCATAAGTATTGTTCTTCTACAAGGAATTCATCTCTTCTTGCATGGCTTTGATCCACTGAATTTTATCCTTATGAGTTTGAACTTCTTCAAAACTCTCCGGCTTCCCCTCATCAGTGAGAAGGATATATTCCGATCTGGGGTACTTCTTGGATAGTTGTGGCACTCTATTAGATCTTCTAAGTTGTGGTGTTTGAGTTTGCTCCCCCTGCTCAACATCTCCTCCATCTCCAGCATCCTCAATTGCTGGCTCATCATTAACCCCATGATCTTGGACCTCCCCCTACTGTGGCATTTTCTTTAGAAAGAGAGACTGGTGTAAAATCAACTTTACCACCAGCTTCATCATTTTTCTCTGGAACAGCAGAATCCGACATAGTTTCTTGCTCATGAAACACTACGTCTCTGCTTCTAATAATCTTCTTATTTTCCGGATCCCATAGCCTATAGCCAAATTCCTCATCTCCATATCCCATAAATATGCAAGGAATAGCTCTATCATCAAGCTTCTGTCTCTGTTCCTTACTTACGTGAGCAAAGGCTTTGCATCCAAACACCTTCAGATGAGAGTAACTAACATCATGTCCGGACCATACTCTCTCCGGAATATCAAAGCCCAAAGGAACAGACGGAGATCTGTTAATCAGGTAGCACACCGTTTGAATAGCTTCACCCCAGAATGGCTTAGGCAGTTTAGCCATTCTCAACATACATCTGACTTTCTCCATAATGGCTCTGTTGATTCTTTCGGCTACACCATTATGCTGTGGGGTGCCAGGAATCGTCTTCTCATGTCTGATGCCATGTTCAGAGCAATAGTTCTTGAATTCATGGGAAGTGTACTCTCCCCCATTGTCACTGCGAAGACACTTCAAAGGTTTCCCAGTTTCTCTCTCCACCATGGCATGAAACCTCTTAAAGAATTGAAACACCTGGTGCTTCCTCTTTAGGAAATACACCCACACTTTCCGTGAGGCATCATCAATAAACGTCACAAAATATCTGCTACCACCCAGAGTCTCCACCTCCATGGGACCGCATATATCAGAGTAAACCATATCCAAAATATTCTTCTTCAGCTTTAACTTTTTATTAAAAGATACTCTATGATGCTTGCCAAATAAACAATGATCACAAGGATTTAACTTTGTACTTTTGGCATAAGGAATGAGGGATTTCTGAGCCAAAATCTGCAATCCTTTTTCACTTATATGAGCCAGTCTTTTATGCCACAAATTTGGTGAAGCATCATCTTCAACTGCATTCAATCCTCCAATCTGCTTAACTTGAGTCTTGTACAAAGTGTTGTACACTTCTCCTCTGGCAATCACCATCATCGAACCTCTGGAGAGCTTCCACTTGCCATCACCAAAGTTACTATGATATCCGGCTAGATCCAGAGCATGCACGGAGATTAGATTCAGGCTTAAATCCGGCACATGTCGCACGTTCTTCAATGTCAGTGTACATCCTATATTTGTTTGAATGCACACATCACCAATCCCCACAATGTTAGAATTACTTTTATTGCCCATATTCACTTTGCCAAAGTCTCCTTCTTTGTACAAAGTAAAGAATTTCTTATTGGGAGTGCCATGATATGAAGCTGCTGAGTCAATGGTCCATTCAACACATAAATCAGCAACATGGCATTCTTCATCTACAAAAGAAAGCACCACCACTTCCCCGTTTACCACAGGGGTTGTAGTATTTTCATCATCAGCCATGTCCTGACTTCTCCGATTTTTATTGCCTCTATTCTTCTAAGCCTTATAATTCCTTTTGATATGCCCTTCTTCGTCACAATGGTAACATTTAAACCTTCTTCTTGACTGGGACTGCGATCGATCCTTTCGTTTTCTGGACCGTCCTCTCCTCTTACTTCTCCCCCTGTTCTCTGTGACAAGGGCCTGGGAATTATCAGTTCCCACCAAGTATTTTCTTCTGGTTTCTTCATTGAATATACTGTCTTTGACTTGGACTAAAGACAGTTTTCCACTTGAAGCAGAGTTGCTCAGTGACACCACCAAGGTCTCCCAGCTATCCGGCAAAGAACTGAAAAGTAATAGTACCTGTAACTCATCATCCAGCACTATCTGCATGGTGCTTAACTGATTCACCATATCTTGGAAGTCACTCAAGTGCTCAGCAACAGACCTTCCATCTTTGTACTTGAGATTCACTAGCTTTCTGATTGCGAAAGCTTTATTCTGTGCAGTCTTTCTCTCATAGAGATCTTCTAACTTCTTCCATAGAGTATGTGCATTCGTCTCTGTGGCCACATGGTGGAATACACTGATATCCACCCACTGCCTAATTAACCCAATGGCCTTCCGGTGCATCTTTTTCCAATTTTCTTCTGACACTTCTGCTGGCCTTGCATCTCCCTTCTCTATAGGATCATACAAATCTTTATAGAAAAGTATATCCTCCATCTTTGGCTTCCAGATGGAGTAATTTGCTGCTGTTAGCTTGATCATGGTACCCATATTCTCTTCCATTTAATTTACACAGCACAATCCTGAGCTCTATCCCACTTCTGACACCAAATGGCTCTTCAAGTACCAGGGAGAAATTCTTTTCTGATGTGGAAGATCAGATTAAACTGCAACCACAGAGCATATAAAGAATAAATCCCACCGTACCAAAGCTCTAATACCACTTGTTGGGCTCAGAGGCTAATTCACAGTGTAATTAAATAATACCAATGTGTGGCAATGATGGCTTTTCTTCCTTCAACGTTTTCAGCTTCAACTTTTTCGGCACCGAAATCATCACGCGTGCATAGTAAAAATTACTGTACATGCGTTGAAAAATTCTCTCTTCTCCCCCTTTTCTTTCAATTTTCAATAGTGCATGAGGCCCACGGCTGGACTCCACAATGTTCAGTATATTGCTAATGATATTCTTATCAAAATAATTTTTTTTCTTCTCATAACGGTTGATATATTTAAGTAACTAAGTAAATTTGCAGTACATAAATTTCTCCATCATCAATGCTAATTTAAGTGATATAGCCTTTATTTTTCTTAAGTAAGGTGACTCAACTATTGTAAGTGAAAAAAATTAATCCTAAGAGAACTTTATTCTTATAATAGATGAACCTAACTCAAATCAAATTAATTAAAATTCAATGCATCACTAGATGATTTAAAAAAAGAATTTCTCGTTAAAATTAGAAATTGGGTTATTTTCTCTTAAATAAAGGAATCAAAAGTAGTGAACTTTTAAACATATTATACACACGCTATATATATATATATACACGCGGGCGCATGCGGTGCATCAAAAACTTAATAAACTTATCCTTCACAACAAAATTTACTACTTATAATTCTTTAAAGAGCAGATTAAAACGTTAATTGTGGCCTGACTTTTTCGGTTTATCCTCTTCATGTCCCTGTTTAGTGGCGGAGGAGTCAAGGGCAAAGGAGGGCAGCTTCCTCCCAAGATTTATTATTATTATTATTATATAAGAGTGGCTATTACCACTCTTATGCATCTAATACCACACTTCCTATTGACTACACATTTTTACTCTATTTCTCAAATACCCCCAAGCTTTTTTAATAGTTTGATTTTTATTTATTTATTTTATTCTCCCAACTAAATTAACAAATCTTACGTACAACCGAAAAAAAAAAAAGCAACTTGACAAGAATTGAATTGTGAATATGACCCTATTGTGCAGTGATACAACTTGCAAATATATTAGTGTAGTGAATCAGAATTAAATAACTTGTAAATTTAATAATATTTTTTCAAGTCATACTTAATGCAAAAAAAAAGGGGCAAATGATTAGAATATGTTTCTTTCCACTTTAATCAAGTTTCTCACTATCCTTTTTTTAATATTTTTTTATATTACAAGGGCACATATCATTTGAAAACTTTTGATGATTTTTTTCTGGAATTGAAATATTGCAAGATTTGTTTTAGGCATTTTTTACTTGAAAATTTTTAAATTAAATTTGTAAGTTATTTAATTTTGTTTCACTATACTAGTATATGTGCAAGTTATATCATTGCACAGTAGGAGTGTATTTACAATGCTAGTTCTTGTCAAGTAGTTGTTTTCTTTTTATTGTACATAAGATTTCTTAATTTAGTTGGGAGAATAAAATAAATAAAAAAATCAAACTATCTTGGGGCATTTGAGGAATAGTATAAAAATGTACAATTAATCGGGAGTGGTATTAGACATATGTGAGCCACTCCCTCATTATATATACATATACATAATATTTTGTTCCTTAAAAAATATAATATAAATAATTATTGAGACCACTAAGAAAATAATATGTCATGTTATATGGGAGAGAAAATTTATTGATACATAAAAAGTGTAAAACTTTTGTTTATAAAAAAAGTAATTTTTTTTATTCATTTCATGTACATATTAATATTTAAATTTAATTTGTATACGCTAACATTGTAAAAAATTTTAACACAATCATTTAGTTAAAAATATTCAATTTTCAAGACCTTTAAAGTAATAGGATAAGATTCAATTATATTTATTAATGTGATAATATAATATTATTAAATATCATTGTAAATTTTCATTACGCTATCCGTATATTTAATTAAATCCTTAATATTTAAAATTTTGTTTGATATATATTTGCCCCTCTAAACTTTTAAGTCATTTTCTGCCGGTGTCTTTTTTTAATAGCCTCTTAACATACTCGATCCCACTTTTTAACACACCAAAGAAGCATTATGTTTCTTCCCATTATTTATGATAAAAGACAATCATTCATGATGGCAACTTACTTACACGTAACATTTATTTAGCTACCAAACAGGACAGCAATTATTATTATAGTTGGTGATTTGATTTAACCTCGGTTGGATTAATTAGGTTTGAGATTCACTATGCCCGTACAAATCTGAAAAGAGAATTAGGATAATGTAACTTACAAGTTACAAGCCAGCAAGCATCTTATGGACGCCAGGAAAATGAAGGGACCCAGTTCCAAACACGTACCATTATTCAAGAGAATAAATATGTGAGGAAAGGAAGGAGAGTACATAATTATAATTACTGGCTAATCACCTTTTTTTTTTTTTGAGTTATTAGTTTATTACCAGTTATTTTGTCTCAGCCTCGAAGTAAGTTTTTTTTCTAACCATTTGAAAATATAAAATCTAACCTCCTTGCCAGTATAAAAATTAGGATAGAAGTATAAAAAGTTAAGTAAAAACCTTCATGGTCCAACAAAACAATCCAACCCGAATGAGGAGGTGCAACATTTTTCAGAGCATATGAAGGGATAGGAGAGGGTTAAAGTCTTAAAGATAGGAGTACTCAGTAAAAAGTGTAAGCGATAAACGATACTGTAGGCTCATCCACCATAACATGCTGTATAACTATCAATCGATTATGTAAGAGTTATGTATAGTTATCTTCTGTCCTAATTTGGAGTCTCATTTTCTATTTACCAACCAAAAAGCAACATATATGAGTTATGGATAACTATTAAAAGTAGATTTTGAAAATATTCCAAAGTTATTTTATATAACGATACATGAATGGAATATAAAATGAGACGGAAGATCTCAATCCATAACTATCAACTGGCTACGCATGGTTCATATTTTCCCTTTTTCCGATGACTAACCACCATACATCAGTTTGTCAAACACAATCCTGTCTAGCACAGCCCAAAAGTTAAACATTTGTAATTTTATTGAACTAAGCACAAATAAAAGAAGCGTGCTAAAAGTTTTTCTCACCGGTGCCTTTTAATTATCTACAACTAAAAATTAATTACATCTTTCACTATCTTAAATTATTAAGATATAAAAAATTATGATTCAATTACATTCGTTAAATATAAATTAAAGAGCGTTGGTATACCTGGAGATACATTAAAAAAAATCCCTATCTAATATTAAATAAAATATTGATAATAAATAACATCAAATCAAGAATTAGTCCATACTCATAAAAAAATCCTTTAATCCTTTCCTCATAAAAGAAAAATATAAAGAAAGAAAACACCACGTAAATTCAAATTGTTTGTGGATTGGAATGTGTTGGATCAAGTGCTAATTAAACCAACAATCTCCAGCTAGTCCTACCCAAGACCCTAGTGCTAGTAAGGGGATTCAAACTACGAAATTGTTTTAATATTATTTATTGAATCAAATGTTTATCACCAAATTAAAAACTATAATTATTAACAATGATGTAATCTTAGAGAATGTTTACTTTCAGTTTTTATTTTTTAGTTTTTCAAAATTTATAAAGAGAAAATTTAAAATAAAAATTAAAAATTGTAAACAAATAGTTTCTTAATTTTTTAAATTTTTTTAAAATCACGTCTAATTTAAAGGGATAATAGTACCCATTATAAATATCTATGAGCTGGGGTGTTAAGCGTGTCAAATACCAAGGGAGAGACTGGAAAAATTAACCCAAGGGAAGCCCCACTTATTGAAAGTACGAAAGTTTTCATAAACGACAGAGCATAGAGGGTAGTACATGTATCTATGAGATGAATGCACCGTCATTCGGTGCAACCCAATGCTGAGAGAGTGCATTTCCCACGTGTGTGCTAAGGAAAGGACCGGGTCCATGCGGCAGACAGAGTTTCATGTTTTGTCCCCACAAATCATGACGTGGCACTTCCTAGTCACTGCATAGGATTCTCTTCTCCGCCCTCAAAATGCAACGCATGCGGTCATTCACACAGTGCCCACAAACACAAACACATGTACATTTGACCCATAAAATTAAAGAGTTTGAATATTCCCATAACGAAAAATAAAATAAAATGTCATATGATATTATTTATTTATTAGTATAATATTCCTTTTCGATGGGAAAATCATGCCACGAGAAAATATAAATACATTATAAATTGTTGTTACTATTATTATTTTTGATTGTTAGTGAAACACCAATTACCTACTTCTGAGGCTTAATTAGATGCTTCACACATAATAGCCAGTAACCTCAAATGTCCCTATTAGAAAAATCATGTCTTAGAATTTGTTATTAATTTTAAGATAAAAAATATATCCTTGTTATAATTAATTATATATTATTGTATTAATAAAACATTTGATTTATATATATTTCTTTTAAAAATTTCATATAATAATATATCAAAATTAATCTATAAACAAAAGTATAATTTATGGGTACATAATAATATTATACACATTAGATCAACATTAAAAATTACTAAATATAGTATAAATTAATTGAATACCATAAGGTGCGTATAACATAATTATATAGATCAATAAGTTAAAATTAAATATTTAATAAATTTTTTAAGTTGGTTGAACATCGCCTAAAGATATTATTACAAAAACGTAGGTCCCTAGGTATATATACTTATATGGTACCTTGAAAATATTTTTTTCTCATTTATAAGCTACTATATTGGCACCACGCGTCGCGGCATGCGAAATAATGGGTTTTGTTGTTACTGTTGTTTGTAGTGTCTGCTCATTTCTGAGGTTATGGTCAAACATTTTTTATTTATTCAACTATAAAAAAATACATATATACTTGGATGCACCGAATAGTACAAAATACGAATACGACAGATCGTATAATAATATATTGAAATAGGTCACTCCCACAGCAGACAAGAAAATCTTTCGACTTTTTATATCATAATAAGCTCCCACAGAGACAAAAGCCGCACTCGATCGAAACCTTCTAGGCTTTTTAACACGGACATAGAAAAACAACACCCAACATCAGCTGCTCAAACTATAATACACATCGGTTCTCTTCATGTAGCCATGAAATTGTTGTGGATATATTTCATTCCACATATAATCCGAAGATATGGAAAGTCTAGACGAGGGGAAAACTCATCTTTGATCTTGCAACTTATATATTAAAATGGTGATTGTTCACGTAAATTTGTTGTTAGTGAAAATCCTTAATACGGATGAAAATATAATCTATTTTCAAATTATGTCTCATTTTTTGTCTCCAATTATTTATTGTCACATGAAAATATAATAATTAAAATAGATTTAAAAATTTATAAGTTACAAAATATATTTTTACATATTAGTAGATGATTTTGGGGACTGATGAGAAGGGTACACTATTGACACATATTCATTTGTTGAAAAAACAAATGCTTCTTCGTAAATTAAATTTAAAATGTGTGCATTGGGTTGGATTGTGTTAGCTAGGTTGAGAATTGAGTACTTATGGATGTGACGAATAATGTCGCCTCGGCATGTTACACCATACTGACAGATATTGCAACTGCATGCATCACTACTGTTACGGCGACACCATTTGTTCAATTTGGTAAACCCACAAAAAACAAAGAAATAAAACACGTCCTTAATTGGATTCATGTTAGCGACTACCTTGTGGATTTTTCAGTGCAAATTATGGTGAATATATAAATAGGTGTATGCTCGAATCCAATGTTGGGCTTTAATTTGCTTAACCAATCATTGAAGTAAACGAAACGTCGTGGAGGGTTCTTCTTGGATCCTAATTACCCGACAAGATCCTTGGCAACATATACAGTGATAACCTCAACTTGATACTATATGTTTCTATAATATAATGAATATTTGTCTCAGACAGGGTAATTCTAGTTTTTGTTACTCAACATTCCAGTTTATAGCAAGTTGGATCGCAATTGGCACTCAAAAGTGTCATCTCTTTTACTGGAATAGGTGAAAGGATTTTCAGTTTGAATAATGTTACACATCTGAATATATATATATAGAGTGTTTGATAGAAATTATAGTAATTTTTAGATTAAATTAAATAAAATGATATGGTCAATTAGTTTATATAAATATTAATAATTATAATATATTATTTTGGATATAAAATCCTGATAAAATTTTTAATTGCTTAGCATTTGTTTTTTAACTACTAGTCATACGCTCATGTCCACTTTTATTTCTTTAATTGGTACGGTCAGTTACGATAACTTTTCTAAAGATCAATTATGATTTATTTGAATATCTTTCTTTCTTTCATTTCCAATTTGAAATTTTCATTTTTTATGATCCAATTTGACATTTTCCGCTCAGTAAAGATGGTAGATATAGCAGTCAATGTTCCTTGACGTAACGTCTTAAACTTCTATCAATAATAATAATAATAAAAAAAAGGTAGTAAATATAACTATCTTTGATAATTTCTTCATTTATTTTTTATCCAAAGGTGATTGTTTATGCTACAAGTGGACCAAAACTTTAGGCAAACTTTACTGTTAATGTTTAAAGTTCAAAATTTTGGAGAGGACTTTATCTAATGACTAGCACGTTAGTTTTTTGGAAAAAACATAGAAGTATTTTCATAAGAAAATTTTAAGATGGAACTTTTTATTATTATTATTATTTTCGTCAAAGAACGAAGAAGTATGGCTAGGCGACAGCCTTTTAGCTTATTTTGTCAAACAAAAATATGAAACATTAAAATACCTACGCCCAAATCAAACCCTAAGCCTAAAGCAATGGGCTGAAAAACTAGGTTGGGAATCGGCTTGTTGAAATCCAAAGAGTCATCGTACATTGTGGACCGGAAAAAATAGACAACCATTTTTTTCACCTTAAAATTGTTGACCATATAAAAAACATAAGAGCACTGATTAAGGAGTAAAAAATGAAAATGTTTATATTGAAAAAGTGAGATTTTATGTTTTTAAAGTATTGCATTCATGAAAAAGTTTTGAAACTTAACAGTTAGCAAAACCCAAAACATAAATACACAATAAGAGTACATTGTTGACCATAAATAAGAGTACAAAAGTTTTCATGGATGAACTTTTATGTAATTTTATACTTGGAGTTTATTTTAAAATTTTCCACCTCATTTTTATCTTTAATCAAGCATAGCCCAAATCGTCAAAAAATTGATCCATTTTTCCAATTCAAGCGTCCATTTATTTATTTCTTTATAAACACAAGTTGATGTAAAAGGGTTAAGAAAAAACAAGGCAATATACGGTGCTATAAAATCAGGTATAAATCGAAAGAATTGTGGCCATGTTGATATCCCCTTACGCTACACTTTGTCAAAAACCAAATCTACTCTCTCTTCCACGTGTAAATGTCTTCCTGCCTTAGAAGAGCCATGCTGAATTATTGGGTTTTTACATTTTTTATTTTTTCATTCAAATAGTGGGCCTATGCAAGGGCTCTACATTCAGACTAAATGGATTTTTTCTCATTGCAAGGTTCTTTGAATAGGGAGTGAGCCACGTATAACATCAACACACACCACTTTTTTCAGCCTCATCTTTTCTTTTCTTTTTTCTTCCAAAATGGGTGCCTGAGCCCATTTCTCTCGACTCACACCACTTGGTTACTGTTGTTCAACACCACTTTGTCTCTTATCTAGCCTCCACTTTCCCAAATGGTGTAATGGAACCCTAGCCTCAATAGGTCATATTGAGTCTCGATTTCTGCTGTGTTGTTTATCCGCCACCGACCCACCGCTTCCATACCTGGAGGAGGCCTGGCACATCACCTCTTCATATCTAATTCCCATATCCTTTCTGTTTTATGGATTTCGATTTTACCATAGCATTTTTTCTTTGCTGTTTTTTCTGGATCTGATATGGATATGTGAAAGTCCATATTTTTATTTTCTTTTATCGGATCTTTACCCGTTTCAATCTAGATCTGAAAATCTCTCTCGGTTCTGCACCAAAGCCTAGGCTCCTCATTGCTTTTCTCATGTTCAGCTAGGTTAATAGCAAATGCAGAGAGAGAGAGGGGCATGAAAATTTATTATCCCAACACAAAAAATATTTTTTTTTAAAGATAACCATATTTGATCGATTTCCCCTATGTTTGTACTTACTGTTTTTTATTTTTCAAACAGGTTACAATTGGTATGTTTTGCTTGGATCTGAATGTTTTGGTGTTTTGAAACAAGCAATTTTTTGCTAATAAATACTTTTCCTTCATCGCTCTTTCTCGGTATGGAGAAAATCTGAATGTTTTTGGTGTTTTAAAAATAACTATTTTGTTTCGTTATTTTTTGGTTTTTTTTGGGGGGGGTAATCTCTTTACGGGTACTGTTTTCAAGATGTTCATCCCTTTCATTTGTGTTATGACAGGGATACAGCTGGACAGGAAAGATTTAGAAGTCTTATTCCAAGCTACATTAGGGACTCATCTGTAGCTGTTATTGTATATGATGTTGCAAGTATGTCATTTGGGATTTGTTTTCTCATCACTTTTTGTTGTTACTGCCCACTATTTTATATTTTTATTCCATATTGCAATGCACAGCTTTTGCCTCTTACAGTATAGCTAATCAACTCAAATCAGATTTTGCCTCTTAGACTATAAAAGGCAGATTCATAAATTAGTCTATGTTATTTTTATTTATTCCAATATTACTCTGTCATTATTCTCATATACCACATATTATGGTATTCTCTTTATATTATCTTAAAATAATTGTATTTGATTTATGGTTGTTTTGTTGTGATCCATATTGTCCTAAACTCCTAACTCATACTTTGACATATACTGATTTATGGTGCAATATTTTTCTTTTAGGAGTGTCATTGCTAATATTTTTCTTTTATGGGGCAAATATTGATTACTGTGCAACGCTTGACTTGATCCGTGTTTTTTATTGATGGAGTTTGTGACTTTGTGGCTTAGAGTTTGCATTTTGAGCGAGTTTAATATATGAATATCATCACTTCTGCTTCAATATATGTATCTGCTTTGAAATGCATGTGTCGGAACTCTGAAGAAGCTATCCGGCCAACTCTCCAGCTAGAGCCTAGCTAGGAGCATAATCCCAATTTTTAAAATTTTCCTGGCACCAACACACTAGGTATTATTTTTTCCACATCCTTCTTTTTTAAAGTCCAGTGAAAGAACTAAACTTGGTTACTCATCCTATTTTCTTTAATTAACTAATCAGTATCTTATGGTCAGGAATAAGCTTGAGCAAAAGCCTAATCATTTCCTGCTTGTATTTTGACAGGTTGTCTTCTCGCATGCTTGATCGTTTCCAATTCTAGAAAGTGTTTATAGAAAAAGACAAATTATTTGACAATCTCATCTCTAGCCTTTTCCTCCACGCCTGGCAAGGGGGATGAAGTAAAAACAAACGGTTAGATTATCCTCTATGGTGATCTCTCACAGATCTGGCTTATAATGGTTTAGACAAGAATTTAATTTTCATATATTATTATTTGTATTAAATCATATATGACTATATTAATAAAGCAAAATGCTCTCGCATGACAAGTGATTCCACGAATGCACTTATAAACAAGTCACATCATTGATTTTAATTTTGTCTTTTATTATTTTAATAGTTATTTGTTGGGATTCAAAACTACCACCGTTTGATTTAATTAGTATTCATGTAGTTTGATGAAATAACTTTAGTCACGTATAGAATGATGATATTAAACTATTTTATACTCACAATGTGTTAAAATTAATCTATTAGATGTACTTGGTTATGAGATAAAAATGAAATATAAAGTGTCAAGAATTAGTTTTGTATACAAGATTATACATGAATTTCATTGTGAAATTTTTACCTTTATTTTTATACATGAATTCCACTTTGTCTATGTTTTGCAATGACCATCAACAAGAGTCAAGGACAAACTCTATCCCATGTGGGATTATTTCTACCACGTCCAGTTTTTTCGCACGGTCAGTTATATGTTGCTATATCAAGGGTGAGATACAGAAAAGGCCTAAAAATCCTGATTTGTGATGAGGATGATCGACCTACAAGAACCACAAGAAATGTTGTTTATCTTGAGATATTTAACAATGTATAAGATTTGCTGTGTTTGTGTATTGATTGGTGGTTTATGTACAATATATGCAAGTTTATGATGATGTATTTTCAAAACACTATAATTATTGTTTTGCTCAAGTTGAGTAGTCCGTACTTGTGTGAAGTATTATAAAATGAAGTCAATTTATTGTTAACTCAAAATTATATTACTTGAAAAATTATTGTTTAATGTCTATAATCAGTTATATAATTATATTAATTTGAAACATTTATATAAAATAATAACTAATTATCTCACATATTTCCAATATTATTATAATAATAATATATAAATATTTGTATAAAAAATTTATAATACTAATATAATAAAATTATTTTTAAAAAAACAATTCAATATCTATGAATTAGAGTTAGAAATTAATCTTCTATCTCCATTCTCTATCTTCACCCTTTCTTCTACTATATTATGAATTCAAGTATGTTCATATACATTTTTAGTATTTGATTTTGTCCCCACCCTAACGTGTAAAGTATCGTATAAATTCTTTTCCTTCCAATTTGATAAAAATTGGTGCATTCCATATTCTCATATCTCTATTTCATTAACAATATGTATCCATATTATTTCTAACCAATCATGCAAGACATATATAATTGAGTATATAATTTTTTTCATTTTTAATTGGTAGAAGTAGGTGATTCTTAATACGTATATTTAATTTATTAACAATATATGTCCATATTATTTCTAATCAAATAGTCATGACATGTATAAGTGAATGATTTTGATACAAGAATCGTGCGTAGCACCACTAGTTCATCAACAGAGAAGTTGATAAAGATTGTGGCATCTAATTATTAATCCTATCAAATATCTTGAAGAGGGCAAGTTGATAATAGTTCCACACGTTCCTGCCTCTCTCTCTCTCTCTCTCTCTCTCTCTCACTCTCTCTCTCTCCACTTTTTGTAAAAGAAAAGATTGCAACTTTAGAGCCCAATGATCCAGTCCAATAACTAAGATACCACCGCCTTTGAAAAACTCAATCCAAACTTTCAAAGGGTTTCTGACAAAAACCAAGGGGGTTTATCTACTTTGAAGGACACTGGAGGCCTAGCCCAAATTTTAAGTGCCAACCAATGGGCTTAAGATGAAAAAGAAATTGAGGGCAAGAGGAATGAGACAAGCTTTTCTATATTTGGTTCATTGCAAACGAATTGGGGGATAGCCACAAAAATGCTATATTAATACTCAAAAGTGAATCTCAAATTAGAACACTCAATTTATTACTATTGGATGTGATAATGACCTCAACTTTCTCTATTTATCTATTATATCTAAAGATGATTGAGTGAATATCTCAATTAAATATTTACTTTTGAGCGTTAAAATAGCAATGTTCAGAATACTCCCATGGTTGATGCAACTTGCTGACTTAAGATTCCATGCTTTTTAAACCAGATTTTTCAAATACTTAATAATTAATAAATTGAAAAACGAAATAAAAAATAACTACAAAGTTATACTAAATAGAAATTAAAGCTAAGCAGCGCAAAGAAAAATAGAAATTAAAACTAAGTTAAAAGAAACAATTGATCCTTTTAGACCTATAAGGCTAATGATCCATATGAGTCAACTCCATCTCACTACAACCGATGGTTTGATTGCATCTTCCACTTTGCAAGAGAGCATAGTGTTGTCGCAGATACCAGGAAGGACAAAATATATACAATGAATAATACATTAAATTAACTTAGTGAAAAAAAGAAGAAGTGAAAATGCTTCAGCAAATAAGACACGTGAAGGCACGTGAGCTAATCTTAAAGGCCCCGCCGTGCCTCGCTTTAGGCTTTATCTCTTAACCCAAAATAAAAATAAATAAATAAAGGAAAAAAAAAACGTGTATATCATGGGAACCCATGTGGATAGCTGGGGAATAGATTTTTTCATATATAAATTACACTGCTCCACACTTTTTATTTAGAGAAGTATTATTTACAATTATATTTATGGGATAATATGTTAACACAATTCTATTTATTAGTAGATGAGATATAGACCTCATTTAGTATGGAACTCATATTTTATTTAATCATAGATGAAAATATATTGACATGATATTTCATAAAGTGTGAGTACAGTAACACTACTCTTTGATTTATTTATATGTATTTTTCTATTTATTTTAAAATTTAAAAATAAAACGTGTTGATTAAAATAAGACACCTTCATATATGAATTAAAGAATGATGTTATTTAAATATTTAAAAAATAAATATATTGAGATACTCTTCTAATAATTATTAGATGTAATATGATAAATAAAATATGTATAATTTATTATCATATTTAATAATTATTAAATAAATATATTAATAAATATTTATTTTTTAAGTGTTTAAATAGTAATTTTATAAATTAAATTCATACATGAGAGCATCAAACACCCGGGTAGGGGTGTGTTATGATTTCGATTTTGTTATTTCAATACCCCATATTTTCAAACATTTAAATATCTCACTCACAAATATACATGAGTTTCATCATTTATTTTTTTTAACTTATTCCTTTTTTATTACTCTTCTCAGGATTCATATAGATATCTACACCTGTATGAGTGTCAAATAGCATTTTCCTATGACTTCTGACTGAATCGATGAGAACCCTGTAGATAAATTACATACACAGTACACTTTACTGAACATGTCAGTGACCATATAGAGTCAGACTTCAATACTCTATCGTCTCGTACATTTTTAATAGAAAAACACTTTTGTTATCAAGTATATTATATAAAAATAAAAATTTTAAAATTCTATTAATATGAATATTTTAAAGTTATGTAGCAGCTAAAGTTCTTTTGACATAATATTAAAAAGTATTAGCTTGGGTTATTTTACAAGCGTTAAACTTTAATTTTAAGATAGTTTATTTTAACAAATTCAATTAAATTATTCTATGATTTTTAAAGTAATAAAGTGAGAGATAAACATATTTTATTAATATGATAATATGTAATTAAATGATTGTATAAATAAATTTATAATTTTAATGTATTAAAATTAGACTCTATATGTATATATTATTTTTACAAAGATAGCAAAGTATCTTCAGATTTAAAACAGGACACATTGGATCAACTGCATTAAACTTTATTTGGATTATTAGTACTTATCTACGCTATTGATTCAAACACCGACCACAAAAAAAAAAAGGTTCCAACAGTGCTTAAGATTTGAGAATTGAGAGACTTCAACATTGTTTTTCACAAGCTTTATAGTATTATTGTAAATGATAGAGAAACGATGCATTAGTAAACAGGAAGTCTGACTCGAGAGGAGAAATCTTGAGAGAAGCAGATTGCCATAAACATGTTTCTCTCTCCTTGGTTTTGGTAAATATAAATTCATATATACGGCATAGAAAAGAAACCAAAAAATGAAGAAAGAGAAATGTTATTTTAATTTATATTTTATGGAACATTGTTTCAAGAGAGTCACATTTATTATTAAATAAAATTTAAAATTTAAAATAAAATTTATATTCAATTTAAAAATTAATAAAAATATATCGAATATCAGTCAAAGCCATGAAAAGCAAAGAAAGGGAAAGACTAACAAACAAAAGCCACATTTATGGAGTCGCAAGACAAATCTATGCCCAACAGATTTGTTCATGCCGTGTTGCACCCTTACTGACTGACACAAGTCAACAACTTCATCAGGAACAGATGTTGTATCTTCTCCCCAAATGATGAAAACATGGGAATCGTATCCATCACATTGAGGGTCTCTTAAGGTTCGAATGGATATATAATTGTCAATTTTAGTTTGCTTATCTTAAACCTTGATTTGAAGTTTTATAATAGGAGAATTTTTATCCGAGACATTGGTTTAAAGTTTCTCAAAAAAAAAAAAAAAAATTCCCTTGTTAATACCTTTTCACCCAACTTTAGTTTCTTTTTCTGCTTTACAAATAAATTAAAACAAAATTGTTGGAAATTTTGATGTATTAAATACATCAAAACACATAAAAGTATTTTGATAATAAGTATCTTGACTAAGGAGCTAAAGGTATTTTTATTTTTTCTTAATTAAAGAATACATTTTTAAAATTTTCAATATATTCGGTGAACACTTAGAAAACTTTCATTATGCTTTCAAACACACGAAAAAAGAAAACTTTCATTTTATTTTTTGGTAAACTAAATTGATTTCCCCTGAAATTAGTTAAATTATACGTCGATTTAATTTGTTATTCATACATTGACATTATGTGAAGGAAAGTGTCATTTTTACGGAATGCTCAAAGGTACGTTGTAAAATGTACAAAAGCATGATATTGAGTGTATATATCAATAATCTCAAGAGAAATCAATGTATAATTTTACAAAATTAAATGTTATCATGTATAATATTGTGTAATATCAAGGAAGTTGAGTATAATTTTTTTCTCTATTCTTTTTTTTTTTTTGGTCTCTAAGGGTATTCTTATAGCTGGCAACTATAGGATTAATCCCACGTTTCATCAGCCAGCACACTAAATGGTAGGGGACTAGACAAGGAGTTTTTTTCATTCACAAGAGTTGAGATTCGAATCCCAACCATTTACTTAAGGAATGAAGTGTTGAACCACTACGAGAACCCAGCTTGGTTCTCGTTTGCAAAAACTAAACAAAAATGGTTTTTTTTCTTCTTGTTTTTGTTTTTGCCAGTAGCCTATTACTTGAAACACGCATTTGCAAAAACTAAACAAAAATGGTTTTTTTCTCCTGTTTTTGTTTTTGCCAGTAGCCTATTACTCAGTGCCGTTTCAAAAGAAAGTAGACAGACAAACGCACTGCAGGCTCTTAACTCTGTTGTCGAAACATTTTTCTATAAAAAAATATTATTTATACTTATAAAATATAAAATATCATATCAATTTATATTTTATTTATATATTTATAGAATATAAAATATTAAATTTATTTATATTTTATTTAAATATGATTCATATTTAATTAAATAATAAATAAAATATAAGTAAATATAATGCCATATAAATAATATTACGATTATCGAAGATGTAGCCTTTTCCCTCTCAAATGTCTTGTCTGCCAAATTGATATGTCTTTTTCTGCATTGCAGTGGTTTCAGAACAAACTTTGCAGGCTTTGCTGTCTGAGTCTCCACTCTCTCCTCTATCTTCTGTCTGTCAGCCACAGGGATATTTTCCAAAAAGATACTTAAAAAGATAAAATACATTTTTATGTTTTATTATTTGGTTCTGATTTTTTAATGTTTTATTATAATTATATCTTTTTCATCTCACAAAGAATAATGAATTGTTAATTCTTTTTCACAAAGTGTACACTTTTAAGACTACATAGCTTTCACATTCTATAATAATGCTTGGAATAAGTTTATTCTCGGGAGAAAATACTTATATGCACTTGGAGTATTTTTCTCTTGTGTTAAGTAAATTTTAATCATTAGATATAAGAAAGTATAAAAGAGAAAATATATTAAAAAAGTATGTTAGTGGTTTAAATATCATGTGCAAGAACATTGTAGAACAACTCATTTTTTGATATTAAATGCAGTTTAAAAAAAAAATTAAAACATTACCCTCTAGTTACTATTAATGATAACATTATATTATATTTATATTTAATAGTAAGCACTTATTAATTTAACATATAATATCTTATAAGTTCAAATTTTCCATTTTCTGAGAAATTTTGAAAAAGTTACACCCTCATCCTTATCAATAAGTTCTCGATTCTCATCTAATGATAAAGGTTTCATCCAACCGAATTGTAATCAAAATGAAATGCCAATGAATATAAAAGTCACAAAAAGTACTCTAACATACTTCATATCCCCCTAGCCAAGTTCAATGCCTTAATTACAAAACTCTATCCTTCTCTTTCTTTTAGTTATGGACTTGCATCTGAAGCAATGTAGAAACCAGCATGAGTCAGAGCAACAACATTCTACAAAGATGCCAAGGCTTCTTCCACCTGAGCCCCATCAACAGCAACAATCACCTGCCTCAGTTCTGCCTTTGTATGTATCTGAACCAAACAGCAAAGTCAGCACCTTGTTGTCAGCATCTTCTGATTCAGCTTTGGATAGTACTACCACTACCACATTTCCCCGTAAGATTTTATATATATTCCTTGTTTTCTAATGTTTGAAGGGGGGAAAAAAAATAGAACACACACAAATGTTTGATTAAATTTTGGCCTAGATTGCTTCCTTTTCAAGCTTCATCTTACTTCTGTATTAGAGAGTTGAAATTGGTTAGTGTTTGTTGAATTGGGTAGATATTAGTGGTTAGATAGTTACTCCTATTAGTTTGTGCAAACTGGACCTCGCTGGTATAACTAATTTCTTTGATTAGTAGTAAAATTCTAATTCAGATTTTCTCTCAATTCTATCTATTATTTTCTTTGTTACCATGGATTTTCTTTTGGATTTACCTTAGTTACTTGTTCTATAATTTCTTTTTTCTTACTTCACCTATTTTTTGCTATGCTTGATAGCGGTTGGGAGCTATTTCAGCATTGCACAGTGGCAAGAGCTTGAGTTGCAGACTTTGATATTCAGGTACATGTTGGCAGGTGCTGCTGTTCCTCCTGAGCTGCTGCAACCAATCAAGAAAAGCCTTCTCCATTCCCCTATATGTTTTCTCAATCAGCCACTTCAGCATGTTCACCCTGCTTGTAAATTTCTGATTCCAATGTCCTCTAGTAGTCTAGACTTCTAGTTCCTTATTCTTTTGTTTTCCCTAAGGACGGTTTCTCCTTATTTATGCATTACAAGCTAGAAAACACTTTTTGGTGTTCATGTTAGTGTTTGTCACAATTACTTTGTTTAAGAACTTAAAAAAACCATTTTTTTGGGAGCACATATCTCATATGTTGATGTGTGACAGAATTATAGTGCAAGCGTATACTAAAGTATGTGTATATACATGATAACAATTTGACAAAAAATTTGGAGATTAATTTTGATACACTTTTATACTGTTAACTAATCATATAGTATCATATGTATGTTTTTGAGTTAGTTATTGTAAGAGCCAAACTTTTTTAATAATATGATTACATAGAATGTATGTGTAATCAACACTAAATCAATGGTTTTAAAATATTATTGGTGTTGTTGATTAATTATCATTATTATCTTTTTATGACTTTCAAAGTAATTTTAAGAGTAAAGAGTTCATATATTTACTAACATGAGTAGATTTAACAAAATTTTGGACATGTTTTTGTTGAATCCAGTGTTGCAATCAAGCTATTGGGGAAGAGCAGCCATGGATCCAGAGCCTGACCGGTGCCGGAGAACTGATGGCAAGAAGTGGCGGTGCTCAAGGGAAGCTGTGGCGGGTCAGAAGTATTGTGAGCGCCACATGCATCGTGGTAGAAACCGTTCAAGAAAGCCTGTGGAACTACCTATGGCAAGCAATGCCACTGGTGGATCTCTTGTTTCTACATCATCCTCTTATGGACGGTAACATTGAATAGTTGACAATGTTTAACATTATGATCTCAACAGTGCTGGATGCTAGAGAATAATGCCAATACTTAAAATGAGTAATTTATATATGAAAGTGTATGCCACACTATTGTCATCAATGAATTTGGAGTTATGGAAATTTTTTTTCGTCTGTGTCATTTTTATGATCACTTCAATTGAAGTGTGAACCATAGTGAGTATATGATGTAAGGAAATAGTCAGTGAGATGTTGCTTCAGAAAAAGGGTTACTCAAAAAATGAGCTTGGTCTAATAATTTGGTGGGACATCCTACTGTTTTTTTAATAACCTTTTCTTGTAAAAAACATGTTTGGTTGAAACATGAAAATAAGAGTAAAAATTATATGGATGAGTTTGATATATTATTTTATATATAAGTTCATACAGATGATTTTTATCCTCACTTTTGTCCTTTAACCAAACACATTTAAACTTGTCTTGTTTCTCATATTATTCTTTTGGCATTGGAAAGGTGACATTTTCTTCCTGTTAAATGTGATGCGCAACTAATGGGACCCTGATGAAGGCATGCTATGTCTCATATACTTTTCGATTGCTTTTTCATTAATCTGAGCTTTATCTAATATAGTTGGAAAGGAAAAACTTTAGATTATGCACAAATAATCTATAGTTGACAAATTTAGATGCCCTGGTCCTCTATATATCCACCATTTTTTTTTCTCTTTGTCTCACTTCATATAACTGTATTCATTTGATGATGATCCTAACTTGTAAATAAGCGCCAGAAGCTTCTTTTTGAGTCAAATTTTGATGTGATGCTTCCCTGGTGTTCTGTAGCCACATTTTTTTTCTGTCTAGCTTCATATAAGTGAATTCACTTGCTTGGGGATTATGCTAACTAGTTACTGGTTCCTCTATAGTTCCTATGGGATCAAGAATGATAGCAAAAGCTTGTTGGAAAACCAAGACCATGTAAATGGGGATGGCAAATCTGGTGGCCGAATCCCAAGGCCTTTCTTCAACGATTGGCTGCGATCATCGCAAGATCCTGACAACGGTGATAGCAACGCAGGCAGGATCAACTCGGCAACACATCTCTCTATGTCAAAGCCAGGAAGTACTAGCTCGGATGTGTCATTGAAATTGTTCACCGGCCATGCAGAAACCAAGAAATGGTAATGTGGAGTCACAAGAGGCTTTAATGGGAGGACCACTTGGAGAGGCACTCAGATCATCAATCTCAACTTCTTCATCACCTAAGTGTGTTCGGTGTAACAAGTAGGAAATTGACGCAGGAAATATAACTCTGATCTTGTAATAAAAGTGACAATATAACAACGAGATTTCACTAATTCTCGGTACTTAAAAGAAGAAGAAGAAATACAGAGGGAAGGGTGGAGACAATTATCAGGAAGAGGATATGAGACATTTCACAATGAAAATGAAATGCCATGAGCATCGGAACAGAACTATCATAATTACAATAACAATGACATGCTTGAATTCTTAGTGATGCATCGTGGAGTTCTGGTTTGAGCGAAAAAACTTTTCAATCTCATACCTTGTTTTTGCCATTACTCTAACAAATCCCTAGAAAACATTGTTATTAAGTAAGTGCTTGTTGAATAGAAATTTGTTTAATCACTTAACCAAAATAGAGGCTTACCAGAAGAAGTAAAAGTTAAGCAAAAAAGCAAGCACAAAATGAAAACCCCAAAATAATCCTAGTCCAAAACCCATTTCATTAAGGCATTTTATCAAAAACCTTCCTAACATCATCCAATGAACCAAAATATACATGCATATATACCAAGCTTTTTACGTGCAAATAAAGAATAACAGGGAAAGCAAAACAAAGCAGAGGAACAGATCACAAGAAGGATGAGACTAGAAAAAATACGAATGTGCGAAATCATCACCTTGTATATCTCAAGATGATTTTGAGTTGAAGTAAAATTTGAACTTCTTGACCACCACATCTTCCCTCTTTTGCTTTATAAAAAACTCAAAACAAACAAAAAATTAAACAGATGAGAAAAGAAAAGTTGGGAATGAGATTGAAAACGGAAACAATAGTTGTTTTCTTCAACAAGAATGCAGTTCGCAGATGCATACTTGTTGTTTGTGAAATCTTTTGCCATTTGATAGTGCGTAGAATGATCAAAGACTTATTTGGTTAACATTGGGAAAAGACAGTACATTAGAAAAGATTATTATTACAAACTAAAGAATAGCTATTTCAAAGAAAAAAGTTATTATTTTGTCCAGCCAAGCTAAAATATAACAAATTGAATTCATGAAATTCATTAAAGCATGAGTTACATGATAGAAAGTACTTGTCAAGTTGACATCATATAATGACTTACGCCTTTGGTAATATATGTAAAATGAATATAATTGCTTTAGAAAGAATGTATTAATCTCATAAGCAACCAAGTACAAGGTTTGAAGACAAATGGCCACTATAATAGAAAAGTATAATTCAGCCATATAACTTTGAAGCAGTAAAACGAGCATTTGCATTCTGTACAATTTACATTTAAAAGGCTAAAACTATAAAGGTCAACGAGACAAGCAAAGGGAAGCGGAATTATTCTGCTCCATTGTTTTGATAACTTGGGCTCCATCTCATCCTTCCCAAATTAAGGGAAAGAAATTTTAAAAGAGTTGATAGAATTGGATGGAATGGAGTGGTCCATCCATTTCCACTCCATTCCATCAAAATTTTACAAATTTAAACTGTGTAATAATTTAAATTTCCACTCTGCTTCACCCAATTCCATCGTACCAAAACATACCTTAAAAGATAACAATTGTTTTTGTATAGCAGGTTAGAATAGAAATGCAGATAGAATAATTCGCCAAAACATCAGAAATAGAGCATTAAGATTAAGGCCGAGCACAAATGGAGATTTTAGATAGTCACTTTGTAATTGTATCACGTCCCAGGCAAGAGTAGAACAATTCAACAAGAAGGAAAGTTCCTATTTTCATGTTCAAAGGAAAAACTGAAGGATCCAAGGGAGAATTTTTCATAAACAAAACAGTGGCAGACAAACACTTTAACTTTCGATAATTTATGAATCACATATCATCTATTACATGATAAATCCCACTCAACAATCCTAATTGATGATCAACCAAACAGAAGAACCAATAGGAAGACCCAACATTACAAAGAAGTTGAAGCTCGTGTATACCTCTGCGAAGCTCTGCTTTGGCCGTGATTGCTTAGTTTTCTTAGCTCATCCATTAATAAAACTAATTGTTGTTGGGAAATAAACACACAATTTCCTACTTGCAAGAATAAGAGGAGCAACTATCGCAGCAAAATAATGGTAGCAATCAACACATAATAAACCATAAATAATAATAGTAACAATACACTAAGATTTTTAACGTGGAAAACTCTCTCAATGTAAGAGATAAAAACTATGGGTCGTCCAAACCAATGAAATAGCTCCACTAGGATTAAAACAGGTACAAGAGAGTCTCAAATAAGTGCACAAATCATGCTAACAATAACCTAAATCAACCAAACATCAATATTCAAAATTGAGAACAAGGAAGATGAGAAATACCCAAAAATGGTGCTGCTGTCCAAGATTAGTGCCTCGCACTCCGGACCTTGTCTCAGTGATCCAATCGTTCAGAATGAAGAACCAGATATCTAGAACCTAGTGTCAAAGTTTCAACCTAATCCAACAGTGAATGACTTCACAATTACCGATTTACGGTAATGGTTTAATAAAAAAAAAACTAATTCTCCAAACCAAAACAAAATCTTTGTGCAAGATCAATATCTAGCACTCCAAACCTTTGCTTGACGATCTAACCGTTCAAAATGAAAAACCAGATATTAAGGACCTACTATCAAAGTTTCAACGGTGAACAACTTTACAAAAGCTAATTTTCAATGACAAATTGAATAAGAAAAATTGGTTCTTCAAACAAGAACAAAACCTCTGTACGAGCTCAATATCTCACACTCTATACCTCTTCTCAACGATCCGATTTATGGAGACTGTTCATACAAGGAAATTGAAAACGAGTTGGTTGCATTTCTCTCTTCTCTCTCTTTTGAGGCTACTTTGTGTGTCTAAAATGAGCACACTCTCTCAACCCTAGCAGACCCCTCTCTGTTAGTAAATGACTCATAAGTGGGCTTGGGCGATTTGAACTTTTCTCCACATAAGAATGGAGCCCAACCCAACAATGTAGAATTCTTCAAATTATGATGGACTAAAATGTCATCAAATATATTTCTAATAGAATATTTTGACTATTTAGTCAAAGATAAAGCAATTTGTTTATGGAGCACTTAAAATTTTTCTTATATATTTAAGAAAAGTTACTAAATTCAGGATTAGAATATGTTTTGCAGTCGCTGAACACAAATCAAAGCTTTTATAAACAATGCAAAAATTTTGAAATCAAGCCCAATCACATTAACTTTAACTTAGATGATCTTGCGAGTCAGTTACATTTAAAGAGATGAGCAAGACTTAAAACTTTAAGGAGGTAATTATGAGAGAATTTCTTGTTTACGAATGGTGATAGTGTCCGAGAGTTATAACATGTATATAAATATTTAAAAATAAATAAATTTTGATATATTAATAATATAAAGAAAATTATACTATCATTCACTTATAAATTACTAAATGAGTGAATATAATTGATTTCTATATTAATTATTTAAAAAACTGTATAGATAAAAAGATTTAATTGAATAATAGTATAAAAATTTTATATACCCTTAATACATGAACATTGAGCACCCCTATTTACTTATTTTAAAAGAAAATCGATTGTAATAATACATGAGCAAAATGTTTAGCAGGGAAACCAACCCAAATGTATCATATAAGATAAGGCCCACTAATATTAGCCACGATAATTTCACGTCTAATATAGTATACGAAATTCATAGTATTAATTTTTATTTTTATTCTATTTAATGTGTGGTACATCACATTATAAATAAGAATTAATCTCTCCTATACTGGGCCAAACACCAAGCAACAGTTTTTCAAATTTCTTAAGCCAACTTAAGGAAACTTGATAATTTTTGCTGCAGAATTTTCATACACTGTAAACTTTTCATACAATCATTTAATTATATATTGACACATCAATTATTGTAGTTGATTTTTTAATCCATTACTTGAAAATTTTGAAAAATGGTGCAAATAGAAAGTTTTAATTGAATGATAGTGTAGATTAAACTTTAATATAAATGTCACAAGCTAAGATGTTACCCAAATAAAACCAAGATGAACAAGTTAAACATTTCCCCCTTCTATGATTTAATCACAATCATACTTGAGCAGGGCCGTTGATGAAAATAATGAAAGCCATAAAAGGAGGTTGAAGTGCTATCATTTGGAAGCTAATTTAGCACGGTTACCATTTCTTTTTAACAGTATAATTGCTTCATTAGACTAGAGTATAAAATTCTGAAGATTACTACAACCCAAATTTTGAAATAATGGAGGAGACAAATATCAAAGTCTCTGGCAAAATTTCTCCTTAAGTGATAGCTCCTTGGAAGCTACTTTTGAGTTTTGAATAATAATCCTTGTAGAGTATATATGCCACCTTGTAAGTGCACCGAGTTTGAGGTCTTCCATGGAAATGCAGTGCAGCTTACAGAGGTCAAGTCCTAACAACAGAAAAGCGTGGTGTGCTATACATGACTAGCAAGACGTACAAAATTTTGAAAGCTAGCATTTGCACACACATATTAATATTCCACTTCAATTCACTTCTTTGCTGCTTTTGGGAAGGTCGCACACCACCATTATGCCCTTGTCACCTTTATCTGAGCCAAAGAATCTTGGGTAGACACAAGTTTAACACTTCACATTTACACAGTCACAATTAAAGTGGATATCGCTAACTTTATTTATAATGAACCACTTGATTATGGGACCGACCAACTATTTGTGTGTGCGAGTGCAAGGATTAAGTGTTACGCTTGTGTTCACCTAAGAATTTTTCCATCTCAGCACTTTACCATCGGGGTTTGATTAGACCTTGTTCTCTTCATTATGTCCAAGGAGCATAGACCATTGCTGTTCTAGAAGGTGCATACACTTGAAAGGAACTAGGCCGGTCATCATACCATCCTTCCTGCAAAATCATCAAATCATTACTATAAAGAGGCATGTTCTTTGATAAAGTCCCAAGTGCTCTCAAGAGTGAGAAAAGAAGTCTTGTTTTATTTCATTTATAATTTGACACTTCAGTGTTGCGAGTCATTGTTATTTCTCACTTACGCTATATTATTAATGAAATGACTGAGGTGTTAATTTATAACCAGGACAAAGCAAGACTTTTTTCTTGTTTTAGGAGGATTCAAGAACATCTAGTTTTATGTTACAAAACACATGAACAGGAAAACAAAAAAACAAGACACAAATGGTATGATGAGTTTTGAGGAGTCACATACAGAGGCAAAGTATTCAGCAGTGTGATTGACCCTGTTGAAGCCACCAAACAAGGGATCATCTGAATCCAAGACAATCTGAGGAAAAGGATAAACATATTCATTTTACAAGATTGATTATATCCTCAAAACTGTAGAAAATAAAATAAACACGTGTGCAATCATACCTTATATTTCCCTGGCTTCAAGCAGCCAACTCTATAATCTGAATAGCTGTTGGTCCAATGAAAATTGAAGACAAAGACAAGGTTGCCCCTTTCAAAGACTATAATCCTGTCACCTTCTTTTTTTCGAGATATATATTGGTGCTCAGATGTCATGAACTGCATCCATAGTAAGCACAATTATTCCTCCTTAAGCATCTAGCCCCCAGGACATTAAAAATTAAACTAACATAAATTCACCAAGTATTTCAATCCTCTACTACAAAATTAGAACGAAAAAAAGAGAGAGATGTATTATAACTATGCTGGTAAAGCTTGTTTCAGGTGAAATAGAAAATTAATAATTAGGTTTCACAAAGTATCCCCATCATAGTTATGACGATGGTATTAATAAACTTCCCATGAGTTGTAACTGATGATGAGAAATAATTATCAAAACATAGAAATTCTTTGGCATAGAAAATGGTAGAGTCTTGCAAAAGAAAGGACTCGCCCCAAATCTATCTTCCAGATGCTGCATGGCCTGATCAAATTCTTGCATCCCCTGGTATCTTAGATAGTCTGCATCCCCCTGGTTAAACAAAGCAGAAGACAAATTTTGAGACTTTTGAATTATTACCTTGGAAATTTGGATACTCGAGAACAGAAGTTTGTAAAATGCCTAATGGCATTAGGCTTAAGAAATACAGAATGCAAAATGTGCAACTTTGTGGAGGAAGAATTTAATTTGAAACAAGTAATTGCATAAGTTGTGATTGAAGACAGACAGAAACTTACCAAGTCAAATCTACGCCTGCATTTATCAAAACTGTTGTTGTTCCCAGGAATTATGGTGCCATCAGGAAGATGTTGAGCTTCCCTTGGAAAATCAATCCACTCTGAACGAAAGAACAATGAATGAACAACATTAACATTTTCTTGAAATCATCAAATCCAACAACGGCTCTAATCATTGGCGAATTAGTATGACAATAAGAAAGTAGCCTATGCTTACCAGGGTGGCCAAATTCATTCCCCATGAAATTCAAATACCCTTCACCACCAAGGCTCATTGTAATCAGCCTAATCATTTTATGTAATGCTATGCCACGATCTATAACAGGAGTAGATGGTCTGTCCAAAGCCATGAAGTCATACATATCCTGAAGCAACAAAAGCGGACATAACATAAATTGTCCAATGGCATGCTGCACGAATATGCACTTTCAAAATGAATGTAAATAATGAGTCAAACAGAAGGATGTATTGTAGGATCTACAAGGTACAAGCCATCCTCAAGCGCTGATTGCAAACAAATATGAGAAGTTTCCACAACATTTAAGGTATTTCTTTTTGTTTATGCATATGCTGCGAACAAAGAGGACTTCAACAAGATTTTGTGTGGAAGGATATAACCTAGTTTTTCCAAAGTGCAGATGAAATAGAAGTACATAGCTATGTTCCAAAACAATTTATTTAACATAAATAACACGATATATGTTAAAAACTAAGCACCTTGTCCATCAACCAAAAGGCGATTGTCTTGTCTCCTACCAAGGCTTGGTCACGACTTTCTGCGTAAGCCACACACTTTTCCAGCCATCTTCTGTTTGTGAGTGTGTGAACTATATCACCCATTCTCCAATCATGATCTTCCTTCCTGCACAAAAGGACATTGTTGAAATCACACATGTTTCTTTTCTTGTCTTTTTTTTCATTTTTCTTTCTTTTGGGCACTAATAACAAACATGAGACTGAATGACAATGGCCAAAGACGAAATAATAGGAAGGGATTAAATAAGGTTTAGGATTTAGATAACAACTTGCATCAAAAGGGTGATCCAACTTGTTGCCTTCGGTTGCCAAATTCAATGTCAAGACTCAACAGAGAAGTAGTGGCATCTTTCCAAATGAGAATAATTAGAAAACACTCTACCAAACTCAGTAAAAGAGAATAACCAACTTGTATGAAGTAAATTAAAAAATTTTGCACTTCATTTACACTTGACTCCTTCAAATTTTGGAGGTTATAGGCTTAGTAGTTATGACAAAAGTCATGAATACTCCAAATTTAGTGTGTTTTTCAAGCTGACATCTCAGATCCCCACTCTCCAGGGCACCAACAAATTCTGTATGCAAACTAACAAGTAATACCTCATAGAAGAAAAGCCACATCTTATCTGATTTGCTTGTACTATTATTGCATACTGATTAGATAATACTTCCTTTTTGGCCCATTTCTATGCTTTTTTCTAATCATTCTTGTGGTAGTCTTTTCATTCTAGGGCCCAAGTCTACTACAAATGCTTCATATAATGCCTCGAGGCAGGAGTCTTCCCCACCGAAGACTGTGTCTCGAAAGTATCCACGGATTCGATGTTTGTTTACTGGCTTCATATATTTCAATTAAAAAAAGAATATTCTAATACAATTTATGTCTCTCCAAAATACTGCAAAGGGAACTCAATTTGTTGTTTTTGGAACTTGGAACAAGGACAAAGGGTATACTTGAGAAGCCCAATCCACTTGTCAGCAATTGCCATGTGTAGGCGATAGTCAAAGCCAACCCCACCATCTTGAGTAGGAAGGCAGAATGTCGGCATTCCGCTTACCTGTAAATGTAAAGAAATCATAAAGTTAAATGTCAGCTTTCAACATTGATTTTAAAGTGGCAGGTTCAAACACCATAATGTGGTTTAGCTATACAACAAAAAATCATAAAACATTATAGGGAAACCTAAATACTTGGGCCACGAAGAGCTAATAAAGGTCAAGAGACAACACCGATTCAACTCCTATAACACTCTTGAGGTTGTAACTGAGGTAACATTATTTCTAAAATCAAAATTTCCCATGAAAGGATAACTTACATCTTCACCAATTGTAACAGCCTCAGGGAAGAGTCCATGAATAATATCATTAACCAGCATCAGGTAAACCACAGCATCAACATCAGTTGTACATCCAAAATATTCACTGTAATTTCCAGTAAAAGATTCCTGCAGTGAGCACAAAGATATTGAACAATGGTGCAAGATATGACAGGCAAAAACATGCAAATTTTAACTGCATTATTAAACCATTTTTTCTGTTGTGCAGTTATTTTTCATACGCATGGTGCTTTAGTTCATGTGGAACCATCAAATTGTAAAAACTGGATAGCTAGTGCATAGCCTGAAACCTGCCTTTGCTAAGAGCACCAATTAACTGCAAAGTAAATACACGTGTCTAATATGGTTTCTAACTCTAGATTACATAAAACCTCAACCAAGAGTAAAATATAATTTCCAAAATTAACTTAACATTCATTATTCAGAGATTTGTTTTGTTTAATGGTCATTGTTAGAATTGGTAGTCTAGATTCATTTGCATACTTAGCACATCTTCATCTACTAGTCAACTATAGTTACGACTGCAGTTGATAGCCGCAAATTAACTCTATACATAGTCTTCGATTAGCTATCATACTTAACGCACCCATGGTATAAACAAGATAGATTATTTACACAATACACATACTTTCTACCCAATCCTCTGTTTCTACAGCCATAAAAAATCGTATAACCAAGTGGTTTAAAATTTGATCTAGCCGCATCCATTCTTCTAATAAAAAAAAAAAGTTAAATTTCAACACAACATAAGTGAGCTAGCGCATTGTCCACACTTAAATCCAAACTATTCTTACGTCAGGTGGTGTGTTAGAAATATAAGACCATTCACGTTCCTTGACATAACATCTTAAGTTTTTGGAGAAGTTAGATCATGACAAACCCAAATAGAATGTACCTGCAATCCATGATGAGTATACATCATTGATGTGACACCATCAAATCGAAACCCATCAAACTTGTATTCTTCTAACCACCATCTTGCATTTGAGAGTAGATACCTCAGTACCTTCACAAGCCAAAAAATATGCATATAAGACCACCTTAATGTTAGAATTAACAATTGATTAAAAAAAAAAGTCACCATCAATGAGAGGGAATGGAAAAATCATGAGGGAAAATATTATCAAAGCTATGTCAATGAATTTTGCAAAGATGGCACTTACTTCCCAGCTTCGATAGTTAAAAAGGCGAGAATCCCAAATCCAATGATAACCCCGCGACCCCAAATGGAAGTAGTGACTGTCAGTTCCATCAAACATGTTCAGCCCATCCAGTGTATTATTCGATGCATGGCTACATTCATCAGATATTTGGTAATCAGGTTTAAGCAGAACTTAAAGATGTAAAATTGGCAAGACTTTGCATTAATAATAATTGAAGACAAGGAAAAGAAAAAAAAAAAGTCAAAAATACAATGCCAGATATATTCTCAAAAAAATTAAAAAGAAAAATAAAATAAAACCATTCGATTCATTACCTATGTACAATATCCATTAGAACAAGCAGGCCTAGTTCATGGGCTCTATCAATCAGAGACTTAAGTTCGTCAGGCATTCCAAAACGGCTGCTAGGTGCAAAGAAATTTGTAACATGATACCTACATCATGCAGAATATAACTTTGGAATCAGAGCACTAATTTTAGGGGCAAAACACTAATGTGATGAGAAACTGAAACATAGAGAACAACTGGGCAGTTTTCCTAAAATCAGTGTGTGGAACCATAAGTAATGCTCTTTAACTAGGAATTAATTAAATGTCCGGTAGAGAAAAGTTACCCAAAGCTAGAATAATAAGAATGCTCTTGGATAGCCATAATCTGGACAGCATTATAACCCAGCCTTTTAATCCGAGGGAGTACATCATCTCTAAAATTGGCATATGTGTTGATTTTTGGCTCCTGCACCAGGGTTGACAACATTGTAAGTATTACAAGGAAAAAACACCATAAGGTTGACAATATTGTGAGCTTGACTTGAACAAGTAGCACTGCACCAGTACTTGACCTCATCATTACTATAAATAGGAGCTTTACATTAGTTTTGTTTTTCTTTTTTGACAACACCTCATATCAATCTAATCTCATATTATTAAGAGTCTATTATCTTTTCCCCTCTTTTACATAAACCTTACAACTTCAATATTATATCAGAGTAGTACCATCCTCTGTGACCTAATCCCATCACAATTCCAGTGTTGAGTTCCAAGAAATCTAAGACTACTCCCTCATGTTGGTGTGTCCATGCTTCCTAGATTGAATATAATGATCACATGTTGATATCACAATGGGGCAAAGTATAAAATGCCTACCGGACTACTCATTCCAACATGTGACTCATATATTCTAAGTGATTTTGGTTTCTTTGGCTGTGGATGCTTGAAGAGATATTTTTCCTGCATAAAAAAAATGGAAAAAAAGACCATTTAAGACAGAAGGCATGAGAGAAAAAAGCAATCATAATTAGATCAACAAATTGTCTCAAACTTTTTATTACCATACTTTGAAATCCATGAAAATAAAGTAAACATCACGGTAATATTAAATTATAACAAAGGTCTGTCCACATAACTGGAAATTACTGTTATAAATTAATCATTATTCTTACTGTTGTCCACCCTGTTTTGGTAAAGGAATGTATTATAGACAGAATGGAGGAAGTGCATTTGAAGGGAGAACAAAAATCATCCCAATAGAAAAATGGGTTAAAAGAAAGAAAAAGCAAGCCAAAGTGGCTTAAACATACAACAGAGAGGGACAATCTCTTGACATTTGAGCAATAGAAATTCCTTTAAAAACATCATGACAATCGTGAAAGAAAGATACTTAGATGTGTCATTTTCCCCTTTTTCCAAGTATAACCTACACGGAAGAAATGAAGAACCTTACCTCGTCTGGTGGATCATAGTATATACCATTATACGGAATTTCACCAGGAGCCTGTACAGAATACTTGATCCAAGCAGGAATTGAGTCCTTAATGCCAGATGGAGTATTCATGCGAATCTGCATATACAAGTTTAGGAGCTTTTAGTTTGCAAGAAATACCAATGAACTTAACTCAAGCCACCTAGAAACATTCAGTGTGTATGTCCCATCTAAAAGATGATCCTTATTAGCAATTTTCTCATATGGACAGGTTTTATTAGAGAAATGCACATGTCACACATTGCATTGAGGCCTTTCCCTCTATGCTCTGCCTCCTTCCAAGACTCTGAAATCGCTTTAAAAAGGTATTTCCAAACTTTCTGAACAAATCCAAAAATATCTGAAAATACCAGTCTCAGTAGACCAGAGACATCTAGCACCAGGACAGTGTGGGAGTTAGTGGCTTCCACAGTTACTAATAACAAACAATGCACTTATAGAAATGAGAGCTCCTCTATTTCATAGCAAACCAAACATTATATTATATATGCTATATAATCCAAAGTTTTGAAGACAATCTTACTATGAAATATTTTTTTTTTAAAATTTAATTGTATTCACACAATGTGGAACACATTAACAACAATAACGAGAAAATAGTGTCATTCAAATCCATAAAAAAATAGTCATTTAAGGAGAAAAATTACCTTGACACGAGATCCATGAGGAATTGGTGATGAACCATCCACATTGTTTGGCAGGAAGATCTCCCAAACATCAAATTCATTCTGTTTGGACAAGTCCCCCAACAGAAAAATTTAGTATAAGTTAAAACTCAAGTTATTCCCCATCATCAGTGTAGAAAGAAACAAGGGGGAATGAAGTGGCATATTAGGTAGATTATAGGTCAAACACATAAGAAAAGTAAGAAGATTAAACCAGAAATTTCTAAATGCTACAACTAGCATCTTGCATTTATTATTATTTTGATGACGTGAAGCTTCCTAAATACTTCAAAGGCCAGTTAACAGCAACATACCCGAGTCATTACATCAGCATTCGGATTCCAATTGTTGAAGTCTCCAATTAATGCTGCTGACTGAAAAAGTAACCAATAATATGCATAATGATTAGCAAACGAATAATTGTTGTGCAGGTTAAGACACATAACATGCAACATCCAAAACCAGATTTTCTCTGAACTTTACTTGAACAATACAGGGTGTTAGAGAGGGAAAAGGGGAGGATAGTGAGGAAACCAACAGAGACAACAATGTCTCCCTAGGGAGATCTTGAATTTGGTCTTTCCAATAGAATGCTTTTATCATTTTTTTTCTACTCAATGAACTTTTATACTCCTTCAGGTGATTTGACATATTATCAATTTATCATTGATGCATTATATTGACAGCAACCATAAGTATGGCTAGATCTGTAACTCCTAAAAGGAGATACATGAATGTAATCACAGCATACATTAGAATGTTTGAAAGAGAACATAATTCCTTCAAGCAACTCAAAGAAGTGAGAGAACTCCACTGAATCTTAAATTATCTCTAAGATATTTCAAAAGGTTGGAAGTCACTGCAGAACACAATGATTGCATGCACTGAAAAAAAAAATACAAAAATAGATGATAAATCTAAGCATTATGTTTGAAATTTTGAACTAGAGTGAATCTGCATTCCTGTCAAAAATCATGCTTAAAGAATACAACCCTTAGAATTGAATTTGTGCCCAAAAAAAATCATAACCAATTTTAATAACAAGAGTTAAGAATTAAAGATGAAGCATGCCTTAGCTCCTGGTGCCCACTCTCTGTAAGTAATGCCTGTAGCACTGCAAAAATAATCATAATAATAATACGTATGGACTTAAACTCAACAAAAATACATAAAAGTTCATCCTTTGGACTAAATAATTACAATTACTTCATTTTTTGAATGGTTATGGCCTTGAAATTTGGGCACGCTATTGATTATAACTACTAATAACCATCTTATGAAGATGCATTAGAAACATTATGAACAAGAGAAAGTTAGATATATACACATGCATCAACCAGTATAAGGAATACCTGCGTGTGAAACCAAATTTTTCATAACCACGAGAAAATGCATCCAGGCCACCTTCGTACTTGTCAATATCCTCACGTAATCTCTTGTATTGTCCATAGCTGTAATTTGAAAACTATGCAGGTGTCGGTTTAATGAAACCTCATCAATATATTGCAGCAAGGAGGAATGCTAAAAACACACAAAGGAGATGCTGACAAAACATAAAGCAAAGAAAGCAACTGATTACCCTAAGGTGAAAGTCTGAAAGATCACTTCCAAAATATGAAAACAATGGCAACATGTAAATGTAATGAATCCTGAGGATCTCTTTAAACATGACATACTCTTAAATTGTAAATAAACAAGAGAGATCTCTGCAAGCGGATTATAACAGAGTGAGCAACTTAAATCACAGCACATATGAGCAACAAATTGCCAATAATATTATTTTTTCGTATAATAGCATGCACATATGAAATCACCAATTAAATAGTTATATAACACCATTTTGGAGCATCCAAAAGTTTGCAACTGCTATTTGATTTAGCAACTCAGGTAGTTATTTCACAGATACTTTAAGAACATGATGTTAAAAAAGTTAGCTTACCGAAAATCAAGATGCTCACGGTGAGCTAGCAAAAGTGGATCAATTTCATAAATTGTCTTCCCAGTGCCAGGTGGGGGAATGATCTTAGGTTTAACTTCATCTCTTTCTATTTTTCCGTTCTTCTCTGTAGATACTGATGTCTTCTCAGAATGAGTATTGGCATTGGAATCTTCAAGCAATAACAAAACAGAACCTTCCTCATCTTCAACTTCTCTGCAACTGCTAGCTGCTTCATTGTAGTTGTACTTAATCCCATCTTTCATGGTTAAACTATCAAAGTTTTGAAGAGCCTAAAATATGCATTAAGCAAAGAGGATTTGAAGAAATAAATGATTAACAATCTTATCCATGCTAACTGTGATTTTATTCACGTCTTATATTCAAAAGTGCCACAAAAGTTTAATACATTCTTCTGATGCATATAACATCAAAACCACAACTGTGGTAGGAAGCAAGGTCTGCAATGGGCATGCAAAGTAATTATAAAACACACAATGAACATAGAGAAGGAGAAGCACACCTGTGGATCCATATCAGGACTTTCAAGTTGATCTGTCAAGGAAGAAGCATTATCTTCATCTTCAGGGATAACAGCTTTATCAGAAGCAGAAACTATGAAAGATGAGGAATCAGAATCATGGGAAATTTTTCCAGCAAAGGCCTTCCCTATAAGAAGTCATCAATATATTAATATCTGAGACCTGTGAACTATTTACAAGCCTATCACGCAACCATAAAATTACTAGTTTTACACGAAAACTAGATTGAACATTGTGCTTCATCCTCAGCAAAAAGAGATGTCACATTCTTTACTCTTGTTCCCCCATAATAATATTTATGTTCATGTATTCAAAATGATAACATCATATTGGTTGCCATTTTCACAAGTCAATTGATATTGATTTCACATTGTTCTAGTAGTTTGATCAGCCATAGGCCCATGGCCATTCCAACTAAAGACTACTCCCCTTTCATCATTAAACCTTATAATAGCTTAGATTCAACCTCATATTGTAAAGAAACAATATTGGGTAAAACAAACAGGGTTCCACCACAAAATTTACACAGAATCAGTTGCCACACAGAATACATTTGGATAAAATAAATTAAAAATACTTTTAAGAAAATATTCAAAAGGTACATTTTTATTTAAAAAAGAAGCAATTAAAAAAGTAGAAAATTGAATACTTTCATTTTTTTTTTTCAGAATCTCATCCAAAAAGTCTACAAAACTTTGAGAAGTACCCTTCTTGTAAAAGAGGGGTCTTCTTACAAAATAGGCACACCAAACAAACACATATTATCCATGCTAACTCAAACATTATTGCAAATACAAGATTCCCAGCTGAAACAAAAACTGCAATCGTCATGGAAGAAACATGTGCTACAAATGAAACACACACACACACATACTTGGCCTCTCAAAATGCCCCAAAATTGAAGAAAATGAAAGGAAACTGCAAAATCACTTAAGGTAAATAATAAATGAGGGGAGAGAGTGATTACTAGAGTAATAACAATTCTTGTTGAGAAAAAAAGAGAGTTTGAGTTGCAGTAGTGGTGTGATCACTATACAAGGTGGAAGAGCTGTGAAGGGAAGGAACTGCAGGGAACCTTACACCCCACATGGCATAAACCATCTTCTTAGTAAAAATGAATGAGATTCAAGAAGAAAGAAACACGAAGCAACTAGTGTGTGTTGTGTCTGTGTGTGAGTGTGCTGAGTTATACTGAATCAATGATTAATGATAGTGATGATTCTGAGAACAAATGAAATAATAAAGGGAATCAATATCAATATACAAATGGAATGAATAGATTGTGCAAGTACCATCAAGAGTGGAGCTATCTGACTGCCACCGCCAATAAGTGCAACTGATGTGGTTGCTACGCATGTGTATGTTTGTGTGTGTGTGTGTGTGTGTGTGTGTGTGCGCAGACAAGAGTTTTTACATGGATATGGAAGATTTTCCTGGGATAAGTTAAGGTTGTCTAATGTAACCAAAAATAACATATAGGTCGTTTATAAAGTGAATGACTCGCCCACTTCATCTGATGCGTATTTTCTCAAATTAATAAAAATAACGTACCAAGTGTGATGGGTTGTCATCCATGAGTTGAGCGACAGATTTTTATATATGCACAAATTTATATACTAATAGTAAAAGTGAGTCACATCAATATTGTTTAATATATATTTTTTCATTTATGGTTTTCATTAATTTTTTTTGTGTCTAGGAATAAATTTTTTGACTTATATCTATCCAAGAATTTTTCACGAATCACCAGATCTTCATTATTTTTTTTTCCTCCATCTTTAACTCTCTCAATTAACCCTTTATGGTGTGTTGTGAACCACTGGGGAAAGGTACACCGTTGAAAGGTTCTTTTGAGTTTGAGTCGCGGTAAGTTGTTCAAAATTAACAATTCATTATGCTTGAACACATCATCTTCGTGTCATGCTAATTAATATGTCTGTGACCTCAATATATCCTCTATAATTGAGAGTTACACACTCCTTTGCTGATATCTATGGTTTCTTATTATGCTCCTACTACTCCTAAAGACTAATTATTTCATTTAAATTAAATAATGTGATTCCCATTTCTTACAAACACAGGAAGTTACTAAACGAATGGCAGGAGAGAAAAATATCTATGGCATGATGCGTGGTATGAATATGGGATGACATGCCATGTTGCTATGAAGTATCTTTCTTTTTCCCTGCATTGCCCATTTTATTAAGTTGAAAGAAAGGTGCATATCCGAGATGATTTCACTTAAGTAACTGTTTTGAGTGAATTAAAGACAACCACACCAACCAACCTCTTTCAGCTAAACTTTTCTTCACATAGTACTTTTTGCTGAATCAAGGCTTTTGTCTTTGGTATTCACAGCCAAAAGCAAAATGATGAAGCAGTTGAAACAAAAAGAGCATCAGCCTTGGGATGTATTTCACATGTTTGCTGTGGAAGGCCCACATGGACAAAAGTACGGCGGATGCCACATTTATGAAATGTGGTTAAATGTTAACTGCAAGGCAGGCATTGACCGACAACTGTATGGTAGTAGTCACCTAAAAGTATTACATACTAGGCTAATGCCGTGTTTGGTAGAACTGAATATGGAATAAAGTAATAAATTTTTGCTTCTCACATAATCAATTCTAGAGGCTACACGGTCTGTTTGGTTTAGATTTTGATAGGATTGCTTTTCAAATAATTAATGTTTAAAAATTTGATTGTAAAAGAATTGATTTTAAAATAATTGATTTGTGTTTGAGAATAATCTTAAAATAGTGGGTTGATAATAGTTAATGTGAGAGTGGAAAGGAAAATCTAATATTTTTAGCTTAAGCTAAAATTGATTTTATTCACCACCACTCACTTCCAAAGGAAGCTGAAGTGGAAACCACACCTTTATTTCTCTTCACCACAATTGTTTTCACCGCAACGAGCACTTTGACTGCAAATCAAACAGGCTGATAAATAATTTGCAGAGTCAATTTTGGGCGGTCAAAATCAATTATAACACACTCAAACGTGAACCGAAAAATGAGCCAATTGTAACATCTCCAATTTTCTCTAATATTAATTACTTCATTTTTATGAGTTATTCTAATTAAAAAATGGGAAAATTTTATTTTATTAGAAAAAATTAATGAAAAGTCAACCTAATTAGTGAAGAACAAAAAGAAAATTTTAAACATTTAATAAGTTTATTAATTTTAAGAATTAAAATAAAAAATATATGATTGTATAGGATCAATAGTAACCCACAATCGACTAAAATATAAATTAGGAAAAAATGTGCAAAATTAAAAAAAAAGATTAATATATTAATTTTAAATTTTAAATAATAATATTTCATAAAATCTCTATAAATTATTGTTATACTAACTATAAGATATAATCTCTCTTCACATCCCTACATTATATATATATATATATAACAACCATCCAATGATAATGAAATTGATGTCCTAATTTTTTAGTGTTAGAGTTGCATTTTTGTTAAACATCATATCTTGTGCATTGTGTATTATTTTATCAATATCACTAATGGATTAACATTAGTAAGGGCATCAATATAGAATTTTCCAAAACTCAAGAACATGCCATGCAAATTTTGAAAATAGATTATATTTCATCAACTCTCAAGTGAGATAAGTACAATTTTCCCATATATAAATGCCTTTTGGGAAATGGATATAAAAGCCGAGCATTATACTTGAAATATTTTAGACTCTATGGAATCTGCCCATTCTTGAGAAAGAGACCTGCTATTATATGAGAAATCCTCGGTGTCAGTGAGGATTCTTTTAAGAGCTAGAATATGACATTACTGCAATACATGAACCATTAAAACCATGCTTATTGATCCTTAGCCATAAAATAAGGTGACTCTAAATAAGGCGGAAATTAACTTAAAATGCAATGAAATATTGAAACATATATGAATAGAAGGCCACTTTACAAGATGATTACACCGAATTTAAACCCAACCAAATAACAATGATTGCTTTTTAATTTCTTAAACAGGTTTCTTATTTATAAAAATATAACTTTGTTTTTACCTGTTTCTTGTTTTCAACATTTTATAAAACCTTGAAAAAAACAAAATTTTATAATTAATACTACAAATAGGAAATGAAGATAGAAAACATGTTCTGAAACTACACATAGCCTAAGATTTTTATTAATACTCCACAATACCAGTGGTGAGGTATTTAAGATGGCATTGATGAAGGGAATAGTGCAATGCTTTACTGACAACCTAGGAGGACAAACTAAGTCTCATGGATGGTGGTTCAAACCAACAAAGAATAATTTCTTATCTCTACAAGGTCATGAGATCTAAGGCTTAATAGATTGACAAGACTCAAGCTGACAAAAGCTCTCAAAAATATGAAACTACTTTGCCAAAACATCTGTATCACGAATGATTTTCATTGAAGGAAGAACAATTGCAGCTACTGGTTTATGTGCATACCCACCACCTTCATCAATGATCAGCCTTAAGCCTTCTACATGGAGTTTTCCATGGTGACCACTAACAATAATGGTTGGACTTGCTCTTAGTTCCTACAAGGAACAGTAAGCCAATTTATTAGAACAAGCTATACAAAAGCAACTGGGAAAGAAATGAACTTAAAAAGGCGTATGCATCTAAAAGGCTTAAAATGATGCAGTAAAATATTAATATAAGAGATTTTGATACATTATCAGTATTAAATGATTTATACTATCAATCAATCACATCTTATCTTTCGTATGAATTTCAAAATAATAATAATAAGAGTCAAACAATTTTAAGAACATGGTTATACATAATATGAAGATTGTAGAAAAACATTTTACATTTTCCGTGTGACAGAATTAAATCCTCAAAATTTTACATTTACATTGTTAATCAATCATATATTATCTTTTTGAATGAATTTTAAGAAAGAAATAACAAGAGCCAAACAATTTTAGCGACAAGACCATATACAATTTAGATGATTGCGTAAAAGCATTTCACAGTACACTATATCAAAATTAAATCCTTAATATATATGTCGTTTGACAAAAGAAGCAGCAGCAAGCTATTACCTCTGGAATATCCCATACATTCTTTCTTCCACTTAGCTGCTGTACCTTAGACACCCTAGTATCGCGAGCTTTCAACATTTTTAACTGCTCATTTACACCCACTCCTTTCTCCAAACCAGCATGAACAGCAATCAACTTGCAGCATTTAACTCCATCATCAGTGTTCACAAAGACATCATCCTAGTAAAACATAATCCGGAGAGCTTTCAGCAGTTGCTCCTTTCATCCACATCAGTTTGCATGCGAAATAAGGATTAATTTTCTAAGAGCTAACAGGATAACTCATAAATCTATGTCATATTATAACACCAGAGACACAGAGGCAAAGGAAGTAAGCCCCACCTCTTCATGGACCCAAATCAAATCAGCAAGAAATTCCTTGTGCGAATCAGGAACAGCCTTAACCAAATCTGCATGAAATCATTGCCCCCTCAGTTGGGGAAATTAACTCTCAAATTTCCAAGAAAGGGCCAGTTACACTTCAAAACTTGCAGAGTATTAATTATTTATGGCACAGAAAATTCTTATGCTAATTCTTAGGAGCTTCTAGAACAAGAAACGATATCATTGAATGTTTACCACCTCAACCATAACATGAAAATTGTAGGTAAGATACAGGAAACAACATAGCTGAGGTGATACATTCTATAATTTAGAGTAACAAGTTTTTCCTTATTCTAAGATTACATAAGAATCTCTCCATAATCTTAACTCATCCATGCAATACAGTTCAATAACTAGTTAATTCAATTTTTGTACCATACAGGTAGGCTTGTGAAACACATTATTTATTTATAGCACAGAAAACCACTATGCTATATAAACACAATTCAACCATGCCATGCATAAAGAACCTGCAAGTTATACAAAGTCATGCTAACACATGTAGCAGAATCCATAAAATAAACTCAAACAAATTTCACCAACACAACACCCCCACGTTTTCTTCATTTCTAGTTTTCTACTCAAAAACCTCACCTTGTCAAAAAGTATCACAATTAACTTTTTCAGGAAACAAAAAGAAAAAAGAAAGCAGCATTAATCAAGTGTTGGCTTCATGGCGAATTCCCTACAAGGGCACTATTACAAAACTCAATGGCAAACATGTTAGCATATAGGATTCCAATTCATAAACTTGAGCCTACCGCAACATTAATCATCATAGAAATAGGTCCTTTTGTGTTTTTCCTATCTACATGAGCATATCATGTGAACCCCAAGTGTTTTTATAGCATGCTTCTTAATGAAGTCCAAATACCATGGATATAAAATAAGCATAAATGTGCAAATTAATCAATTGTTTTCTTACCAAATTCACATTACCACAAGAAGAAGAAGAAGAAGAAGAAGAAGAAGCAAGTGTTATCTCACTGTGTAGGATTAGTTACATAAATCAAACAACCCCATGGGTAAATCATGGGGGACAAAATAGTCCTCAAGACTGGAAAATCCATTCGAGGTACCTCACTATTTTAACTGTGAGACACTTTGGCCTCTAAATAAAGAGGACACTTAGGTTTCCCAATCTTGCATGTTTAGGGACCAAAATGTATCATATTTTGAATGATGAGGCATTGCAAGTTAACTTTTCAAATCTTGAGATACTATTTCTTCACCAGATGCTTTGAAGTTTGAGCAAGGACCAAACTGAGAGTTCATTTTTTTTTTTTTAACTTATCACAAACAACACCTGAAGTGTTCCTCTACTTCACGCGCCCAACTTAAATCCTACAATATTTATCTCCTCCTAATTCCTCATTATTCTATATTGAGCATTCATATATCCTCTTAATAATCAATCTAAAAATCTTCCTAATTCAAAATCCCACTCACAATTTGGCATGAGTTATAATTTACATCACCTTCAATGACTATTCAATATATGTGAATGATATTTCGAATTAGATGCATCGATTAGCCACACCAATTAAGAGGAATTAACATCTCTCTTCCATATTACTTACATCACCAAATGAACATTAAAACCCAACAACACAAAAATAAATAAATAAATAATCATTCAATTTCTATATATTGTGAATGTAAAAGTTTTTTATACGCTCATTCAATTGTGTATTATCACATTAGTTGAATTTCTCACACAGTTCTTTCATATAAATGGAAGAATTTGATTGGTGTTAGATATAAAATCATTCAAGTGTCTCTATTCGTCAGCTTAAGTTTTCAAGAAAGATGATTTCATGACATTGTGTCAGAGTCTCCATGAACAGAGTCTCCATGAACAAACGGTTAACGGTTTAATCCTTGTGATCCTAAGCCCAAAAAAGGCATTTGTGTGGGAGTGTGTTAAATATAAAACTATCTATGTTCCTCTACCTATGAGCCTAATTCCCATGTATCAAAATTTTATATATATATATATATATATATAATAGGTAAGAGACTTACCAGCAGAACCATGTGGTACACCATAGGACTCAAAAGTTGGCCCCGCATCATAAATGGAACCCTGATACTCCATCCCTTTAGCAGCATTCAGCTTCTCCTTGATCTCCCCACCCCACCTCCTCCCTTGCAAGTGCATCCATTCATACCCTTCACCTCTAAACCAACCTTCCCTCTCTTCACTCATCTCATACTCCCTCCACCCGCCGGAGAACCCCTCTTCCGGCACCGGAAGAGCCCCCACGAACGCCGCGAAGGCGAGGTCATGGTTCCCTGAGAGGAAGACGTGGTTCTGGTGAGGGTATTTGGAGGGGAGGGTTATGAGGAAGTCGATGACTTCACGTGTGTTGGGTCCCCTGTCGCAGTAATCGCCGAGGAAGATGATTGTGGCGGTTTGGAAGTGCGGTTTGTCGATGTGGGACTCGAGGTTGGACCACAGATTCTCGAGCTTCGTGATGTAGCCGTGGATGTCGCCTATGCAGATTACCAGCTTGGTGGTGTTCGGGGAGGTTGAGGTGGTTGTGTCTGATGACATTGGTTTTGGTTTGTGTTGTTGGGTTCTTTTTTGTTTATGGGATTCATTTCTGCTTGGGTGTCTTGTGTAATGTATATGGCAAGAAAAATCTGGTTTTTTTTTTAATCTATTTTCTGAAAAAAAAAAGAGGATTTGAGCTGTTTCTTATTTTCTTTATTTGACATGAAATTGATAGGGTTGTGAAAAATTGAAAATCATCAATCAACAGATTAATATTTATAATATCACCGATTAAATCACAACTGGTGATAGCATAAAAGTACTGATGTTCTATAGGTATAGAAGGAAAATTCATGAATATAATACTCTACTGATATTTGATTTGTTCACATAATTCGACAGTTATTTCCTTTAAGTAAAATTTTGGTGATAGTACATTGTAAATTAATTTGAGAGATTTTTGGTTCCAAAGTAGGCCAATTTAGCTTAAATTGAATTGATTAGAATTTAATATACTTCAAATAAAAATAGTTTCCCCACCAAAAAAATAAATATTAATAGTTTAGATTGAAAAATCTAAACAAAACACAGAAAAACATTGGATGCATTTAGTGTTGCTTCATATGGTGTAGAATAACACAATGTTGATTTTCATATCTGAAACACAGCCCAATAGAAAGGAATAAATATATTCGATTCCAAATGCTGATGATGTTCACTCCATTTTTGACTCACCTTTAACACACCATCGCTTCTTTCAATTTCCAATCATTCGTTTAGGATAACTATTGTTTCTTGTAGATACGGTGGCAGTATCTTGCTGCTTGTTGGATATATATGCTTATCAGTAACCAAACTATGCAGCTTACTCCAGCACAGGAACTGACTTAGCATGGAACTTTTTTTGTTTGGGGAATTTATGTTCTTTCTTTCAGATTTCAACTATCAAGTTGCCATCAAACCTGAACTCCTACACCTCATAAGGCACATTTTTACCATGTTATAATCAAAACCAATTTACAACATAGGCTTACATGATTTGTTACAGCTCAACACATGGTGGATAGAGCCATGAACAGGGGAATCCATAACAAGAATGCCACTCTTGCCAAAGAGACGTATCTTATCTCAAAACAACTCAAATTCCACCTGCTCCCCTGTTGTTTTATTACACTCTAAGTACTTACCAACCTTGACCTGTGATTGTGAGGTCATGTCTGAAAATTCAAACTCACAAAAGTCTGGAACTTCTGGTGGCATGGCACATCGAATTAAGGCCCAATTAAGACCCTCAAAGAAGGGATGCTGTTTAATCTCAGCAGCACCTTTCTCTGTACCCAAACGGTTTTCAGGCTCTTTAACCAACAACCCTCTTATGAGATCCCTTGCTTGGAAACTAACAAAAGGGCTTTCAGGGAAACTGAGAATTTGCAACACCACGTTGGCTAATGTTTCTTCATTGTTAGAGCCTTTGAAGGGTGTTCTGCCATATAAAAGCTCATAAAGAAAAACACCAAATGTCCACCAGTCAACTGCAGCTCCATGTCCCTCTCCCTTGATAATCTCAGGCGCTAAGTATTCATGAGTACCGACAAACGAATTTGATCGTGCATCCGTGGGCTCAGCCACGAGCTGTGGCAATGATCTGATCCGGGCAGCGAGTTCGGCTTTGTGTTTCCTTGCTTTGGCAGCAGGAGGTAAGAATCTAGGGCTGAAGCATGCAACTTGACAGGCTGGTTCGATGCAGAATGGCTCGATGCAACTCGATTGTGCACAAGGACCAGAAATCTTAGCGGGATCCAAATCTGAAGATGATTTCAGAAGTGTTGGGCTCACATCACACCTTAGTGACAGGTCAAAATCTGTGAGCATTATATGGCCATCATCTCGAACAAGAATGTTTTCAGGTTTCAAATCACGGTAAACAACTCCGAGCATGTGCAAGTATTCCAACGCAAGAAGGACTTCAGCAACATAAAACCTGCATGCATAAAGCTCATGGTGATCAGAATACAATAGAAGTTTTGGTGAATTAGCATCATCTTTTGATATTTATCTACATGTTGCGAACAAGTGGGCTTATATCAAACTAAAACACACAATTGCTGATCAGAAAGCCAATTCAATTATGCTAGCTATTGAAGCAATTTGCACCTTAATAGCTATTATACAATATAGTAGTATACAAGTGAATGTGACCCACTGATACATTTGTTGAAAACTCGTATTGTACATAATTACATATTGGCAATGATTAGCCAAGACTAATGGCTTTGCATTTTAAAACCAAATTGATTTTTTTTTTTTTTTGGTATTTTTTAATTAGCCTAGTCGTAAAACAAAGAGCAATGATTGATCTCTTTTATATGTAGACAATAACATAGACATTTAAATTAGATAAAGCGGGGAGAAGGGAAAAAATGTTTTCTTTGGAAACTTTTAAGATTGTCAACAAGAAGATTGGCATTTGACAAAAGTTACAATTCATTAGACCATAAGGATGACTGACAAGTAAGCAAGAACTTATAATTTAATATATCAATCTCCTTTGGTTCTAAATAACAAGAAAATTTATTTGTCAAGTTCAATTAGTGCAGTTTTTGCAACCCACCATAATACCTTACCATTTTATATAAACAGAAAAGTGTCTTTTTTAAACTTATTCAACTATCATTGGAATATAAAAACAAAATGAATATGAAAAACAGAAGAAATAATCTTGAATGGATTGAGCTCCAAGGGTGTTGCACACAACCACATATATGTATGCGCTGACAGAGCAAAAATTGCCCCCAAATGGCAGATGCCACTTAACACATGTATGCAAGACAAGAATAGAGATCAAACTAGCGAGTAGTGAAATAAAATATTCAGGGGCAATGCATTGAGAGAAAATAAACAGAAAATAAAATGCTGATACATCAGTGGATGGTTGTTCTTCGTATCATACCTTGCTGCTGGCTCTGAAAAACTTCTACCAAGCTGTTTCTGACGCAGAACATGAAGATCTCCACCTGGACAATACTCCATCACCAGACATGACAGATTGTCTGATGTAAACTGTGCATATAGTGTCGGAAGAAAAGGATGATCCAGCATCCTTAATATTTCTCTTTCAGCTTGAGCCCGAGGCATCTTCTTCCTTCTTGCCAAAAATTCATTGTCCATAACCTTAATAGCAAACAAGCAATTTGTGCCAATCAGTTCAGCAAGATATACAGTCCCAATGTCTCCACAGCCAAGCTTCTTCAAAAGATTAAAGTGCCTCAACCCCAAGACACCATGCTGCATTTGAGCATGTCGTATGGCTTCCCACCTAACATCCTTTGACATGTGAGGCCTATTGCCACAAGTAGAACCACTGACATTGCTCTCATCACTAGTACTTGTACTACTACTGTAGTCACCTTGACTACTCTTTGAACTTTGAGAAAATTCAAGTTGCTCTTTTAACTTGGTGTTCTTTTTCAGTTTTGTAATTTCTCTGCCACTATTGCAGCTGGTTGACACCAAGCCTGGTAGCACATTACTCGAGTTTACTCCACTTCCAGGACTGACAGAGCCCATACCTTGGTTGCTTTCTTTACTCATATTTTCCATAGCACACAAACATCTCTCACATACCAGTGGAGTTGTACCAGGAACTGACTTTTTATTTACATCATTGGATACAGGATCACATAAAGCAGAACCTGAATCCTGCTTTACTTTCTTCTTACCCAAATTTTTGTTCTTGATGACTGTTCGGACTGTACGAGGGGCATTGCGTGACAGTTTGCACATTCTATTGCCATTTACTGAAGCAGAAGAGGAAGACCCTGTTTGTAACCTACCTTTCCGCCCAGATGCTTTGTTTCCTAGTTTTTTAGGGGAAGAATCATTTTCACGCAACTCTGATTTACTTCCATTATTGTTATCAATTGAAGGAGAGGATGCGGATGCTTGTTTTTCTACTTGAGCAGTTTCTAAAGGCTGTGATTGGACCACTACTTTACTTGATGAACATACCAGATCACTTTGCATTGACGAAGCCCTGGTTTGATTGTGTGTAGTTGCAACAGCAATTTCGGAAGGATGAACATTATGGATCAATGATGTGCTTTTAGCATTTTGATGAGACTGGGATGTTTTATCCAATGATTTAACTTCTTCTGGCACTAAGGATATTTCAATTGTACTCCCTTTACTATCAACACTAGAAGGCCCAGATCGTCTAGCTTCAGCTACAACAGAATTGTACAATGTCTGTATCTTTCCAGCCTCTGATATTCTTGGAGAAGCTGTTGACTTTGATAATCTTTTCATAGCAGCCATTTCAGATGCCTTCGATATACATAGGTCTCTTAATGCTTGCTTTAAAGTCACAGGCTCAGAAGCCCCTACTCGTGGGGACCGAGAAACGCCCACTGTGATAGGCTTTTTTAATGCACTTTTTATCTTAGGACTGGTACCATCTTGTATAAGGCCCAAATCCCTTGATGAAGATTTAAGAGTAATTGACTCGAACAGCTTATTAATATCATCATCTAGATTATCCTTGTATCCCAGTTTCAGCACAGGAAGCTTCTGATTTTTCACGGCTGTGCCATATCCAGAACTGGATTGATAAATCCGTGCAGCTTTCCCTTTATCATGGTCTTCCCCCGCTTCAACTATTTCACAAGTGCCAGAGAATGAGCCCATTAAAGATGAATTGCTCCACTAACTTAACTTTGGTGTGGTAGAAGTAGACAAACAGTCTGACTCTCAATGTGAATAGAGAAGTCTATTCTAATTCACTTCACATGCTATATCAGACACCATAAACTTCAAACTCAAGGACAGTGAACCTGCAGTCCAACAACTTTCAGAATCCAGACCATTATATTGGTCAAATCAAATCTGAAGTCCAAATGATACATCCACTTCTTTACCAGCTATGTGGCATTCAATCCCTGACCCTGATGCAATGAGCAAAATTTGAATACATCAGTAAGAAGAATTGCAGGGAAAGAAAAAAGAAAGGATCAAACGACAACAAAAATAGACATCATCAAAACTGTAAGAGAATCTCCAAAATCAGGATCACCACAATCGACTCATTTGCAGAAAATTTTGGCAACTCAACTGCAAGGCACATGTAATTGAACAAGGAACAGAAAGATACTACACCGGTTTATTTTATTTTCTTCTCCGAAATTCTATTTTGAAGATGAGACAACATGACAATAAATCTCATAAAATACACAAAGATAAACATCTAGCAAGTTGATAAACCCAAAGAAGAGTTACTAAGACACAAATCATTAGGACAAAAACTCCAGGATGTTCAAGCTGAGCACCACATTCAATTTGGATAGTGCACATGATGCAATTTTGACATCCATTATGCAAAAGGCTCCAGTTTACAACAAGCAACAAATTTCCCTAGCTGATTCTGTTAGCATATAAAAAGCATATAAATGAAAAACCAGGTCCTTTGAAGTGGGAACAATTTTCTTATACTTTCAAAGCCTTCACCAACCTACGAAATCAACAGATCAGATGAAATGTAAAGCAAACCAAAGCAACAAACCCAATTCTGGTTTATGTTTAGCATAACACCAATGCAAATTTAATTAAACATCCATATGCTCATCGCAAAAATGATTAAAAAAAAAACAACAATAACAAATCTTTAAACATTAAATTAAGGGGAAAAAAAACACGGGGATTTAAAAAATAAAACCATTTTTTTTCTAATTTGAAAGATTAAATTTTTCTAAACAAATAAATTTGACTACCAGGCTACCAGCATATTAGGTACTTGCCTATTTCACAGAAATAATTTTTTAAAAAAATTTCAAAAGTGTTTCACTGTATGAAAAATCAAGTTTTCAATCAACTTTAGAGAAAGGAGATTAAAAAAATTTGAAAAAAAATACAAAAAAAAAAGGATATATTTTTCAAATTAAACAAAACTCACAAATATGTATATATATATCTGTGAGAAGAAAAATTAGAAATGCAGTTTCTTCGTTGCAGCATGTTGAAATCCAACAGCTGCGGCTTCTTCCTATATTGTGTTGACATTTTATATGTACATCACAAAAAACAAAAAAGAAAAACAATAACAAACCAACTTCAAAACTTAAAATTAAAAAACAAAAAAACTCGAAATTGAAAACTTATATTTGTAAACGAGTCCATTTGATTTGACTATACCGAAATTCAAATTTTCAGTAAACTTCAAAGCAAGGTGGTTCAAAATATTCACACAAAAAAAATCATAAAATAAAACAAAACCGATATATTTTTAAAAAATAAAACTGATATTTATACACACGCACATGAGGATGAAATTACAAATGCAGTGTCTTCATTGCAGCACATGGAATCCAACAGCATCGTCATCTTCATATTTTGGATTGGACTTCCAAAATTTCAAGTTCCAAAAACCACAAAGAGAGAGATCGAAAATTCGAAATCTCACTTAACAGATTCAGCCAACGCACATACATATATATAAAAAACGCAGCACAGCATAAGAAAAACAAACGGCACAGCAAAAACGGGGTCGTTTCTGTCAGAGACGGAAAACGGAAGAAGAGCGAACTTTGCCAGTTGGTAGCACCAAGAAAACGTACCGTTTAGAGAGCGCGATCCGAAACGCGGAAGCTGAAAGCTGATGAAAGTGAAACCGAAAGCGAAGAAACGCAAAGCGCATTGAAGAAAGGGAGGTTCGAAACTTGAAATGGCGGAATCTACGGCGCAGAAAGTGGCGAAGTTGAGAGGAGGAAACCCTAGGGTAAGCGTGGTTGAGGAAGGAGCTCAGAGGTAGAGAGAGAAACTGAGAGAGAGAGAGAGAGAGAGAGAGAGAGAGAGAATAGGGAAGAGGAAGAAGCAGAAGAAGAAGAAGAAGGTGCAGTGTGTAATGGTTTTTTTTTTTTTTCTTCTGTTCGACTTTCAGCACTGGCACTGATTATTTTGTGCAAATAGGGGCCCACACCTCTGGTTTTTGAAAAATTATAAATTTGAGAAATTCGTAGAAATAATTTCATTTATGCGCCTACCTCGTGATAGAATTTCATTTAGAAAAATTAAGTTAAAAATATTATTTTTAGAGAAATTATTTTTTAAAAGAATTAATTTATGTTTAGTTTGAGTATATTAAAATAAATTTAAGAGAATGATTTTTGTTTGAATAATATATTTATATGAGAGCAATAGTAAAATTTTATGTTAGAAGTATTTTATTTAGAATGAAAAGTGTTATTTAATTATTTTCACTAAAGGTAATTTTTCACCTTAAAATAAGTTTTGGTGAGCCAACTTGCAAATCACTTTTAATTTTTTATTTTTTATTTTCATTTGAATCAAAATATTCTTGAAGTGCATCCAAAAAAGTACTATATAGTTTGAAATTTTACTTTAAGGAGGCTTACTTTTGGGTTTTCTTTTTAAAAAAAAGTTTTACTACATTCTTCAATGAATAAGTAAAATTTCTAAATTATAAATAAAATAAGAAACAATTACACTTTATTTTCTTAATTAATGGCTTTATGCACTTAATTTATAAAACTTTAGAAAATGTGTAAATCAACCTCTAATATCTTTTGAATACACACTTTAACCCTTCTGTTAATTTTTTATTTTTTGTTATTATAAAAGATGTACATTATATTCTTTTACACTTTAGGTCAAATACAACCTGATATTCTAAATTAACAAATAATGTACAATTTAAGTCTCTAAATTTTCTTGAACTCGTGTGGTTTTTTTATTAGTAGTAAACAAAGAGATTAAATTAGTAGTAAATGAAGAGATTAACATACTAGTTGATTTGCACAATAAATAAATATTAAGAAAGCAATTTGCATATTTTTAATGTTTCAAAGGTAAAATATAAAAGAACTATAGTTTAAAGTGTAATTTTCAATTAAATAAAATACTTTTTTCTCAAAGCACTTGAAAATTTTTCTTATACGTCTAAGGAAAAATTACTAAATCCAGGATTAAAATATGTTTCGTACTCGCTAAACGTCAATCAAAGCTTTTACAAACCATGCAAAAATTTAGAAATCAAGCCCAATCATATTAAGATAAGTTGGATAATATGGTGAGTTGCATTTCTAAAGAGATGAACATGACTTAAAACTTTAAGCAGGTAATTATTAGAGACCTTTTTTACTCTCTCAATAGTATTTATATAAATATTTTTAAAAAATAATTTTAGTATATTAATAATATAAAAATTTATATACTATTATTTAATTATATAATGCTACATCAATTAATATAACTGATTTTTATATTTACTATTTAAAAAATTATGTAAATTGTAAACCCTTCTTTTAATGAAAACAAAAAGTAAAAGACTCTATTATAATACTATATGAGCAAAATCTTCAGCAGGTAAACTAACCCATTTTGGGTGAAACACCGTATCATGTGATGCGACGTGATTAGAGACAAAATATAATCTAACCAGAAAAAAAAATTAATTTGAACTATTTCATGTATGAAGAAAAAGAACTTTAAGAAAATGTATGGCAGGATATGTGTGGCTGTTTAAATAGTACTAACAATAATTTTAGTGGTGTTGGTCGGTTTTTGGCGTTTTGCTTCAAATAATATTCTCCACCTTGAAAAATAGGCGATCTCAGATTTGCATTCCCGTTTTTAAATGATAATTTTAGTTGAAAATATCAAAATGCATCACGTAGCATCCAATGCTCCTTTCTTTTGGGTATTCTAGGCGATATTCTATGCGATGTGATATATGATATGGAAGAGACGAATAGGTTTATGATTGTCAGTATTATCTTAATTAACCATGTGCTAAAATATTTGATGTTAATGTACCGAAAAAATATAACAGATGTTATTTTCAAATTTGAAAAACAGTGATGCCATAAATATATTTTTCACAGGTAAAAGAATAACCGCATCCCTTTATGCATTCTAATTTCATCAAGTACATCCCAATTAAAATAGGAATGTATGGGTGTACATCAGTCCACATGATCACCTTCTGTTTACATTTTGTCCTCACTTAAATTCTTAGAATTCTTTATTAATTAGTTGGGTCTTTTTTTTCTATATGGTTTTTGAGTGGTGTATTTACATCAATATGGTGTTTTGAAAAAAATTCACATAATATGGTGTTTTCAGTATAGAATCCATAAAGCGATTCAACACTTTGTTTTAATATTATTTTATTGAATCCGCCTTTTATTGAATTCAACACTTTATGTATTGAATTCACATCGAATTCAGTGTAAAAAATATTATTTTATTGAATCCGTCAATGGCGGATTCAATAAAATAATATTAAAATAAAATCTCGCCGCCAAAGTCAATTTCATAATCTATCAAAATAATATTTATTTATTGAATTAATTTAAATTCTAAAACACCATATACAAGTAAATTTGTCCATTTTATCATATTAGTGTAAATCACCTATACCAATACCATATATAAATTATTTTTCCAGCATTTATATATATATATATATATGAATAATAACTTTATAAGTTTATAAACCTGTCTTAATTTGTTTTTTTTTATTTTCATATCAATTTGATTCTAATATTTTTTTCTTTTTGATCAATTCAATTCCAATATTTTTTCAATCTGAACATCAACTCAATGACCTTTAAATCACCACTATGGACTTTCCCAATGTTAAAAGCTGAATAATAACCACATCATCCTTTTAAACAATGAACGTCAAATTTTATAGCTAAAAGGAAAGGAGTGACCCCATTTTCCAGACAAAAGAGCAGGGAACAAGACGGATAGAAATTATATGGCTCCAGTTTTTTTAAAAAAAATTAAATACCTTAATCAATATTTTTTTTCAATTCAAGATCAATTTTATTTTAACAATTTTTAAATATTAATTAGTTTTAATACTTTTTATTTTGATATGAATTTGATTCTAATAATTTTTTGGATCAATTTAATTCCAACATTTTTTTAAAATTTCAACAGCAATTCAATCACCTTTAAATCTCCATTTATTTAAAATGTATTTTTGAACTTAAAATGTAATTGAAGACACAAAATGATTAGATTCATGTTAAATATAGAAATATTAGTGAACTCTCAGCTAATAAAATTCCACCAAAATATCAAATCATAATGGGTGGCGATAGATGATTATTTTTTGTGATTTGTTATTTTGGTAAATAATTATATAAAATTATTTGACACTTCCAATGTATAAAAATTAAATTTACATTTTATTAGATAAGAAGAGAATATATTTTAAATTTTTTATAAAAAGTAAAATATAGTTGGTAAAAGAATAAGGCTATGGAATAATAAAATTGCATAACAAATACACACCACACACTTTATTATCATTGAATACGATGAATGAGTGAAATAAGCGAAGACTACTCATCACATTCAATTGTGATAAGATATATGATATGAATTTACTGTATAATTTTATTATTTTCCTACCATTACTCTTGTTAAAAAAAAAAAGGAAGAGAATAAATTTGTAGGGAGATACACAGTAATTTGAATCCAAGCAGAGCTGACAATAGTGTTTTGGAATTGGGAAGTACTGAGTGGTCATCATGTGGACGTAATTTGCTGCATCCTGCGTTGCTATAATGGCGTTGATCACTGATTGAAACAGTGAATCCCAAATCGGAGACAACTTGAACGTACACCAACCAATCACTCCCTCCATTAACCCCCAACTATTTCTTCCATGGCTGCAACTCACCCCCCAAAAAAAAAAAAGAAAAAGAAAATAAATCTTCAAAGGAGGCAGCTATATTTATGTGGATTGATACCTCAACCTACAAAATTACAAAGACAAAAATTCATCCTTACAAGGTTTTTCTTAAAAACAAAAAAGAAATGGAACTCAATATATATTTATAGTCATATAAGTGACTATCTAATTAATCAGACTGAATCCGGCAAAAGTTTTCTAAAATAACGACTAAAATACTTACCACCTTAACCAATCTCATATTGGTGGTATTATTTAAATTTTAACACATTGATTCTGCATCAAGAAGGATATTTAAATGTGTGTTGATAAATAAGTAGTATTCTGAAAAAAAGTAAGATATAAACCTGAGAGAGATTGTCCTCAACTTCCCAAATAAGGATACCTTAAAGATTAAAATATATATATATAATTTTTTGAATAGTTATATTTGTAGTAAATTGATTATATTTTGTTTTAAACCAAACTTGTGTTTGGAATTGACACAGGAATCATTGATCGGCGCACCTATGACAAGTTCAACACTACAAATATCTCTAATATAATATTCTTCATTTCATTTTATTTTGGTCGAAGATTTCAATTTTAAAGTATAATTAACATTTCCAACGAAGAAAAATGTCAATACGATAATTACCATTTGACCACATGAAACAAACACAAATGCTCGTATAGTATATGTGTTGATGATCTATGCGGTAGTAAGTCATATCAACTAGACAATTACACAATCAATAATGTAATGGAAGCACTTTCTTAAGTTTAACAACCATGAATATACAAAATTCGTATAATACAAGTAAAAAAATAAAAAATGATGTTGTTGATGAGGTGTAATATATAGAGGGAATATAAATCTAATATACCAAACATAGAATCAAAATTAATATCTTAATACGGAAGTAAGACGTTTCAGACAACATTTATTATCATAAAAAATAGAATATACTAGGATGCTATACTAAAAGGCAATACTGATCGACCATAGAAACCTTTTTCTTTTCTTTTAAAAAAAAGTATTTTAACAAATAAATTATTGTTCAGCAATTGATGAAGTGGATGCTACTAAACTTCAAGCGGTAGCTGCATATTTATTATAGAAATAAAAATAAACATAAAGAGTATCTTTTTAGGTAAGATTATAATTTTTCCCCAATGTTAATAAGTTGACAAAGCTTACCAAGAATAATTAAATAATCAAATGACATAATAGCTGTGCCTACTAACAAAGTGTCGATCGACAAGTCAAGTTGAGTGGAATTAGTGACATACCCTAATTCTTACCTAATGGTGTGCCAAGTTTGACCTAATAACAATATATGAAAATTACGTGGCCTCAAAATCCTCAAATTAATTAAGTATACATCAACCGATCACGTATTTTGTTTTTTTCCTTGTCTCTATATTTCTTGAACAGTGAAATCCCAGAAGTCGCACAAAAGAAGCTAGACGTGGAAATAACTATAGCCATCAGGTGCAATGTGGATACACACTTATGTTGCATCAGCTATATACAAAATTATATTTGGTGTTATTGATGATTCGATGTAACATTGAAAACGAAATTAGGGCGGTGTTGTACGCATTTTTCTTTCTAAACTATATTTAAAATCTATTGAACTCGGAATAATTTTGTTTTAAATGTGTTGATTAATGTACACAAAAAAATTGTATTAGTCCAAACAATATATCGAAAGGATATATATATTTTAAATTTTGGTAATAATCAAGTTTAATACAAAATATTGCACCTATTACACGCTCATGGGCCAAAATGCTATCTTTTACAGCATGTTTGACTTGGGAGTAAAAATATTGTAAACTTTTTATGATTAAATTTCATGTAAAATTATATGTGGAATCTAAACAGATTGTCAAACACTTATAAAGAGTATCTTTTTTTTTTTTTTATACCAAACGGGGCAAAAAACGCCCAAAGGAAAAACAGAATAGACTGGAATAGTTGACCATATCAAACAACATGGAATTGTGACAAACATATTAAGCGTGTGTTTGATTTTACATTTACATAATTGAGTTTTAATAAAATTGATTTTATTTAAAGACAATTTTATTGTACAATGATTTACGCATATCTAATAATTTGATTTGAAAAATGATACGATTTTATGAAAATTGATATTGTTAGTTATGAATCAACCACAAAAGTAACAAAATATTGTTTTCAATCAAAATCAATTCCACATCGCAATCCAATTTTCAAAAGAGAGTAAGCAAAAAACCAAACAAAAGTAAAACCGGATAAAATCAATGAGTTCTACGAAATCAATTTTGAGATCATTGAAATCCAGATCCAGACATGTTAAATCCATCAAACTCTAATGGCAATACTAGACAACTAAAACCAAAACTAATTCATTTATTTATATAGCTAAAAATGAATATCATACTTATAAAAAGATTAACACATGGTTAATTGGCATGGCTAAATGCTCATTCTGTTAATTGGTGTTGACTGTTGAGAGACTCATGTCGATCTATCCTGGAACAAGATTGACCCTAAAGAAAGGGTACTCTTTGGGAAACGAAAAAGTAAATTACTCTATTAACCATCCAACTGAAACTTTAAACTTGTACCGCTTCACCTGATGTAAATCTAACCACGAAAAGGGACAAAATTTCATCACTGATCCATGTTCTTGTCATTTTGTTCTAATTGGCGTTTGTGTGCAGGGTGTTTGGCTGGAGTGCCCCCACATGGGGGAGAGAAGAGTCCTCCCATTTGGAGGAGTGCCTGCAATGTAAGGTATGTATGAGAGAGTGTTGGGAGGATCGATAGCGAAATTTTTGAAAAGGGAGTAGTTAGCTACTGTTCTGTTTACGCTAAGATGTCAGGTATCATCAAATTTTGGACAGTGACACAATTCTTGTTCTCTCTCTCTCTCTCTCTCTCAACTTGTTCTTCACCGTTCATGCGTCTTTTTCACCCTAATCAATATCTGTCTCGTACTGTCCTAGCTAGATATATATGTCATCGTTCTTTTGATTTCGATTATAGTAATAGGAATGGGAGTGCCCATCACACATCTAACCTGTGGGTGTGTGTTTGATTTTGTATTTGGAAAAGTTGATTTTAAAGTAAAATAATTTATATTTGTTAGTGTTTTTTAAAGTAATTTTAACAAAAATAATAGAAAGGGTGCGTTTATTTCAATTGTTTTTTTTTTTATAGAAGGTAATTTTTTAAAGTAAAAAATTTGATGGGCTCATAAGTTAATAACGTAGTTTTTACTTTCGAGTGGAAGTTGATATGAACAACTTATATAAAAAATAGTTTTTTCAGTTGAGAGAAATCACCCTTTTTTTTGGTTAAAAAATCAGAAATAAATTTATCATATTACTTGTTTTGAAATCAATTTTATAGGCAAGAATTGATTTTAATAAAATCAAACGACATATGAAACTGACGAAACCAATTTTTAGGGTCAAAATTGGTTAATAACCACCCCCCAAAAAAAAAACTAAAATTTAAATTAAACATACTAGAAATATAACTAAAAGGCTTAAAACAACACTTATTTTTTGAAACATATAACAAGTGTTGTCAACTATGTGCCTGATGTAGCAATTTTATGAAAAATGATCTCTTTAGCTTAAAAAATGTATCTTTATTATATCAAAGACAAGATTTTTCACCCTTCCCAAAAATAACTATTGTTTTAGGCAAAAGAAAAAATAGTAATTTAATATAAAGATTTTAATTGCTATTTGCTTCTAATACCTAAAAGAGTTTTACACAATTATTCAATCAAAATTTTTATGACCATTTAAATAGTATATGTAAGAGTCAAATATGTTTGCTAACAATATTTGATTGAATTATGGTGTAAAAGAATTTTATACTCTTAGTAATTTAGTATATCTAAATTAAACCATAACATGAAAATTAATTTTAATATATTATTTTTATAAACTATTTTGGATAATTGTGATTACAAAATGTTGGGTAATTCTGATTGCATTGATATTGCGTCGGTAATGTTTTTACTCTCTCTCTCTCTTAACTCTGGGCCTTTATTCACACCACAACCCGGCCCCCCAATTTCCACAAAATTATCCACAACGTCCGAAGACACGTAAGAGCAATTTTTTTACAATTTATATTAACCTCCAATCAAATTTTACTATATACATGATTTTTCAAATAATGGAGATAGAACTTAATTGTATGTATAGATTGATGTTATATCACATAATTAAATGGCTATATAATTTTTTTTTTATATAGTAAATTCATTAAAATTAAATCCTTCAAAGTAAACTGATATGTACAAATGCAAAAATAACGAAACGGACCAAAAGATACGAATGCATGTAAATTAATTCCATTTATTTAGCGTGTAACTGAATCATCTATTCACCTTTACTCTTATTAGTTAATGCTTCTGACTTAAGTAATGTGAAATGAAAAATCAATTTAAATTTAATAATTGAAGGGCATCATATCATAAGTGATGATTAGTTTTACACTAAAAAAAATGAAAATTACCTTTTTATTTTGAGGTAAAATAATTCTAACTTGTAACGTAAAGTTATGCTAGGGTTACCTTCTGATATACGAAGGTGTCGAGTGTAATCCTCCCTCTTTTGCGGTGGTCAGAGAGCCAGAGGTGAGTACCTACAAAGGGATTCAAACGCTCTATTAATGGAGGTGATAATAGTATAGTTGGAATAGAAAAATAAATTACCCAATAAGATTCTTCTATCCCCCTTTATCAACACAATGTTTACATTGGATACCAACTTACCAACTACCATTAATATACTTGATTATAATTTTTTTTTAATCAAATATATTACCTATATGAAAAAGGTTACCTTAGTGAAGTTTGAATTTAATAATTGATGAGTATATGTAACATCAAGAACTCAACTTAACAAAAAAAATATTAGGGAAGTGATTTTCGTCAATATCCGATGAAGTCTATTCCAATCAACTACAGAAGGTTCACAGTGTGGGAAACATGATTAACAACCAAAATCAGTCTCCTTTATAATTAAAAGTGTTTTGAAACAACTTGTTATATTTGATTTTAAAAAAATTATAAATATAAATTGTAATTTTAAATTAAAAATAGCTTATAATTATTAACAACTTTTCCAAGCATGATTTGCTCCCATTATGGAGGATGTATATATTAATACTAAAAAGCATATGGCGAAAAGTAGAAGCACACAAGAAGCGGAGCTGAAAAAAGAGGGCATAAGCGTTGTCTTTGCAATCAAGTCTAATCACCTGCAAAAGTCAAGTATTCTTTTCTTTTTAAAAAGTTATATTGCATATGCAAGGCTTGAGAGATGGAGATTTAAGTAGGTTTAGGTCAAAATGGCCTATCTATATATTCATGCATGGGCTTTTAATATATAGGGACGGTCTTTCTATCGCTGATTAAATTAAATTTTGATTTTGGTCTATATGGCAGTTTCACTATAGCCCTTTTCTTTCATAAGGTAACATTAATATTTTATTAAATAACATAGGGTGTTCTCTGTCAATTTCTCAACCTATAGCTAAGCACTTGTTATTACTTGTTGGTAAAGAAAGTAAACGTCACTATCACTTATATTATGCGTGCATGTTATGAGGTTTTGAGGTGAAATGAAGCAGCATACGGTAGATGAGATTATTGCATATTTGGTAAACATTACCTTTGATCAGAAATAATCAATTTTTAAAGAAAATTGTTTTGGGAAACTTTTGTTATAAATTATTGTTTTGAATAAAAAAAATTCAGATTATCTAATAAATGCACATTTAAAGTGTTTTGTTTTGTTTTGTTTATTTTTTCAATTACTAGTATTTAAAATTTATTAAACTCTAACTAATATGATTTGGTCTAGGTCACCCCAATATACGAGTAAAAGAAAAATATTATATTCTCCTACTTTATCTTCTCATAAATTCTCCTAAGTACTAAAAAAAATAAGTTTTAATTACTTTTTAAGATTCCAAGGCATAGATTCAATATGCTTTATTTTATTTTATTTAATATGTAAGAAGATTTATAGGAAGATATCATTGTTCAAAGGTAAATAATTCTATCAGCATTATTTAATTTTTCTATTCATCATAAGATTTGAATGTGAAACCTTAGTTAAAAAGAAAATATTTAATCACTTGAACCAATCAATCAGTAATAACTAATAAGAAACTTGTATATACTAATTAGCATTGCTTATTTGTCTCACATACAAGTGTATATGTATAAAACATAGTGTATACAAAAAGATACAACTTATATTAGAGCAATTGTTTGTTTCCTAGTGTGTGTTTGAGATAGTTATAAAATTAAAATTATTTTAACACAATCGCTTATTTATATGATGAAAATCACTTTATGTTGGAGTACTTCAGGTAAAAAGTGATTTTAAAATAATCTATTTCATTTGGATTGTATGAAAAAGATTGTTTTTGTATATATAGTAAATTGCTGAAAAAGAGTATTTAATGATTTATTTTGTATTATATAACATTTGACATTTAACGTTAATTTAATAAAAAAAATATTATGATTCTAAAACAATATAATCAGTTTCAGCTTATGATAACAAATTTCAAAAAATTGGTTATGATATAAGCTGTTTTTTTAGTTTTTTTTGGTCTACCCTACAAAACAGCTTAAATTATTTATCTAAATTTTCCCAAACAAAATTGTTTTTCCAAAACAGCTTTTCTAAGAAAAATAAGAAAGTTGTTTTGGTTTGATTCCCAAACATGCATCTGAATTCCATGCTCTGAACAGTTGCAGTGTTTGTGCAGAGGCAACTGCAATGTATAATTGACTGGATTCATGAAACACCTAAGAGCACATGATGAATTTCAAGAATTGGAAAATAGGATCAACGTGAAGGGATGTTTCACATGGGTGTGTTTGTGGCCTACTTCAATGGAAAAGGATATATATATATATGTATAGAGGGGGGCCTTGTCTTTAAAGCCAAGGGAGGGGTTCACACTTCACACACTTGAGAAAGCAACCCTCTCCTTACCCCTACAAAAGAAACAAGAACTAGAACTAGGGTAAGGTTCTACTTGGAAAGCAACTATGCCAAACTGTGTGACCAATTTGTCACCTTTTAGTTAAAGAGCTTTTTGGGTTCCTGGTTCAAGTGTGACCAGATGTATATTTCTGATCCAATTAATTGTCAATTGAAATGCAACTAGAGAGGGTGGTCCTCACCTTACATGGTTGACATATAGATTTATGACTCATTCACTGTCACAGCAAAATAAATAAATAAAATTAAGCTGCCAAATTAATTATGAGTTAAATCGGGCCCTTCTAGATGACATGTACGTTATTCTGCAGTGTCCTTCTTCCCGTTAAAATCGCGTCTTGTTTATGTGGCACAAAGGGTAGAAAATGCATTTCATCTCTTCACAGGTTAACTCATTATGCATCTTCATGTATTTCTTCTTTTATTGACAAAATTTTAGGTGAGTTCAGCGCTGACTATCTCACCAAGATAAGAGCACAGTGTTCAGGCTCTTTGAGCACTTTCAGTAATCTTTACCTAATCATTCTTAAATGAAGGTCTTACAATGCTCAACGGAGTTGAACTCACGTCCTTGTATACATCTTCATATTTCCATATTATTATTTTTATAAATGTAATTAATATAGATGCAAATAGAAATAAATTATTATCTACGTCGAATTCTATCTTAGTAAGATACATTTGATTCTTAAAATTATCTCTTTATCATTAATTGTTTTCCACTTGAAATCATACTAGTAATTACAACAATTACATTAACTAAGCTTTATCTCCCTTAAGTGGGTTTGGTTATATCGATTAAGTTATGCTATATAGCTCTAAATCATACAATTAATTATTGAGATATAAAAGTTTTACTTTTTACAAATTACACACGATTTTCAATTTTTACATGTAATTTTATATGATTTCAGCATAATCAAGTTAGCAAGTGTGCGTGGATTGTGCAAAGAAATTAAACGTATGTTAACGAAAAAATGTTTTGCGAACATTCTACATAAAAGCATCATATAATATTGAATAATGATGTGACGGTGAGTGGATATCCAGGTTTTGAAAACCCGACTGATCATTGGATTGGCCAGGTTGAATTGAATTAACTTCTTTGTCCGTCAAGTTGATCAAAATCGATGGAGATCGGATCGACCAAAAACCACTTTGAATCTAGTAACCAGCAAAGCTGGCCTGAACGGTATTTTTTAAACAAAAGAGATGCAAAATGACATTATTTTGGGTTTTTTTTAAAAAAGAAGCCTAAAATGTCATTTTTCCTAATTCTTTTCCTTTTCTGGTATGGAAATTAGTAACTTGAGAGATTTAATCTATATGGATAATGTTTAGTTTAATTAAGAGATAAATTATATTGTATTCTATGGGTTTTGTTGATACCTAAATTAATTTTTAGTTATTTATGACATATATTTTATTTTGTATTTTTATATATTCATATAAATAAAGATTTTATTATATACCGGATATATTAGATTGAATTTTGATTAACCTGGTTAAACCTCTGAACTCTTGTCCTGATCGGTTCGATCTCCGATCCGATTTTTAGAACCTTTTAAGATATCTTTCAAATGAATATATTTATATTACAAAAAAATAATAGGTTGTATACTTATATTAAAAATTGTTGTACTCCATGTGTAATCTTAAAATCTATATATATATATAAACGAAAAACACGAGGCCGGAACATACTACAATAGTTGATACTTGATATTACAGTGTTGATGTCCCGGAGCCACCGACAAGGTCAAAATAAACCTTAAAATTTCAACATTTGCGGCGTCATTATGCAGTTAGTTTGCATTTGCAAGCTTCCAAGCACTTTTTGTTTCAAGTAACTATACCTGACATATCAAGAGGGAGAAGGCCAAGTTCATGAATAGGTTTCTTTTGGTATAAATAAATTATTATGTTATAAAAATATCATTCATTAATTCTATCGGATAACTCACCAAATCAACATTATATTTATGTATCTCTATGATTTTCACCTTGATTTTGGTTTGATTATTAATTTTTTTCTATTGATAAATTATTTATAAGTATTTATATGAAAACTTATTTCAAAAGTATGCCCTAATAATAAAGCAGGGTGATTTTTTTCTCTACCTAAACTCTAAGGGCCTATTTGGTTTGTTGTTTTCAATTTTTAGTTTTTAATTTCCAGTTTTCGGTTTTTAATTTTTGTAAAAGAAAAACTGAAAAAATTAAAAACTGAGGGCCTGTTTAGTTTAGGTTTTTTAGTTTTCAATTTTTTTCAATTTTTTTTTCACAGAAACTGAAAATTGAAAAACCTAAACCAAACAGTCCCTTGAAATTTTCATAAAAATAAAAAATTGAATTGAAAACTAAAAATAGCAAATCAAACAAACCCTAATTAAACCAGAAAAAAAATTCATTCATCATGTCTCTTGAAAAGGAAGAACTTCCCTACTTCTTAAACTATTCCTTTTTGAAAAAAACTAAATGGAAAAAACACTTAAAATATTCTCTGCCTTATGATGGATTCGTTGTTCCATCTAATCATTCCTTTTCATGGTTTGTTTAGATTAGACACAAGTGTGAATTGTACTGAATTGACATTGCATCCGATGAACTGATAATAAAGGGATATCATGAGTGAGTTGATTTTTGTTCTCTACAGCACCCCAAATGAAATACTGTATGGGCTATGTGATGGTGGGCCTTGTTGGGCTATTTTACACTGGTGGAAGAGAACAGAAGATGAAAATATCTTTCATTTTTGTTGTTGAAGTCAAACAATATCTGACACATAAACAGTTTCACAGAAAAATGAAGTTACATAACTATATTACCATTGTCATGTTGAGATAATAAGTATACTGTGGCTCACTTGTTTTTATGTGACAAATATACAGTCACTTAGATCAGCATATGAAAAACTTCAGATTTTTTGGTCCCTCCCTGTCGAATTTTGTTTGTCCATTAGTTGATTTTTTTTTCATTCTAGACTCACTCCATATTCCCACTTCAAAGTCTTTTATGTTTAAAAGTAGCGGACAAAGGTTTTTCGAAATTATAGTTATGTCTAATGTATTATGATGTATTTGTGAGTTTGATTTTGAAAGAGAAAAGACAAAAAAGAAGAAGTTTACAAATTAAAATTTGAAAATTTACCATGCAAAACCTTTCCCTTCCATCCATTTCATTTTAAAAGTTAAACTCACAAACGCATTCTTAATGAATCTATTGCTATATTTGGTCTAGTAAATACTAAATATATATAGCACAATTTAAGCTAACACAAGTTATATAACCATGTAAAGTTGTAAACAACTAGAATGAATAAGACGACAAAAACATATCTGGATATTTGCTAGTTGAGGGGACAAATAAAAATATGGCTATGCTCTTTGCTCCTCTTTTGTCTAAGAGGGAAAAATGGGTCCTCTCTCGATTCTGATTACCATTGTAGGAATCAACAAAGAACCTCTATAGAAGGGCAATTAGCTATGGTTCTGATTATTTTGCATTGTTTGGAAGTTTTCCAAAATGTACTCTTATTACTAGTAATCTTTTATTTTGGTCAACCTACTCTTATTACATATTTTTTGGGTCACACCAACTCTTGTTAAAAATCGACGGGCCACTGCATACTCCGCGGTATTGGATATCCAACACAAATGGGCCTGTAATGTATAGCCCAAATGTATAAACCAAAATATCAACCTCGCGTTTCTGTTAGGGGCCACAAAAATCTGAAATACTCTTATCAGATATCCAACACAAGAGGGCTTCAAACTTGGAAAACCACAAGCTAGGCCCATTTCTTGTTTAATATTTTGTTTTATTTAGCCCCCGACAGGATTGATGTTGACAAAAAAGGGCCATCCCTCGCGACCAAAAAAATAAAAGATTCATATTTTTTTTAATCGAAATCAAGGCATTAATTGCCGACAGCAGTGACTAATTCTTTTATCGTTAGAGCTCTCCCAAAGAAATAAATAACTGGTCATGAAATGCGTTCCATTCCCATTAGTAGAGATCGAACCTTTGATAACATGATTAAATGACAAGATAAACTGTCACCACCACACCTCTGGGTGGAGCCATCCCTTTTATTGATTGTAGCATACACTGTTCATTTTTTTTCCTAATTAATTATAATAAAGCTTGTTATTATTATTATTTCTTTTCTTTATCAAGCTTACTTGACTACGTGTAAATATCAAGCAAGTAAATTTGACGGTTCAGTTTATTTGTCTAAGTTTAAGGTCTTGTGTATTTTCTAGAGATTTTATTGGTTTTTGTTGTAATTAAATTGACCACTTTTGTATGTAAAATAATTTATAATTAATATCCGGCCTGTTTTCTTCAAGCAATTTTATTTTTCTAAACATTAAACAAATGCAAACATGAAACAAATAGTAATAGAGCTGTATTGGCTTGTTTAGAACTTTCTTTTTTCATATCTTGGTTGTTGTTAGTTGTTATTATAAATGTGTACTATGCAGTGTTTATACAATTATTATATTAGACTTAGATTATCCCTTACTTTTAAGTTTTTAGTTATGCTCTTGCAATCTTGTTTAAAAAGCAAAGGTCTAAAAAAGAAGGCCCCTTTCATCAGGGATGACGACAACAAAGTCAAATTTCTAATCTTTTGGTATCTCATTCATCCCCTCTCCCCTTGACCCCTTCCCAGTTCCCATGGTTCAAACCGAGCTGAGATAAAGGCAATTTGACTATCAAACCAAATGTTAGAAAACGATTCATGTCACTGTGTTCAAGGTTCAGTTTTAGCAAATCATAAAATCAAATTGAATGTGTAAATGGTGCAGGAATAGACAAACCAAGGTTAACAATCCCCTAAACAGTACATGGACTGTAACTCCTCCTTCGTTTAGCTATAAAAATTAATATTATAACGGACCTTAAATCAACACTCTCCTGTTTCATAATCGCTGTCAAAAACTAAATAATACATAGGTTAATAAAAATAAGAAAATATATTGATAAATATAAAATATTATGAGTTACTAAAACTATCTTTATATAGTTATTATTACTCATTTTTAATAAATGTATTAATTATTCAACTAATACATTTACACTAAGAATATAAATAGAATAAAAATTAATATTATCTAGATAGCTTAATCACATAGATATTCCGAAATATTATATTTTTGTCCGGTTTAGACCGACATTCAGTATTTAGATTTTATAGGGATGCATTTCAAATAATTTCACGGTACTAGTATATTTTTCGAAAAACTATAGGTCGCGACTGTCCTAGAATATAAATGTGCCAAATATTGCAAAGGAAAATGGTGAAAAAAAAAATCATTACCATTCATTATTCATACTGTCAAGATATTTATCGGCTCATAAAAACAATTTTTTTGTTATGTTTTAAGTAAGGTCTCAATTTGAATTTATTACTAGAAAAAAACACAGTACATGACGAAAATCCTTTTCCTCCACAATAAATTAACTCTAATCAAATTAAATTCTTTTTTCCGGGCTCAATAAAATTTGAGATATCAATAATTTAACATAAAACAAAAACAATTTTCTTTTGTCCAAAATTCTAGGCTAATATAGGGAAATATCAAACATTGCGTCTTAAATAAAGGGCAAAATTGGATTAGGAATGAAATAAATGATTTGGGAAGTGCCACGGTGCGGCCTTCCCTGCTGTTCGTCGGTGGTGATTGCTGCAAACGGAGTCAGCATTAGCAACCGCCAACGGTCAACATGATGCCACGTCAACAACATCGATTCCTTTCATACCCGAATTCCCCAAAATACCCTCCAGAGACCCAGTATAAAACCACCGTGACCAATTTGCGTTGCCAATCTTCCAATCACTGGAAAGAAGAGAACTGAGAGAGAACGAGCTAAGCTCCGTAGAAAGAAAAAGAAAAACCATTGACAATGGCGAAGATCTTCAAGTACGTTATCCTCGGAGGAGGTGTTTCTGCTGTGAGTTCCACTTCTTCGCTTTCACCTCTTCCTCAATTTTGTTTGTGTTTTTATTATTATTATTGAATCGAGTTTTTAGTTGTTGATTCGTAATGGAATTTACTGATCTGCGTAGTTTGTGTTTGAATTTCGCGTTACTGAGTGAATCGGAGAAGAAGCTTCTAGAATTGTGCGAGTAGCGCTCGCAGTGTTTACGGTTTCAGCGAACTTTTTGGTTTTTGGTTCGATTTTCAGCTCTTGAGAACTGTGAGCTTCGATTGGAATATGATTCATGTGAATGATGAGATTTGAGAACTGTTGTGGTTCTGAAAATACTGTTTGTATAAATTTTTTTCATCAAGTGTAACACTTGAAATCAAAATGGATGATTTCTCATCTTCATTAACTTACTGATCTGATGTCATGCTTTTTTTTATTCGATTCGTTCTATCTACTTAAGGTTTCCTCGTGTAATTAATTAGTAGCTGTATTAGCTAGAAAACTTCTGAGTATGACTACCGATGCATGTGGTTTGGCATTTTGTCTTAATTAATCAGAATCAAGTCAGAATAAGTATAATCAAGTTGACTTTGGATTCTTAAAAAGAGAGTAAATTGTCACTAGTTTCTTTTCTTTTTTATATTAGGACGTGATCATAAACTATATAATCCAAGACAAATAAATTGTTACTTTTTTAACTTTACATACAAACTCACTAAAGAAGAATTTTTTCACTTTTTTTCCTTTTTTTTTTGTAATAACATTTTGTCATATTTTGATATATTTGGATTCTGTAGTTGATATATTTTCATAATTGCAGGGTTATGCAGCAAGGGAGTTTGCCAAACAGGGACTTAAGCCTGGGGAGCTGGCAATCATATCCAAAGAAGCGGTACTTTTTTTAATTCTTATATCCACTCATTTGCCATTTGCCATTACTCCTTTATCTTTTTCCTTTATTCTCTGTATGAAGTGTTTATGAACGTTCCTTTGTACGAAGATGTGAACTGTATGAAGTGTTTTTTTTCTTTCACCATGCTGGATCTCCTAGCTTGGCACTAATTCCCATTTATCCTCCTGTGGTTTTATATATTCTGATAGAAACAATTATCTTTTCAGTTTCATCAAATTTACTAGAGGTTGCAATGATCTAGGTGATGAAAGAAACATCATGTTATTTTGTAGTAGCTCCTTCAGTATTCTCTGTACAGTTTTCTTTTTAAATTGGGTATTTTGTCAATTGAGCTTTATGCAGTTATTTTCTGCTATATATTCCCTTAATTGTCCGTATAATATGTGCAGGTAGCACCTTATGAACGTCCTGCACTAAGCAAGGCATACCTTTTTCCAGAGTGTAAGTTTGTAAAGCTAATATGCTATATGCACATCTATTCCTTTTTCTCATTTGTTTTTTTTATTTTTTTATTTTTTTATTTTTTTTTACATTTCACTTATGGGTTATATGATATCTTGGTAGTAATAGCAACAGGCTTTTTGACCGAAATAATAAAAAAAAAAATTCTTTACGCAAATAAACAGAAAAAGATTTGGTACCGAAATGAACCAAAAATATGCGTGTGAATACGCAAGAGGTCCTTGCATATCTGGTACAAGCATGAATACACATGGAGCTCCTGTGTATTCTTGTACTGGATACACAAGGATTCCTTGCGTATTCTTTATTTTTCCTATTCGCCTTAGATCCTTACATATTCGGTTGCCATTTTTATATAAACCATAGCTCAGTCCATTTAGTGTGTGAAGTGTTTTTTGGTAAGAAAATGATGGAGTGTTTCATACTTGTTCATTATGATGGAAAAATGGAAGACACAACAAATGAAGGAGTGAAATTTTATAGTCAAAGACCAATTGGTGTCATTGTTAATCCGTCTATAAGTTTTTTGGAGTTGCAAGACAAAATACTGGAGCAGATAGGTCCTTACAAATGGATTAGCCAGATATTTTACAGAGTACGTATAGCATTTGGGGGCGGTATGGTCAACTATAACTATTTTCCCATCTATAGTGACAATGAAACGAGCCTCATGTTTAGCTTCGAATTAAAAATAAAAAAGAAAACAATTAAATTATACTAACAAAGAGACAAAATACCTGCTATCAAGCTAAGTGGAGATATAAATACCATCTAAGTGGTAAAGATTGTTTGTCATGGTGAACAAAGATTCTTTGAAAGTGAAAGTGAAAGTGAAAGGAAAAGATTCCAAAGAGAAGAGGTTCAGAAGAGAAGTGAATGATTGAGCCGTGGCGTATTTAGGGTCATATATAGTGAGTATGAATACGCATGAGTGGATACGCAGGGGCCCCTTACGTATTCATGCTGGTTTGCAATAAGCGGGGACCCCATGCGTATTCATGTACATTAAAAACGGCTCATTTTAGTAATTAATATTTTTTTCTGTTTATTCGCGTGAATAATTTTTTTTTTTTTTAATTTTAAATGGGTAAAAAATCTAGCAACAATATTGTATTATTGTTCTATTTTCATTTCTTAAAATTTATTGTTGGATTTAATTGAATGAAAACGATTCGATTTGTGTTAAATTGTTAATCCCGGGTTTTTGCCCCTGTTGAATTTTAAATATCAACTTGCTTTGCTAGTCACACTATATTTAACTTGATGTCACAATTGGATTTTGCAGCCCCTGCTAGACTTCCTGGGTTCCATGTATGTGTTGGAAGTGGAGGAGAAAGATTGCTTCCTGAATGGTACAGTGAGAAAGGTAATTTTGGCCTTCTCACCTATTATTTTTAGTTCAGCATAATTTTTGGATGGTTTTAGAGAGTATCATGTCAAGTTGAAGGAAGAGAAAAGTAACTAGAAAAATGGGTCCTAACAACACTTTTCCAATGCAAAATGAACTGATGATTGCAGGGATAGAGTTAATTCTTAGCACAGAAATAGTGAAAGTAGACCTTGCTGCAAAATCTCTGACCAGTGCAGGAGGAGAAACATTCAGTTACCAGATTTTGATTATTGCAACTGGCTCAACAGTAAGGATTCTTATGGATATTAGAGGTGTTATGCATTGTCTACATTTGTCCATTTTCTAGGTTAATGCTAATACTTAATGTTGGCTTGCAGGTAATAAGGTTGAGTGATTTTGGTGTTCAAGGAGCTGATGCCAAAAACATCTTTTACTTGAGGGAGGTTGATGATGCTGATAAATTGTATGAGGCAATCAAAGCTAAGAAGAATGGCAAGGCTGTGGTTGTTGGTGGAGGATACATTGGTCTGGAGCTTAGTGCAGTGTTGAAACTCAACAATCTTGATGTTACCATGGTCTACCCAGAGCCTTGGTGTAGTAAGTGGACAGTTACAAGTGTTTCTTTTTTGACACTTAACTTCCCATTCTGTGTATCTTATATATAATTTTTATATATTCTAGTTTATAAGTTTCTAAGCGGTGACATTGTAATCTGATGTTGCAGTGCCACGACTTTTTACATCTGGTATAGCTGCTTTCTATGAGGGATATTATACAAAGAAGGGGGTCAATATTATTAAAGGAACTGTTGCTGTTGGATTCACTGCCAATTCCGATGGAGAGGTATTGATCTTATAACACTATTGATGGGATTGCATTTTCAAGTTTCTAATCAAACCTGACATGATTTTCATCCATTGTTCAGGTAAAAGAAGTCAAACTAAAGGATGGCAGGGTCCTGGAAGCTGATATTGTTGTTGTTGGTGTTGGTGGAAGGCCTCAAACAGCCTTGTTCAAGGGGCAGGTTGAAGAGGAGAAGGGTGGAATCAAGGTTAGTCTCACCATCCAGAGACTCATTGGTGGTCAATAAGAAATTTTCTAAGACACAATTGATGAATCTTTACGTTATCAATAATGGCCTTTATTGTGACTGCAGACCGATTCCTTCTTCAAAACAAATGTCCTTGGTGTATATGCTGTTGGTGATGTTGCTACTTTCCCTCTGAAATTGTATGGGGAGTTGAGAAGAGTTGAACATGTTGATCATGCTCGCAAATCAGCTGAGCAGGCTGTGAAGGTGAGCAACTTCCCTAAATATATTGAACTTTCCAAATTCAAATATGCGTAGAACACATGCATTAACACCCTTGCATACTCATTTGTTTTTACAGTGTTCCTTAAAATCAAGTTCATTGTCAAGAGTCATGATAGCCTGTGCTGTTTCTCATTTCGTTATAAATTGTGTAGGCCATCAAGGCTGCTGAGGATGGAAAAACCATCGAGGAATATGATTACCTTCCATTCTTTTATTCCCGTTCATTTGATCTGTCTTGGCAATTCTATGGCGACAATGTTGGTGACACAGTGCTATTTGGAGACAGCGATCCGGAATCATCTAAGCCAAAGTTCGGTTCATACTGGATCAAAGATGGGAAAGTTGTTGGGGCCTTTTTGGAGGGTGGGACTCCTGAGGAGAACAAGGCTATTGCCAAAGTTGCAAGGGTCCAGCCTCCAGTTGAGAATGTGGATCAACTTGCAAAGGAAGGTCTTTCCTTTGCTAGTAAAATATAATGTTAATGTTGGAAAGGATACAAATGCACGGTGATTGCACAGAATATGTTTCTATGTTTGTTATTTGACTCTGGGTTATGTGATTGTGCCATAAAGGAACCTTTTATGTGTTGTATTTGATATGTAATTGCAATGGAAATGCTTTACCGTGTATTGTTTATTTCTCTCGCCATTGTTTTCTGTGAACGCATATGCGCATCCGTGAGTGAACCACAAAGAAGCCCTTCCCAAACAAAAAATTTAAAAAGAAGTTAAATTTTCACTCATTTGGTTTATAGTTGTCTTTTTTTGAGAATCTTTACATGGAAATTGTGTCAGATGTTCGATAATAGGTATCAAAAAACATCTGCATGTAAAAATATTCACCTAAATGATTTTCATGAGTGAGATTTGCTATAACATTCCTTCGGGATATTTTGCATTCTGATATGTCTGACAATTACTAATCAGGCTATGTATAGATACAGGGTAAAAAAGGGGCAAATTTTCATTGATTGGGTTCTATATATAAAATTATGCATGGGGTTCAATTATGAAAAATTTACATCAACTTTTATTTTCCAACCAAACATATATTAAGAGTCAACTCACTACATTGCATTTCTCCAAGTTTCTCTACCTCTAAGGTCTTGGCCCTTAGCTCAACCATCTTCCTTCCCTAATTCTCTTTTTCATGAACAAATTGTTAGATTTGTTAAAAGGGTGTTTATTCTTGCTTTAATAAAATATACCATAATTGTAACATTGCTTAGAACAGGTCAAAGCCTTTTTTGCAATTCTATTCAGGTAATGGCCTTTTCGCTGATTATTTTGGATGCGCTTTATGCATCGAGCAAATCTTTACACAAGCTTATACATCTAGCAGCTTTGAACTTTCCTGCATTATTTGCTGGAATTCATATTCTAACAAATCTTCGAGCATAACATCATGTCAATTTGAAAATCTCACTCAAACGATTGCAGCCTACCTTAAAGAACATAAAATATCAATGACATCAAATCTAATTTTGAGCTCTAGTTTCAATATCGAGGGCTCATTACTTTATCGAATTGAATTGGAGCGTCGAATTCTTTTTACTTTGGTAAGAGCACCGAACTACTTTATAGCATAAATCTATTAATTGCTGTCGCTTCTACACATAAAAAGATGATATATGTCTATAGTAAGAAAAGTAAAACAAGGAATAAGCTGCTCCTCATGACCAAAATGAAATTCCATTGCGTCAAGAAACTGAACTAAGTATCAAAACGAATTCATCCAACTAGGGAGATCATTGTAATGAAATCAAACTACACTACTCTTTAGAACAAAACTTTGCCAAATGAAGCAGCTATAGAGCATATTGAGAATATGTTCCGGACAAAGAGACTAAACCACTTAATCGAAGAGACTGAATCCCATATCCTGCAGCACAAAACAAATTGAAGGGATAAACAATCAGACAGATTTCAGATTAACCAAAAAATTCTTCAAATCTGGAAAATTTCTTAGGTCTTCTCAAGTAAGATAAACATAATTAAAGTGTACTACTATTCAAAGTGTATCACCTCAGTTGTGACATTAAACATGAAGTTAAAGGTAAAAGACAGTGATAATCCCACAATGAATAGAACTTCCATTCATTTTAGTTTATTGTATCAATTTTTTCGCAATAAAGCTGAATGAAGCAGCAGGATAAATACTTCGAAAAGGAAACTTACATCATCAGATTCCTCTTTCTCCTCCACCTTTTCTTCCTTCTTCGCCTCAGCAGCTGCAGGAACAGCAGCACCACCGCTTCCTCCACCAGGAGCAGCAGAAACTGCAATGGCAGCACCGCCACCACAAGGCACGGAAGCCAACTTTTCCCTGCCGGCAGCAATAACCTCAGCTATATCCTTACCCTTAACCTCAGACAGAAGCAGTTCAATGATACCATCCTCTGCTTCTGCTCCAACTGCACATTAACAAAAATAAATAAAATATAAAAAATTTGACAATTGACAACTTCTCTCACAGTTAAGCTTCACCTAATTCCCCATAATGCATGCACTGAGATATAAGTAGCAACAATTATTGGCAGCAGTTAAATAAGAGCAACAACATTAACCCTTATCCCATGACAGTGCCAACTACATGAATCAAACACACAATGTCTATAATCAATTCATTCTAAAGGTATATTTGGCTAAGCGGTAAATATGGAGATTAAAGTTTCAAGGATAAGTATCGTGTATAATTTTACAAAAATGGAAGTCATGAAACTTTACTTTCCATTTTTACCCCATCAACCAAACACCCACTATATCTTTCCTAATGAGTTTGCCCATAATTTTATCAGCATGGAAGAAGAACTACGATTAGAAGATATATATATGAGTTTATGATGGAAGAGAAGAATGGACCAGAGGCTAGAATGTCCTTGATGACATGGGAAGAAGGGTCGGTGTTGCCTCCAAGCACGGCAAGCAAATACGCAGCGATCACCTTCATCTTCTTCCTGCCAAATCACACAACAAATGTAACACTCATAAAGTGTCTTTTTTTAAAAAAATAGTTCACTAGATCAAAAATCACAATTGATAAGAAGGGTACAAGTTTATTTTCTTAGTTTTATCATAAACGGCATTTAGCACAAGTTTTGTACACATTACAAGAGTCATGGTTTAGAATGTTTAAGTACATAGAATCCCAAAGTTAACACTCGTCAAATAAAATAAAACTATAAAAAATAGAAAAATGCACACAAGGAGAACAAGAAGAAGAACCGAGAGTGTGAGGAACTCCAAACACGCGATAACAAAGTTAACGGCACAACACACAAAAAGGTTCTGTTACTGTTGTTTCACTTCCTACTAGTGTACTAGGGTTAATTTTCGCAGAAATTATGAATACTGGTTCATGGGCTTTGCTACACTACAGGCCCATGTGGCCTATTCTTGATGGGCCCATATGACCCATATGTTAAAGAAATCCCATATTGACCAAAAACAAAACCCTCATGCTGTTGAACAGAAAAAGAATTCTGACAAAAATCAATTAAAAAAAATGAATCACCGATGAAGTTTCAATTTATGAAATCATGGATACTATCTAAGCCCCCTTGCTATTAGCCCAATCCTATTAGCTTAAAGAGAAATTCTATATTAAGACACTTTACATGTAATAGAGATGCATGGATTTTGTTATTTATGTGATTTTTCTGCTTTTCTTTTAGATATTGGTTTTCATTTCTTTTCTTCTTTTTTTTGCTAGTTTAAAACTACCAGTATCTAAAACTTATAACGCTGACTTTGTATTTTATCATTTACGATAGTTAAATTTAAAATCTTACTTGAAGAGAACAGGTATCAATTTAGTTGAAGTATTTTACATTGGCACCGACCTGAATGGTTTTACACACCATCGTAGCCAAAATTGAGTGTGGTTATTTTCAAAGTTCCCAATAACTGGATCAAAGTCAAATGTTGTTATACTTTTCGGGTTTGCAAGTTGGGTTACAAGTCGCCGAATTGATGACAACTGGAAACTTCTATTGAAACCTCCCTTTCAGAAAATGTTAACATGACAAGTGTGTATATTTTATTATATTATGACAAGTGTGATTCAGAAGTAGGTAATAAAAGAGAATAATAATTACAAAAAAGTAAGGTGGTTGAACCATGCAATGTTTGTAAATATAAATAAATAATAGGGGTAGCTTTTAATTTGAACAAATTAATGTTGCGAAATGAGAGTTAAATGAACCACTCTCCTTATCTATTACTTTATTATCAATTATACTCCATCTGTTCAAAAAGCAAATATATATATATATATATATATATATATATATAGATTAAAAAAATAATAAATTATCTTGTCAATAGTAGAAAGATGTATTAGTGGACCATATTGCCTCTGTTAAAATATAAATTTATACTATTACAATGTTATTAAAACATAATTAATTCAATAGGAATAATATTGGAAACAAAAAATTTAATGCTTCTCACTATAAGAAATTGACAGATATTTTACAACAAAAAATAAAAGTTGGACAGATGAAGTAAAAATGAGAGAGTGGTAGTAAGGTATGCAGTTGACTAACTAATAATTTTTTTTGGCAAGGAACCAAGTAATTTATTTGAGTAAGTAAAATAAAACCGACTTGTGAGTTATTAACGTGCAATTACATTTGGCATTTCATTTTTATGTATTCACTGTTAAAAGTATTGACTAATATCCTTAAGATATAGAGCTTATAAATGTGATTTATATTTTTTACCATAAGACATTATCTATCCACAGCACCAAGAATTAAATCCTTATTAAAGAGTCTAACTAGATATCAATTATGACAGGCCTACCATCTGTTTTCTTCCTAAGGAATTTCAAGTGGAGCTAGAGGAAAAATGAAAAAGAGGATGGATAAATGGAGATAGAACCCCTATCTTAATACCTACAAACTTCTAGTCACTTAGACCAAGAGTGGTGTCATGTAAACCCTACTTTCTAAATGTATTTATATAATCATTGAAAAGTGTATAAAAGTTGGCATATAGTCTACCACTCTAACTCTATCATCTCTCTGAATATGGAATAAAAAAAAAATCTCTCGAATATAAACAAATTAATATATCCATCTAAATGTGGATGTGATTGCCAATCATTTTAACGCATCATATCGCCTTATTGTTTACAACCTGACATACACACATGTATTAAAATTTTTTGCTGGGTCTCCAAATCCGTAGTTATTGTTGAAACTGACTCCTGTCTTTTAGTACATGATTGCATGTGATTATATTGTACTATGATGGAGATTTTTTGTTTTTAAACGAAAAATGCATGGAATTAAAACTTATCTTTTACTAACAATGAAAAAGAAAAAATTTACTACTAGTATACACTGTCAAACATTTCCATATCAAAATATACTGCCAAACATCTGAATGTTAACTGATTTGTTGACTTTAGTGATCAGGTTAATTCTTATTTATTGTGATCTTTATTGCCTTCCTGAGTAAATGTAGCTAGTAGCTACATCCTTCCGGAAACGGCTTTTTAGTTTTTAACACAATTAAAATAAAAAATATATATTATTTTCAAAAATACCGTCTCCCATATCTAATTACGGATTTACGATAGATCTTTATATAAAATAATACTTAAGAAATCGCTTGAAGTTGTAGGGATTTGTTGTTTTTTCAGAGTTGCAGTGATTTCATGTTTATTTTTCATATAAAACCCAATTTGCAGGAGCCCGAGTGAAGCTTGAGTGTTTCTGGTTATATTATTATCATTGTGTTTTGTTGTTCTTTAGTTTTTGAGAGAAAAAAATGGCTGAGAAGTATTATATGTATATTCATTATGGGGATAGAGAATTATCATGACTGACATGGGAGGGAGATACATTTGTTAGTGAAAATACAATTTGTATTGTTGTTGATCTATCTATCATATTTTTGGAATTAAAGAGCAAAATATTAGAGTAGTTTTAGCAGCAATGTGTGTGTAATACCCCCAATTTTAAATAAGAGTTAGAAAATTTTTTCAGGCAAAAAGGGTGTTAGTCACTGTCATCTGTCATTTCGAGTCCTGAATTTTTTTAAGTCTGAACTCTACATGCCCTTAAAGGGCCATATGATAGAGTTATATTTTTTGGACCAAAAGTTCTAGTAATTGTTCCTTAGAGAAAAATGAGTTAAAGAGATATTTTTAACGGATTTTATGAAGTCTTTAAACAGGTCATTTTTAAATCACAAGTTTACGGAATCTTAAGAATTCTCAAATTTGAACTAAAATCCAAAATCTAGACTTTTAATTGTTGAGATTTTGATTTTTCTAATATTTGATTTGAATCCAAATGGGCGGTATTCCTTTATTTACATTTATGTTTAAAAGTTAATAGGAAATAAATAAATGATTCAACTTTGAAAATAAGTGAGTTCTGTGGAGTGAAAGACCATTCTGAAGAGTGAGAAACCATCCTGCAGAGTCTTTGCGTGATCGTGAAACGATGAAGTTGGCGTAAGAAGTGAATTTTATACTATCTGGTGAGCGCTGCAGCGGTCGACAGTGATTATAATTCGGGGTCCAAAATCTTCATTCACATAAAACATTTCTTCCCCCTCCCTCTCAAGCATGAAAAATCGCCTCCCAACCCTATTTCACTCCAAAAATTCCATTCTCTTCCAATACTATCAAGCTTAATTTGGATTTTTCATCTCTTAAGCTTAAAGGTATGCCATTCTAGTAGTTTTGTTTCCTTTATTCCTTCCCTCTCTCATGTTCTTAGGGTCTTGGTCCTATGTTCTCATGGTTTTCATGCCATGGTGCTTTTCTACCATGGTTAGAGTTAAAATTTAGTTAGTTAGAGGATTTAGAGATTAATCCAGCGTATTATGATTATTATAGCAGATATCAGTGTCATTCTTGCTCCCTAGAGTTTTGGTTGGTGTCATTCCTTCACTGTTCACCCCTTCGGGTGAGTGGATTTTCATCTGTGATCTCTATATTCTGCGTTAGAGTAATTTTCATAAAACATATGATTTACTGCTTGATTTTAAAGATTATTGTATAAGGGTTTGATGTCACTGATGGTTTATATGTTTTAGAAACTTTGAATTGATCTTTAAGTGTATTTGATGAAAATTTGATTATGGAAAACTTCTATGAATGTTGGAATGAATTCTAGAAACGATTTATGAATATTTAATACTTGAAAATGCTATTTAGAAAAGATAATGGAATTGTGATTTTAAACTTTGATGGCTGAATGGTGTTTTGATAACCAGTTAAAGGGATTTTAGAGCATGAGTCTTTATGATATTCATGACAGCTGGCGGCTACATACCTTATGGAGGGTTGGAATCACAATGTCCACAAAGAGTGATTGTTTGGGCATGATTCCATAGCCACCGGTATAATAAGGTCAGACTGTTAGAATCAGATAGATTCAGAGCTCATAGAGAATTTAAAAAAGAAACTTATTGTTATTATATTTCAAATAAGAGATATGTTTGTTCAGTGTGATAGGGCAGGTGCGTCCTGCGCTCACTGAGCAACACACTTTCTAGATAAGAGACATGTCGGTTCAGTGTGATAGGGTAGGTGCATCCTGCGCTTACTGAACAACACCTTGAGTTCCCCAGTGAGGCCTATGTCTGGCATTGGTGGAGCAGCACGAGCAAAGATACTATTTTATCATGGCTAACAGACATAGCCATGGATCAGAGTAGAGACCTAATTATACTATGATTGATAAACGTTATAGTTCTTCTAGCAATTAAAGAACTATAAGTTTATATGTTCTTTAGAATTTTATAAAATGATGACTAGTATTATATACATGTATATGTGTATTTGATTATGTAAATATTTTAATATTATTACTATTATTATGATTTCCTACATTGTTTCCTTAGTGTCCCATGAAAGGGGGTTTCAGGTGAGAGCTCACTCACTGAAGTTTTCCACAAAAACTCACCCCTCTCTTCCTTCCTCTATTTACAGATACAGAAACGGTTGTGGGTCCTTCCAAGCCACCTTCGTCTCAGCAGCACTAAAGTCCTAGCGGTGAGCTTCACTTGGATGAAGTGTTTATAATTTTGTCTAGAATGCTCTAGTACATGAAAGGCAGGATCCCGAACGATAGAGCATATTTATGTTTTTGCATATTATTATTATACTATTTTGGTTTGTATCAAATAGTTTAGTACTTGTGAATATTTCAAATTAGAGCAGTATATACATATGCATTTTATATTATGGTTCACAAACTATAAAGTTTGAACTATGGAATTTCACTCTAGACTAGAATGAATTGGTAAACAGGTGATTTGTATATAGAAAATGAAAATGTATTTTGATTAGTTTTGTAATTAATTGTGCATGTAGAGAAATCCAGGTCATGAGGCTTATGTGGGGATGAGATTTCTCACGTGCCAGTCATATGCCTAAATCGGGTCGTAATAGTATGGAAGTTAAAAACTTATTTTATATGTTGCCCTTAACATTTGGACAGGGTATTTTAAAGTATAACACATTTTGGATGACCAATGACAGTGAGGCAAGGTTAATGTTCGACATAAGTAATATATTTTCAGAAGTTTGGATCATGAATGTGTTAGTCATCTTGGAGGAGTGTAACTTCAATAGCTTATAGACAAAACGTAATCATTGTAACTTAAAACGATTTCCCCTATAAAATGAACAGTTGCAAATCTGCTGTTAAAGATGGGAGTTGGTAATTTCACAATTAATGTATTTATTTATTTGATTAGTGTAAAATCCCTTCAAGAAACTTTAACAAATAATTATAGGTGAGAGCAGCTAGTGGAGTTATGTCAACGAACACAACTTCAACCCACACCACTTTAGGTTTTACTCGTCTAGTTACAATAGAGCGTTTGTTAAGGTTTTAAAAAAAAGGTAATTTTACTATTATAAAAATGATTATTTAAGTTTTCAAGATATGAGATTTGTCCCAAAATTTTAATACTTACTTATTGTAAAAATCTTAATCAGTTAGAAAAACCCTTTATGTTACTGTTCTTATTATTCTCTTTTATAACATTTTTATTTTAAAATTTATATACAAATTAAAAAGTTAAGAAATTAGTAGTACTTAATAATAAGACAAGTTATTTTATATAATTATCCTTTCGTTCAAAATATAACTATTTATATTTTTAGTTCACTCTATGAATTAAGTATAATTAATATAAAAATAAATTTAAAAATAAATAATTAACATTTTTTAAATCTTTAAGATGGGTAGAACCTAAACCATAAAAAATAAATAAATTATTAATTGGGCTTTTGAAAGAGAAAGGCTGCTTTCAACAAATTTATATTGCTGTTAGGCTTACAGTCATTATCTGATTGCATGAAGGAACGTTAATCTAACAATTTTGTGCTGGATTATGATGAGATCATAATTTGATTGAGAGCTGGTAGTTCCCTATCTATCATGTATGAGTAGATATGGCAATAAAAATTAGATGAAGTCTTCAGTTTTTTAGGATTCTTTCCTTTCTTTCTTTGTCGTTTTGTAGCCACGTCCTTATCCTAAGCCCATTTTCATTTTATGGCATATATACCATAAAAGCTAAGGCAAGCGCCCTGCTAGTGCCATGTGAATGTGAGAGCCATTTTATCCATGCATGTATAGTTGGATTTAGAAAAAGGGTTGCCATAGTGTTTTATAGTCAAAGTTAACTAGAGTGAAAACTTTATACAACAACTAATATCTATGCACAAATTTCTTATGAAAGACATATAATAGGCTAGTATTGAACCTTTACATTCATTCAACCTTGAATTTGTTAGGTAAAATTTGTTTAAGATTACAGTCTATTTTCGCTACAACCAATTATTTTAAGTTTGAAGAAAATTATTCGAAGACCCTTCTTAAGCTTCTAATAAAAATTTAAATTTTTAGGAGATCAACACAAACTTATTATAAATCGTTTCTATGTGTATTTCCTTTTTCTTTTTGAAAAAAAAAATCGAACTCTTTTAGTTTCCCGATTTTCCGGATAATTATACAATATCACATATGGTGGGATTCAAGTTTAAAGTGTACTTTAATAGGTTTATCAGAATTTCCAGAAGCTAATGAAATTACTTATACAATATTTTGCTCGGGAAACAAACATTATTGAGTCTTAAATAGAATGCATGTGCTGTGATGACAGTGACACATAACAAAAATAATAATAAAAGAACCTTCATAATTCATACCAAAACAATGAGCTAATACGGACACATATAATTTCCATTTTTCTGTTTACATCATGACTTTAATTTTTTTTTTTAAAAAAAACCTGATTACTTCTTCTAATCAGGTCATTTATTATTGTTTTCTGGGTCAATCAATTAAAAACTTTATATACTAAACCTACTCTCTACTTTTTAATGAGAAAACATGAGACTCGCCAGAATGAACGGATGATGATGCGTGATGAACAGAAAAACAGTGCCACGCTTGACCATGAAATTGAAAACCAAGATCAATAGAATCGAAGAGTTCAAAAGCAAACAAACAAACACATACCACTCTACTAGTGACCCCTTGAAATAAATAACTTTCACGTGGCCACTAGTTTATATTTTTTTCCCAATATAACTGAGGACGAAGGTGCAAGGTAATGACTAGTGAGAAATTGAAATTGAGTAATGCTAGTGGTAAGAAAACGCAGCACAAATTTGACTGACTGTATAATATCCACGGAATGCACATGTTACATCCTACATGCCTAGGAGTGTGTGTTTTTAAAGCACAGCTAAGTGCATGTACGAGCAGTACCATTCGACAAGATGCGTATGTAATGTTATGCCATCTTTAATAATACTTCTTAAAATTTCAAAGATGGAATGACTTTAGAATTTTTAATTTATTAAATATATTCGGAAAGTTTTAATTTTTCAAGTAAAATTTTTTCATTTTTTTAAATTAAGGATACTCGTTAACAAAATAAAAGAAACTTTTTTTATTTAGAAAAAAAAAGGAGAAAATGAATGGCACTACAGGAAAGCGATGATTGAGACTACCACTGCAGCTTTAGCTCTCAAAAAACGATAGCCAGATATGAGTTATCGAAAATCATGAAATTGTCTCATATACAGACAATCCCTTTGATTTGAGGGTATGACTAGTTCCATGCATGCATGATTCTGTCTTTGTCTTCACTCTCCTACCCATCCTTCCATCGCCAAGATGCTGTATGCATATTATATTGTCCGAACTATATGTTCCTTTGCCGTTATCAAAAGGCACTTCTGGAGTAGTGCTTTTATGGTACAATAAGATGTGGCTTGTTTTTATTATTATTATTATTATTATGCGTACCTTTTGTTTTAATGGTATGCAAACTTCACATAATTAGCCATTGAAATAATGACAATAAACGAACTGAAATCATGAAATGTTCTACCTTTGATGATCTTGAGGATCTTCTTTATCAATCAGTGTCCATTCATAAAATCAACAGTCTATTTTAATTTATTTTAAATTTTGTATGCATGAAATTGTAATTTCAATTTTAAGTTTCATTTCTCTGGTCAAGTTCTGATTACAAGAGGCATATTATTTGCATTGATAGGTAAAAATTCATTTAATGACTGACATTCTCTAGGTTGAAAAATAAATTGCAAAGGTGATTTGTCCCAACAAAATGGACACAACTAATAAAGGAACGGTAGTGGCTGATGAAGTGGGGACGCATTGAATATAGATTAGTGTTATTTATATTTATTGGATAGAAATACTGTATTAACTTATATATTATTCACTATTATTTTAAAAAAATTATATCTCATCTAATTATAGATATTGTGTGAATTGGCATAATCCCATTATTAAAACTATCATTTCCGTTGCATATTCTACTACCTTTCTAACATTCAACTCAATTGGATATGATGAACGGTAACGTACTACTCCTATCTACGTTTAATAAGGTAGGGCCAAGCATTGATGTGGGTAGCTAATAACAGCTATGCTGCCAGTGAGGTGTCCTCTTTTAGAGTTTTAGCAATAAATGATTGTTGTTGTACATTACCGTAAATAAGATTTATTTGAAATTTAGTATAAAGCAAATATGAATTATCGAGTCTGTTTGATTGGTAATTTTGATCAGCAGTCCCACAATTTACCGAGACTTGTATTCTTTCTGTTTTGATTTTATCTGTCCAAAAATAAAGAATATATATATATTAAAAAATAATAAATGAATCCGTTAGTTATATAAAAGATAAGATTGTTTTCATTAAAATAAACATATTTTCAGTAATATACTTAATTATTAATACTAAAAATAGTATTAGTAAAAAATAATTAATATTTTATTAGTATTATAAATAAACAGATATTTTATAATAAAATAAAATTAAAAAAATTGATAATAGAGTGAAACGGAATGAGTATTGTTTTTATTTATAAGTGAGACTTACAAATTTTTTTTTTTAAAAAAACTACAATTATAATTAACCTTGCATTACAAATACGTAACTCAAACTCTTAATCTAATGTAATAAATTTAAATAAATTAATTAAATTGGTTATGATTTAATCATGATTATCAACCAAGAATAAACACACAAAATTCGATTCATACATTTTAAGATTAAAAACAAAAAAATTAGTAAAAAATAATTTAAGAAAGCATAATATCTTACAATAGAAATATAATTACCAAACCAAAAAAATATATATGTAATTGTCTTATCCATGCTTTTGAAATTTATTGATAGTTGAAGTTTGGTGGTAATTTCCTTTAAAGCAACTACGGGTGAGTGTTGACAACAGTGTCACAACACACATTCTGAAATTGCCACGAAGGCACGATCTTGCACCCAACCATGTTGCACTGTCTGCGGTCAACATATGATCCTACGCCTCGTAACAAGATCTTATGAAACAATAGAAAATTTAGTATTAAAACTTTAGTACTAAATATGACTTTGATATCAACCCTTTTATCTTAAAAATTACATTAAAGTTATATTTTGATCTATGGACCATGACACTAAGATTTAATTTAAGAGAATAAAATTATGAAATTGATATATATTGCGATACAGAGTGGTAAATAATGTAACCCAAAAAAAAAAAAAAACAGAGTGATAAATAATGTAAGAATTTCAACGATGGCTGGCGGAAAAAGTGGAAAACGAGACAAAGTGTTGGTTGTGTACTTTGTGTCCTTGGCTAAATGTTCATATCTCCGTGCTGCTTTAGCAGTTGCATTTTTTTTCTCTCTCTTTTTTTTTTTTTTTTAAACTAGTGGCAAGACTTGTCCAACCAAATCCATCCCTTGTGAGAGATTTTTACATGTATGCAGTATTCATATAATTTGTGTGTGTATATATATATATATATATATATATATATATATATATATATATATATATTTATGAAACAAGGATATCTACCGTCGAAAACAATGACTAATTCCTTCGAGATATAAAGCTCACATATGTGAGTCTTGTCTCTGATCATAAAACTTTCTCTATATACGCCGTCAGGAATCGAACCATTTATTAGATGCTTAAGGAACCTAACTAGCTACCAACTGTACTAACTCTCATGGTTTGATGTATATACCTTATTTGGACTAAACAATTGTATAGATCAAATTAATTAATTAATAATTATTAGATTAATGAGCCAAATAGTTTTTTAAGGTTATGCAATATTTTTGCTGGCCCATATATAATTGGACAGCTAAGAGGGTGTTGACCACCATCCTTCTTCGTCACCGCTTTGTTTTTTTTTTTTTTTGACTTAGACTTGCATTTTCTTTTCATTACCGCGTTGTTTAAACAATAATGTTTATAGATAACATATACACAAGCACATTTCTTATATTAAGAGTATGCAACCAAATTATAGCACAAATATGCAGAAAATAAAATGAATTTAAATATAATTGTAATCCAATAATTGTGATTATTTTCTACATCTTTTAAATGTAAGGTACTGTATTCGATCCCACCTTTCCTTTTTTTCATCATTTAAGAAGAATTCTTAACTTTAACGGATTTGTAAAAAGAAAAATAGAACTCTATACATATGCATAGTTTTTGTTTTGTTGAATCGAAAGTTAAGTTCATAAGAAATTTATTTTAAATATCTATACAAATTACACACACACACACACACACACATATATATATATATATATATATATATATATATATATATATATATATATGTCGTTTTTTACTAATAGGTTATAAAATTATATTTATATGTATACGTTTGTATGAAAAAAAAAATTAACTAAATGAGACAACTCACAGTCTGTCTTGTGTATTATGATTACAGCTTATCACAATACAATTAGAACAATATAGCTTCCAGAAAATATAATCGAAATTGGCCTTTCTATTGTTGTTGTCCTATCCCTAGAGTCATGCGAAATAAACTGGACTGATTGCACAGCAATAATATTAGGTTTTGGCTTTTGCACCAAATACAAGATATGATCATATATAATAATCTTACCTAGTGCAATGTTGTTGTTTGAAATACCAAGTGATTCAAAATGTAAGGAACTCTTTACAACTCTCACGTATATTCTTTTAAACAAAAGTTGCACATGAAAATTTAAATATTTGCATTTACATAAATTTTATGACGAGAATGGTGTAGCTTGCAACTTGTTTTATATATATTATAAATTCTCAACCTAATGTTTAATCTGTTTGGTGATAAGTTGGAATAAAAATAGTTCAAGCACGCTAGAAATTTGACAAAAGTTATTGTATATGTAGAATAATTTGTCGTATTGGTAATTCGGTATGGTCATTATTTTTTCCTTAAGACATTATTGTACTATATGGTGATGTGCATATCGGGAGGCCATGTTATTCAAGTAGGTGATCAAAATTATATAAAAAAAATTATTAAATCACCCGACTCAATTAAGATAAACACGTGCTACTATTAGGATTAGGCTATTTAAGATAAACTATTAGACTATTTAAGATAAACAGTTAAGTAAATTATCTAACAACTGAAGATAAAAAGTGATGACCTGGCAGCATAATTAGGCTTAATTTTTTTAAAGTCTTTGTCTTGACCTCATTAATTTCGAACTAAGTCAATTGGACTGAGCCGAGTCTATCTCACACGTTTACAATAAATCTATGAATAAATTATACTGATATTCTCTAAAACTTAGTGTAATTGTATTTGTTAGTATCTTTATATTTTGCAAATTTATATTAATATTCCCTACAAATATTAATTTAATAATTTAAGAGGCCAAAAACTTTATATGTGACATGCGCATCATTATTAGTAATAAAATTATAATATTTTTATTTGACATATAAATTGATTAAAATACTAACTTTTTAAATAATTTATAATTATAAATTTTATTTTCAAATGATAAAAAATGTATTCCATTCAATCAATATCTTAATTATTGATAAAATATTATAATTTTATCATTAATAATTATATATATCACATGTTATTATTTATCATTTAAATTAAATATTTTATCATTAATAATTATATATATCACATGTTATTATTTATCATTTAAATTAATGAATCAGTATCTACAAGATATAATTTTAGTGAATATCAAAGGTCTTCTGTGATTATTTTGCAAAAGAAAGAGGTATTGAGTGTATACTAAATTTTATGAGAGATCAGTGTAATTTTCTCTACATCTATTATGTAATTATATATAAAAAAAACATATTATCTAAAATACGAGAACATATGATATATATATAAACTTAAATATGAAATGGAAACATTGAAAATTTAATTAATTATAATACTCAAATAAAACAATAAAAGATAAATGTGAGCGCAAACTGTAAATTGTACAATTAATAACATCAATTAAGAATGTGCCCGTTGAGCATTTTCCAATTAAAAGGGATTGATTATATGAATCAAATATTATTATTTTTTATCATAAATTATCTCTATAGATAAATTATTATAATTTAATTTTTTTAATGATTTCATTTATTGAGAGTTCTCTTTATCTCCTTATTACATTACTCTGACTCCATTTTATTGAGACTTTTTATATCTCTTTCTTTGCATGACCAAATTATTAAAGGTATTATGTTATGATATGTGATTAAATAATACAGCTGTATAAATAAAGTAATAAATATATAAATGTGTATAAGTTTTTGTTTTTCGCTCACAAATGTGTATGAGTTATAGAGTACAATTTATTTCTTTTGCCATTTTTTTTTTCATTGCTCACATGTATTCCATATTGTAGTTTGAAGCCAATCTTATTTAAAGTATGGTCGGGTATTAAATAGATACACCTTTCTTAATAAGAATTCGAATCGTGGTTGGTTCACGACAATATGAAACACTAACTCTTTTTGCTAGAAGCAAACCCTGCTAGTTTTAAACAATTTAGTTTAAACTAAGTCAACTTATTACAAAAGACGAAATCCTTTTAAGATTAATCTTTTCTTTGCAAAATTAGAATTCAAGAGCTGAAATAAAGAAAAAAATTTAATTTGTGTACAATGACAATATACAATTATGATATATTGTCTTTTAATTATGTATTATTATATAAGTAAATGTAATTGAGTTTAATAATTACTATTTAAAAATTTATATAAATAAAAATAATAATTGAATAACAGTTTAATAAAATTATATATTATTAATTCATCAAAATTCAAATCATAAAGAAAACAAATACTAAGTCAATTAAATAAAATTCATTTTCATTATCTTTAATTTTTTGGTTGCGAGAATGAGAAGAAGAAACGGAGGAGGAGTGATTGACTGGCACCAAGAAAAGACCGGGAGCTAAGCGCGTACGAGAAGCAAGCAATAATAATAATAATAACAATAATAAAAATAAAAAACAAAACCAAAAAATGCAACGTACGAAGAAGACAGGTTGACTTGGCCTCGAACCAAAAATGCTATTTTGACCCATAAAAAGTGGGTGTCTATTAGGACATCTACTTAATAACCATTAAATGTGATGGTGAATCCCACGCACTCTACCCATCGCATTATATTTAATAATTATTAAGTGAGTGTCCCAATAAACACCCACTTTTCGAGTCTTTGAATTGCACAACCCGGCCTTAAATAGGAATATATAACAGCAACGTAGTTTGTGATCCTCTCCGCACATTCCAACAACAAACTCTCACTCTCTGTTTCTTTGTCTCCTCTGTTTTCCTGTGTTCTGTTTTCTTGATCACTCAGAATCATAAGCAGAAACAGAGCCATCCCATCCCATCCCATCCCATAAAACAAATCAAAACCCAGCACAAGCACAACCTTAAGCCTTTGTTCTTGTTCTTGTTCCTGTTGTCCCTTTTTGTTTTTTGGCAACCCCAAAAATGGAGGTTCAATCCCTCTCTGCCCTCGAGCCGTTCCCTTTCAAAGAATTTCTGCGGAGCTCCGATTACCCGCAACAGCCCAATGCCGAAGACCAACACGTCGCTATTGAGCCCGAAACCGTCGTCGGGGATTTGCCGGAGATCCACGCGCCGCCACGTGGGTGCCCCCAGATGTGCGCTGCTCTCAAGGTGCAGAAGGTTTACCGGAGCTACCGCACGCGCCGCCGGTTGGCTGATTCCGCCGTCGTCGCCGAAGAGCTTTGGTGCGTTTCTGAATAATTCTGAGATTCCTGCATTCAAACACACTCTCTCTCCGTCCTTTCTTTGTTTTTGGTGCTGCGAGACTGTTAGAAAAAATCATGTCAGAAAATTTATCTGACTTGAATACAGTTGTTATGGACGTGATAGAATAGTAGGATGTGCCTGTTTTTGGAAAATAATTTTTAGTTTTTGCTTTCAAATTTTAGTTTTTATGAAAACATGATAATTGAAAACTTATTTTTGAAACCAATATGGTGGGACAGAAATTATGAGTAATTGAAAATTTTGAAGTTTCCCAATAATATTTTGCTACATAATTTGGTAATTTCTGAGAAGAAAGTTGTGATTTTTATTATCTGTTGTCGTGATGAGTTAATTTGAAAAAAAAAAGGAAGGGGTTGTTGATTCTTTCTTTTTTAATTTTGTTGTTTGTTGTTTTTGTTATTGTAAAGGTGGCAAGCGATAGATTTCGTGAGGTTGAACCACAGCACGATTTCGTTCTTCAATTTGCCTGAAAGTGCACACTCGCGGTGGAGTCGGGTTAGCCTCATCGCTTCCAAGGTCTCCTTCTATTTTTATTTTCATAAAAAAATAATAATAGTTTTGTTGATTTTTATGAATTTATGTAAGTAAGTATATATAGACATAATCATATGCAAATTACAAGTAAAGTAATTACATCGTACATGTTAGCTGGTTATGTTTGCATATTCACCGTTGATGAAATTTGCTTTTTTAGTTTTAACTTTTTTTTAGCATGATATGATTTATAGTAAATAATTATAATATAGTAAGTGATCATATGCGTATTTTTACCATTGATAAGGTTTGTTATTTTTTTTTCAAAAAAAAAAAAACCTTTTTAACATAACCTGGTTCAAGAGTGAGATACACGCGTGATTAATTGTGAGAGACAAATGAGATAATCTTGTACTGTGGTCTGTGTTATGTATAGAGTAGAGTACTGCGCGTTGTACGGATATACTATACTATTCTATTATACGTTTAGGTTGAAATTATTGTTCTTTTTTTGTCTGAATAACTTGATTATGATTTGGAAAAAAAAGAGAGGACGATATTTTGAGCGTTGACTCTGAAGAAAATTTGGACCCTTTATGGTAGGTGGGTAAGGGTTTGTCCTTAGACGCCAAAGCACAAAAGTTGGCTTTCCAGCATTGGATTGAAGCTGTGAGTACGCAATTCTTGACCCTTTTTTCGTTGTTTATTCATATAATAATTGTTTATTATGTACCCAAAAATATATATTTAATAATTGTTTATTGTTCATAGTTTGTTGTGCTTGACCAACATGCCTTTATGTTTATCAATCTTAATTGGTGTTGATAACTTGAACTGTAGATCGATCCACGCCATCGTTATGGCCATAACTTGCATTACTACTATGAAGAATGGTGTAAAACGGATTCTGGTCAGCCATTCTTTTATTGGTGAGATTAAATTTTTAATTTTTTTTTAAATTGCTTTTTACTTGGAAGAAGGCCTTTACCCTTTCTTAGACATTGGACTAAAATTGAAGATTGGAATCGTATGAATAAGACAATTTTTTTAATTTTATTTTTTCCAAATGCTAATGCTGTTGATGTTGGATGATTCCTGTGTGGGAACAGGGAAATATGATGGTTACTGCACACTTGTACAGTTTAGCATCTAATCACCATTTGTGATTCTTTGTCACTGAAACTTTGTTTTCTCATTCTACAGGTTGGATTTAGGAAACGGTAAAAATCTTGATCTTGAGCAATGCCCCAGATCAAAGCTCCGGAAACAATGCATAAAGTATCTTGGACCTGTATGTACATCTTCTGATCAGATTTAATACTTTCTTTTTTCGATGTATTTATTTGTTGAGTCGTCTTTGACTGTAGTGACTTACACTGCATTATTTCAAGAGTTGTGGCACGTTCCTGATTTTCTGACTTATTGGTTCTTTCTTAAATATTTTTCCTAAATCAGCAAGAGAGAGCGCACTATGAATACATTGTCTGCGATGGCAAAATTATCCACAAGCAATCTGGAGATTTTCTTGATACTCATAAAGACGATGAAGGTGCCAAATGGATATTCGTAATGAGTACCTCAAAGAAACTTTATGCCGGCAAGGTAACAATTCAAGCTTAATTATCAATTAAAATTTTCCAAGTTTCTCATAGATATGTAGTAACTTAGCCATTTCTTTCTGGCCTTACTGATACATTGTAATAACCTCCCAGAAAAAGAAGGGACTATTCCATCATTCTTCTTTTTTGGCCGGTGGAGCTACGGTAGCCGCAGGAAGGTTGGAGGCTGAGGATGGGATTCTCAAGGTAGAGTTGACTTTATAGGTTGCGTGATTAAAATTGTTGTGCTAATGGAACATCTTCTGAGATGGCCCTACCCTCATTAACAGCCTCAAAGAGATAGTGGAATGCTGTCTTCTTTTTTCTTTTTGTTTTTTTTTTTGGTGCATATGTGGTTTATGTGCATTGAGAGACATTGATAGACATATTTGCTGGTTCCAATTTCTCATGTGCATTGAAACATGTCTGATTTTTTATGGCTTTGACTTTTTCAGTCCATCTCTGCCTATAGTGGACACTACAGGCCAACAGATGACAGTCTCAACAGTTTCTTATCATATCTCAACGAAAATGGTGTCAATCTTGATGAAGTTGAGGTAATTGATTGGCATCTTCATCATCATTGTTTCTTTGTTCTACTCATAAAGTTTTGGTCTTGCATTTGCAAATGATGTTGTGGTCATGGCCAGAGCACTGATTCAAAAAACGTGGCAGTGATCGCTCTCCTCTTGTATTGAATGAGACTTATTTCTCGCTCTCCTCTTGTATTGAATGACACTTATTTCTTTGTTATAGATACGCAAGCCGAATGATGAGAGTGATATGTATGATGAAACCAAGCCTAATGAAACAGAAGCAACATCTCAAGTTTCAAGCAATGCTGAAGTGTCTTCTGAGCCCAGAATTTCTGAGGAAGCTGAGAACAACACCCCATCCTCAGATAAGGAAGATCCTCAACTTGCAAAAGTTGGTAGCTATAAAAGGACTCTGTCTGGTGGTCTTCAGAGTCCAAGAGCTGAGGTACCAAAGACTGCAATATTGCAAAGGATCAATTCCAAGAAGGCCTCAAAATCCTACCAATTGGGTCATCAACTTTCAAGGAAATGGTCAACCGGAGCTGGACCTAGAATTGGTTGTGTGAATGATTACCCTGTGGAGTTAAGACTTCAGGCCTTGGAGATGCTTCACCTTTCTCCAAAGTTCCCTCCCTCACCTTCATCGTACATGCCAATAGGGGGTCTTGTATCACCTGCAGCATTTCCAACACCCATTAACAGCCTAATCTAGATTGATGAGATTTCTGTTAATGGAATTACTCCCTGATCTTAGGATTATGCTTCCTGCTCATTATAGTATTGCTTTAGGTTTTTTCTGCTAAGCTTATATAGGTGGTAGCTACTTAATGTAAAAACATGTCATCTCAACTTTTGAGGACTTGATGTTATATTATAGAATGAAACCCAATCGTTTTTATCTTCTTACCTAATGCCTGTCTCCACTAAATTGAAGAGAACTGAACGACTGTTTTATCATTGTGAGCACTTATAGTGAATGCATCATGCTAGATTTGGTTAGAAACTTCAAATTGTTATCGAACTACTACTTTGAAGGACCAAATTGCTGCAATGGTTGCTACAAGTTCAAAAAGTAGTCTAAAATCACATGTAATTTGGCAGAATATAAATGGATGATAGCAAGAGAAATGCCTTATTGAGCACTTAAGATTTTCTCAAATGTAATTTATTGGTGCATTATTAGCATGGGCTCGCAACCTTATACATTTAACATTGAATGGTGTTATTGGCTACTCCAAATGGCCTTGATACGATGCTTGGTTCCATAACAGGAGTATAGGAGAGTGTCATTAGTCAAGAAAAAGAGTGGGATGAAGATTACTTGATCAGGATATTTCACCAGTTAATATTGGTCATTATAGTTGAATAAATGGATGATCCATGTAGCAAAATATCTTTCCATTAAGCTAATGGAAATAACCAACTTCAATGCACATAAAATGAAAATGAAATATTGAAACTCACTCAACTGAATTCCTAAGCTATGAAATGTGTCCACTACATGCTTCAGTCCATGGAACCTTGTTTATAGACAAGTATAGGGCTTCGGACAATGCGTCTAGAGTCATTCCATTCAAGTGATGCTGATAATATATTTGTCCCCTTTGGCATTGGAGGCCCCTTTAGGACAACCTTGAATGCCTGCTCTTGGTATAAACCACTAAACTGCAATGTATCTGGAATAACCTTAATGGAAAGACCCTTCGGTGCTATGACTGTAGCCTTGTAAATTGAGGTTACAAATCCTACATTGGTCACAGTCCTATAAAAGGTTGCAGAGATGCTAGAATTGGCAGGTATTTGTGTATGCATGGAAGGGTAGTTGATTCCATCAATGCCTTGTGGAGGGCTAATGCTCGAGCAATCAAAGCCTTTGCTGCCAATTAGTATACCAATGCTGCTGCTATTGTAGCCTAACTTGCATAAGAAAGCAATATAGGAGTCCAATTTAATGTCATAAATTAGGCCAGGATCCAATGCTCCAACTGGGTTAATCTGTCCTGAACCAGATCCCAGCTCTGCTGTGATGTCTTTGATTCTCATGGGAGTGGCTGAATCATAGAGGCCAACATGGATTAGAAAAATGAAACCTTATTGTTCACCAAATATTTGATTACTGAATCTTATATTTCTAACCTCTTATGTTTATTGACAAAAGTTAGAAGATGGGGAGGCAACCACATGCAACAAAAGCTTACAGTGGTATTTACAGACAACTGCAACAATTCATATGGTAGCAACTAGCAAATTATTCATATATGTAAATTTAGCAAAATATATAAGATTTTGTAATGGTGATCTGACCAAAACATTGGAAAATAATTTCAACTGTGGTGGTGCAGCTGCCCTCCCTCAAGTTCTATTAAAGATGGAATATCAAGGTAGTTACAAGTGATAGGAGTCAAACCTAAGCTTTTCACGTAAAGTACTTTGATGCTGAAAAGCTGAACTAATTTATATGCATCTAATTAGCTAGTCAGACAAGGATTAGTTGTTTGTTATAATTCTAATTCCTACAGAGGGAAAGAAACAGATTACTCTGAGTCAGCACTTGACTATAGATTATGGATTTTTTCATCAAGGGGTTCTCACCAGTGGTCATGAGAGCAGATTTGATTGCTGCAGGACTCCACTCAGGGTGGAAGGATTTCACATAGGCAGCAGCACCAGCAGCATGTGGACATGCCATAGATGTTCCTGACAAAACATTAAACACTTCATGACGGCTGTCTTCAGGATAACCTGTTAGTGTTGGCAGTTTGGAATAACCAGCTAGTATGTCCAGTCCTGGAGCAGCCAAGTCAGGCTGCACATAGAATCTATAAATTCAGAAGAAGGCACAAGCCAAATGTAATAGGCAGAAGATAACAAGAGAAAGAAAGATGAGTGATCACCTTAAGGATGTTGAAGGTGATGGACTCAGGTCCTCTAGATGAGAAAGAAGCAACAAATGGAGCAGGGCTTCGTCTACTTGTGGTCTTGTATATAACAGCTTGAGGATTCCTGAGTTCAAAGTTATTCAATGGTTTTTTTCATGTTAATGATTTGAAAAAGTTCTCGGTCAAGAAGTATGAATACTTCAAAATAGTCACCCATTATCTAACGGGTATTGTATTAAATATTGTACAGATACTTTGACACTCTTGATTATATTTTATGAGTTTTTGCTTCAATTTTTCGAACTTCTATACTTACAGAAATAAAAATTCTATGACTATCAAACATATAAATACATTTTACTATGTTTACAATAATTTAAAACTAACACTGAAATCGTTATTACTCTCTAAACTTACTTGGTGGAATTGATGTAGATATCAAGGGCTCTGCCCACAGTATTGGCATCAACATAGGAACCTGCAATAATTGTGGTGGAGGAATAGTCCATTTTCTCTGCAACAGCAACTATGGTTCCTGCTCCCTGTAATTCTTGGATGATCAAGTCCTGGCTGCCTGTATCCCCAAGGCAGTACACAATCCTTCCCATCACCTTGTCCTTGCTTAGAGTCCCATATTCACAAGCACTGCATCATAGTTTTAGGTCTTAAAAATTGATCACCCCTCCAAGAAACACACATTTTTTTAAGCACTTCTACTTCTGGATTCAGTTATCAATAATAGTACCTGGCATTGCCATAGCTGTCTCCACTAGCATTTGCAGCAAGGGCTCCACTAATCAATGGGTACATAACTTTCTCAGGGGAGAATGTATTAATAGACATTCCCTGCCAAATCAATTAAAACAGCAAATTAGGTTAGTAATAATATTCTTGATATCTTAAATAGTTGAGCATAAAGCAAGAGTTCATATTCAATATATTGGTATATGATATAAAAGTATCACTCTTTTCTTGCATCTCTAACAATAAACGACCATATATTACTATTGATAAAGGGAAAAAAGGACTAAACTTTCAGGATATTAACTTGAATAGATGAGTGGTTTCTGTTACTTAATTCTATTTCACTAGCATCCTCCAATCTATATAGATAAAAATTCTCGCCAATGACTATGAGTAGCATTATTTTTCAGTTATGAACTAACAATTACACTAATATCACAGACGAAAAAGAAAAAAAGCATAAACTATTTGATAGTTAACCCTTAAGATATTGAATATAAGAATGCTTTCACGTACACAAAAGCAATGGTCTCCCAAAGAGAACTAGCGCAACCCATAAAGAGTTGGTTGAGGTGTGTATTGGATTGAAAAAATACACAAAAGTATTAAGTACCATTCTTTTGGGCATTAAGGCCTGGTCCATAAAAGGAGTTATAACAAGACAATATCACAAGATATATATGCATTTTTTGGGACTTTTGTAAGTCTAATTTTCCTCGCAGACAACTCTTGTCTCTACCTCTTCCTCTTCTTCATCACTCAGATGACTCACAAGAAATCTGAATCTCACCCAGAAACAAGGTGGTAAACAATTTTAACTCTTTCAAGAAGATAATTTGTATGGATAAACTGCATAACCTTTGTGCTTTCACAACCGAATAAACATTGGTCTTACGAATAATTCTAATATGCCGAACCTTTAAGGATACCCCAGATCTCACCAAGAAAAACAAAAATCACTAGCATCTCGGAAGCACAAACACACCAACCTTTACGAATTTTGTATGTCCCTCTATTTGTGTCCATTGAGTGTCTGTGTCAGTGTCTAGATTAGCACACAAACAGATCATGAGATGAATACTAAGTACTTACTATAGCTTTCTTGCCATCACCAAGGCCTAATGGGGTGATGAATTGCCTATCAATGGAAGAAGCTGCCACAGTCAAAATCCAAGGAGCCACATTCTCAACAGTCAAAGTGCGGGGACCATTGTTCCCAGCTGAGCAAGCTGTGAGGATCCCTCTCTTCATGGCATGGAATGCTCCAATGGCCATAGGGTCACTGAAAAACTCCCTTGGTGACCCTCCTAGAGACACTGATATGAAGTTGACACCATCAGCTATGGCATCATCAAAACCAGCCAATAAGTCCATGTCACTGCAACCATTACTCCAACACACTTTGTACATTGCTATGCGTGCATTTGGGACACCACCACGTGATGTGCCATGGCCAATGCCATAGAGACTAGCACCCTTCACCACCGCGCCAGCCGCCGTGGATGCGGTGTGAGTGCCGTGGCCCTCTTCATCCACAGGACTAACATTGCCCATGGTGGGATCGGTTTGTTCTAGTAGGAAGTACTTTGCTCCAATCACCTTGCTGCATACACATGATAAGGTGGAACCAACTTTGCATTAGATTTCATGCAAAAATATAATATGTCATGTCATTTATATAACTCTTTTTTTGAATAGAGATTGATTCTAATGCAGTGCAAGATCACACATTTGTATGTATTAGGATGAGCAGTCGTAGCTTAAGATATAAATTAAAAGTGGTACGTAACAAAAATATGTATACAAATATTATAAATAACTATTTGCTGGTATATTGTCTCACGGGACATCTCTATTCACAATGTTTAATTAACACAACATTTTTTTCTTTCAATTTCTTTTATTTATTTCTCAACCTCCACTCATGTGGTGTAAAGATGTCCAACATAGATGTGTAATTAATATTTTTCTATCATGAATGGTTTATATTTTATATTACCTTGTTCTTTGTTTATGTGATAGCTAACTGTCATAACATTTGTCTTGTAGCATAATGTATCGAATAAAAGTTTGTATTAGTAATATTTCTCTTTTTTCTTGGTTATTTTTCAGCAAATATGATAAAAGAAATAAGAAAAATTATATTATTTTGTTTGTGGTGCTGGGAACAATAAGTGGATGGACAGAAGAATATATATACTTGTTGCACCCTGTGAAATTGGCTCCTGTAACACATTTGCCCTTCCATCTTCGTGGGGGAGGCCCATACCCCTTATCATTGAAACTGGGGCAATCAAGCGAAATTCCTGTTTAGAAGTTAAAAGTTATGTATATAAACATGAAATAGATGAAACACTTATCCATTTTTCAATTACTCTCATCAGAGAAATATTTTCTTTTGTATACCTGTGTCTAGCAGGCCAACAATGATATTGCTCTCTACGCTGTGGCGCCTCTGCACTTTCAGGGGCATTCCCACAAAATTCCATGACCTTGTTGTGTGTAATCTGTTAAGTGTATTTGGAAACACAGATACCACATTGTCCTCCTCTGCATAAAATAAATGCCAATGTAGAATAATATGCATAGCTCATGAGTATTAAAGAGAAGGGAAACATTACTTGTACTCAAAATTCCGAAGCACTATGTTGGCACACCTTTCGGATGTGTGGAAAAATGTGGGTTAAAAATTTTTAAAATGAAAAAATAAATGTTTTTAATGGTACATGTGAAAAGTTGTCAAAAACTTTTACTTTTAAAGGTATCTATTTTTCCTAGTGTAACTCAGTATCAAACCAACCACTACTTGTTTACAAATTAATTCATTTTTAATACAATTTAGCATATCTGATTCTATTTAGTACCAATGTTAAATATGGTTTTCCAAACTGCCAAACAGCCCCTATAAATTGCAGTAGTAAATAGTACCTTGTAGTTTTTTGGCTTCATGTGGCAAAAGTCTTGCAACGAATCCATTGAAGCTCTTTCCATAACTATGTACTTTGGATTCTCTAGCTAACTTCTGGCTGTAGAAAAAGATAAGAGAACCATTGATCATTAAGAAATGCTGATCAACTGTGACAATAGCCAAATGCAAATTCCACCTAAGAAATGAGATTATTACTCTCCAATTGCTGCTGCCAACAAGTTGTGATGATGGTCTTCTGGGGCATAGGTTGTTTCCTCTGGCAGTTCTCCCATGTATACAATGTAAGGCTGCAGTTTTATAAAAAATTTCATATCAATAAAGTTGTTCACTAATCACCATTACATATTTACATGTGCAATACCAAAATACAGGAAGAAGAAGAAAAAACATTGATTAGTCTTATGGCATAAAGCTTCTTCACTAAGTAGTGACACCAGTTATTCAATACAGGCTCAAAAGGCAAGTGTGGTATTTGAAACTCCCAGTGTACCGTTCTTTCATGTTGATTTGATCCTTGTATCAGTGTGGCCAAACAATAGATACAGAAGATGAGTAGTGGTGGCAAATTTTGTAGCATCTTCATTGCATTGTTCATTCTCTAATAGACAGTCTTTTTTGTGAAAAATGGAAAAATAAATGGTTGGTGCTATAAAATTTTAGAGAGCAAAGGGCTTTTTGTCTGGTAATATTCTTTCATGCATATATGTTGCTAGAGCACTGAATGGAGAATAAGCAGGGATGTGAAAAGCATGCCATTTTGACTGAGGAGCAAAATAGCAGCCGGGAAAGGTCCAAGATTCAGTATTTAGTGGCTTGAATTTTGGATCTTTTGGTCAACTCATGACAATGGCTAGCAATCTGCATTAAGAGGACAGGTAATTAGCATGAATCAAGCAAGGGATAAAAAGAGGAGGTTAATGTAACAATAATACCTATGTCTATGCCATTAATAGTAAGTTTATTTTAGAGAAATTGAAAAAATTCTATAAAATAATTAATATTATGTAATAGAAAATAAAAAAATAGAATAAGATGTATTGATATACAAATTTAATAATTATAATAATGACAATTTTTATAGTTAATGACAGATATTATTACAATATTTTTTTTTTTTGAAAAAGTATGATTAAGACAGACATTCTTTATTTTTATTTGTACAGCAATGTAGAAGATTAAAAAGTGCATCCAATTTGCGCATCAGTTTTTCTTTTGAATATTAATAGTATATAACAGATAATAAATAATACTTTCCGCAATACTCTTCTTTTTTACTTTGGTGTACATCTTCAATTATTCTTTAACTAATTATAACAATAATAATATTGTTAATTGATAATTACTTTTTGCAATACTAATAACAGTTGAAAATTGATTTATGTAGAATTAACATAATACAAAAATGAACATAGTTGTTTTCTTAGTACTAAGTATTAACCTTGTTTCGTTGATATACTATAATTTGAAACATCAGAGTTTCATGTTTTGAACAAAGTGAAAAAAAAGCTATCAAGTTTTAAGAATTTGAAGTATTATATAAGATTACACATTACATACATGTATTCTTCTACGAGCTAATAAGTAAATATTCTAGATTTTATTTGAAAATTATAAAATATTTAAATTGTTCACGGATGTCAATTTATATGCAGCAAATCCCGCGCATTTAATAATTAATACCATTCATTTGTCATACGTTTATACGTTGCTCTTTTTAATTCTTTTGATTTTTCAAAATATTGTCTCATTCGATCATATACTATAATAAAAATCATTTTATACTTTTAAGTAAAAAGTAACATGTGACGTTAAAAAGCAAATTTAATCTTATCATTCTTTACAAATTATTTGAAAAAAAGTGCGAGTCAATTCACACGACCTTATCCAAAGTTCGAACCGAGTATGCAAGAAAGCTATTTTAACAATTTTAAACCGAGATTAGAGGTAAAACACTTACATCATGCTATAATTAAGACCTTCAACTAGGCAAAAGCCAATTAAGACCTGAGTGACTAAAAGGATTTGTTTATACTTGTAATATTTCTGGTTGAAAATACTCCTTGGCTGAATTGAATTTTAGAAAGATGTTATTGCCAAAGACGAAGCACGCTTGCTATCTAAGATACAAGCTCATTAATTATCCCACCCAGACAAGGGATTGGTAAAATTAACAGAACACCCCAAAATGAATTTGTCTCGAGTTAAATGAATTCCTGCGGTTCACAAGCTCCAGAACAAATAATTAAAGAACTCTATAACGAAGCTGAAATAACAGTTTGTTCCTACATGTACCACTCTATTAGTGAGATATACAACATCCAAAACCCATTTCCAATATGATATTGAGTGCAAAGTTGTGATTCGGTTAGACTTTTCCATCTAAAAAAAATATCGAGTAGTATAATTTATATCAAATATATCAATAAAGATGGACCGAGCAGAAACTAGGATACAACAGAACTACATAAGCAGAATTTGTTCTGTCTGTCATATTTACCTGAGCAAGACATTTTCCTTACCGTGCATGTCTGCTCCACTCAAACAACAAGCCTTATCCCACTAGATGGGGTCAGGTCAGCTACATGGATCAGAGGACACTATAGTGTTCTATGGTGTATCACATGTCTGGTCCACTCATTGAATCAAAATATTGACTGGTTGCTGATGACTTGATTTTCTCCCAGTGTGATGTGAGTAAAATTTACAGCTAGTATTCACATGTAAGGCAAATTAAGATACCAAATTTAGGTGGAGAAAATGCTGTCATCTCTTCAAGGCCCATTTCTTATCAGCATCAGAGTAAACAATCTCCTGACAACGTACAATTCCACCAGCTCCTCCAAAGCACAGCCATCTCTCACTACCCTTGTTCATGTTCCATCTCACTCTATGCAATGCTACTATTTTGGAAGGTAAGACTTCAGGTATATTCCCAAAATCTGACTTTTCAGTACCATCCCCGGGAGTACTTGTCGACACATCATCTTTGCAAACAAGAGCTTTGCTTTCTACTGGTTTTTTCTTGTTGCTACTACTCAATTTTGGTCTTTTGGGTTGCTCCGCAGAAGACAATGCTTCCTCAGATCCAGATTCCAAACCCGAATCATCACCATCACAGAGGGCTGCAACAACTTGAAGATTTGATAAATATTCCGGTAGATAATATGGCGGTTGGCAGATAATCAGTTTAGTATAACATCATAATTACAAAGGCTAACCTAAAGTCTGAGAATCTGGAATAGAAGCTTTTGCCATCTCATCATTCGCACATTTTCTTGACTTGGATAATAATTCCCGAAAAGATTGAGCATGCCGGACCTTGTCGTTTGACTTCTTCAATGGGAAAGGAGTGTTTGACACTGGACTATTGATCTTGAGAGTTGATTCCTCCTCAGTTATTGACCCACAGAGGAAGTATGGAACTCGATTGTGTGCATTATCTGTCTCTACTGCTTTAGTAGTGAGCTGGGTGAATCAAACGAGTAAGATTTTTTTTTTAGGGGTGGGGAAGGGGAGAGAAAATTCATACGTATAAAGCATTAATCGAGAGTTGCAGTTATAATTTTGGTAAGTGTAGTTACAAATTTGAGGAACACTATCATGACTGCACTTTTTCGATAGATTATAAACCATAGTCCTCTCTCAACTTTTGTTCCTTAACTAAGGCAAAGCATCCAGGTCTCACACTTCTAAGAGAACATGAAGGCTGTCTATCAGCCATCGATAATTATTGTAGGGGAAGCAAGTTAATTCCTTTTAAAAGCCTCCGTGTGTTGATAATGCCCCAAATTGTTACGTTTCTTAAGCCATGTTAAAATTTATACAGACAATTCAAGGTAGACCCTTTCAACCTAGATCATATATTTAGGTTTTCTTGATTAGAGAATCATCATGGGTTAACATGAATCATCAATTGCTCTATACAACAACAACAACAAAGCTTGTCTCATTAGACAGAACGGCCATGAATTAGACAATACTATAGTGGCCTCTCATAAGCCATAAAGCATGTCTATAGTCATGGTTTTCTTATGTTTTTGCTTTTGGTTTTTTCTGTCTACATCTACCTCTTGCAATTGGCTTACTCTCCATAATATAATCTACTCTCCTTACTTCTTTTTGGGAGCTTCTATATGTCTTCTCCACACATGATGAAACCATCTAAAGCATGATTTAAAGAGCACACCGGACATGGTGAAATAAACATGAGAAAAAGGATGCAGGTAATTGCAAGTGATCCAACAAACTGTAAGACTTACTTGATAACGGAAGGCAGTACCATCTACACCGCAATATGCAACCATGCCTAGGATAATAAAATAAAACCCATCATTTAGATGATGATAATAATAATAATAATAATAATAATAATAATAATAAGTAATGATGATATTGATATATTGTTCAAGTGGCTCATTATGATATTTAGAAAACTTAAATTAACAAATTTATCATTATTGAGTAGCTTGTTTGCACAGAATAGTTAGTTCAAAGATATTCCGTTGTAGGGAAAGATCGATCATATAACTGTTATCGATCATATAACTGTTTTCGTATGCCTAATTTTTCTTTTTCCCCACTGAAATAATGACAAGACTTAACAATTATAATATCACCAAAGTAGAGCCCTTAGAAGTACCTGTAATACGTGACACATGAACACTCCAAATGGCATAAGATGAAAGTGAAGAACTGTGCAACCAGGGTTGTTTTTTTCCAGTGTATGTTTTTCCACTGACAGGGAGCTCATTTGCAGCCTTCACCAAGCTAATAGTTTTCATTGTTCCATCCTCAAAGGACATAATGATGCAACTACAAAACATAAACAAAATATATTTGTGTTAAGCATTACAATGAGGTCAGACAGCACTTTATTCAGTTAAAATTATACATTACCTTGGCTTCAACAGCCAATCCAGACTATATATGACTCTTGGCACAGGTTGGAGATTCCTCAAAGGATGAAATGGATTGCTACAAATACATTTTTATCCATAAATCAAACCATTGTAAACAAGTTATAAGAAACTCTATGGCTAAAGGCTACCTCTGTTGAATGTAATTAAGAGATCATACACTTTGACTTGATGAGATATCAATATTTGTCATTTCTACTCAAGGAAACAGAAACTAATTGCTCATGCACATGCAGACAATACAAAGAAATGTTGGCTCTTCATTGACTTATTATGCAATGCTCACTCTATGAATGCAAATGAACTGAACAAATTATAGAAGCAGCAAAATAAAAGAGATAATGTATAAATCAAAGAAGTCACATATGACATGAGTCAACTTGAAACCAGCTCTGTCACACTATTCATTTCTTTCCAGAGAAGTCACAATGATATGCTGCTCAAACCAGTCAAGAGACTAGTTCACCACTCTGCCAATCTGAGTTGAGTTTTATAACATCGTATAATACAATTGCAACATTATTGAAAACAAATATTAGTCCAGAAATTATATTCTAAGGTGGAAGGTAACATAGCCATTGAAATAATATAACAATATAAACAGACCAAAAAGAAAAAGAAAAAACACTCACTGTAAGTCCCAAAACTTGAGGCCTTCATGTCCAGCAGTAACTATTATATTAGAACTCTCTGGATTGCTGAAAAAATAATAACAAAATCACTTATCCCACTCAATAGTATTAGGTAAAATGATGGACAAGGGAGCATGTCTACACCATGAAAAAATTATTGGCTTGCAAATCATGTCTATTAAGAGTTTGATCATGAAGGAAAGGAAGCAATTACATGAATGAAATTGATATCCTCTGAGCATAATTTATAATAAAAGAAAAACTACAAAACCATTTCAAAAGCACACAAATAGACATAATAAGTTTCATGAATTATAATAGAAGAAAAACCCCAAAACAATTTCAAAAGCACAGAAATAGACATAATAAGTTTCATTAATCATCTGAGATCTGAACGAATTGATTTTATCAGGTTGAAGCTGGACAATCTATTGGACTCTTTAATTTAACAAAACGGGAAAAATAGAGAAGTTGAAGTAAAAAACATAAACAGAATATTCAATAATGATTTATAGAGCATTCAATTCTTCCAAATTCCTATAAAGATACATCATAGCAACAGGAATATGTTATGCAATCAACCAACATGCCTTGGTTGAATAGGTTTCAGTCATCACTAACCCTTCAAATGGAGCCCAAGCAACTGCTCGAATAGGAGCTGTATCTCCACTGAAACAAAGCACAGGCTTTGTATCTGCAGATAAACAATTAAGTCAGTAGACAATAATGATTATCTAGTAAATTTATTTCTCAACACTGCTCCCTTCTGCAACAACCATATATATAAAAATGAGACATACATCAGGTAACAAAATAATTACCATCACATTTAGATAAAGCATTTGGAGAGAATTTCCACAAAGCAACCTACGAGAAAGCCAATTACATTAGTAGTAAAATATTTTATGAAAAGAGTTCAGATGAGAAGATGGTGATGCTTGATATTTGAACAGAACAATGAGAAACATAGAAATTCTAAATACACAAAGTTATGGAAATATGAAGTAAACACGATTAAAAAAATCAAAATGCTTTCCCTCTTTTTCCCCTCTTAATGAAACTCCAGGGATGAATATATTTCATAATAATGAAAGTGAGATTGATAAATTTAAATTAAGAAAAAGCAAAGAACATGTAGAAATTTTACCGTTCCATCATGGCAGCCAGCAAGTAAATAATCATGAGGAGGCGTAACTGACCACTCCACTGTCAGTGGAATGCTGTGAAACAACACAATGGAGTAAATTAAACCACATAACTAGACTGAGAAAAAACTTATAAATTACCAAGCATCAAGGAAGTTCAACAATATTCAGCACATCATGAAACTAAATTGATAAACTAGCTTTACTTATTTATTTATCCTTTAAGATGTGCTCACTTCAAATTTACTTATCTAATAATCAAACAAGCTTAAATTAAATTAGTTCATTAATTTTTTCTTCAGTCATTGAAATTCATCATGATTTATTCAAAAGGAATATGGGCATATGGTTTAGTGACACCCCTAGAGATAATAAATGAGGAAGCATACCTTTGCATGCCACCACGCTTCAACATTGAGCATTTAAATACGGGCTTCAATTTTATGAAACGTGGATCAGTGCCCTCTCTAAGCATATAAATTGCTTTCAATACACGAGGAAGAGGGACCTCCCACCTGCAATTGAAATTTGAAATATTAATGAAGCAACAGTAACAAGAGGTATCCAATAAAAAGATCCATAGACTGTTAGCTAATTCAAAATGTTTCTCAAAACCACTTAATTATACTGGAAGGAACGAACTACTCTTGAGAATAGCAAAGCAATTTGTCATTGTAAATGAACAAGTCAATTCATCAGTGGCCCCTCTACTATATATAATTTCTTAGAAACAGTGAAGAACAAGTCCATGGGTTAACTTCACACTTGCACAGCCAGTAGTGAACTTTATGATAAAGTTAGAAGAACAGTATCATTTGAAATTGGAACAATACAAGAAATTATCAAGTTGAAACCAATTCAGATATAAAAAGAACACTACGTCTTTTGAGGAAAAATATTTAACTCAGAAAGGAGTAGAAACCCACAGAGCCTACTGCCTACCCATTCCAGTCATTTTTGCCTTTCTAAGATAAAAAACTCCACATGATTTTTCCCCAACAAAGCATTCACACTGGAAAAAATTCTTTTTCCATGCAGATTTTTGTGCTACAGCCACTTATGACCAAAGACCAGAAATTCTTTCAGCCCTTTTCCTTTAGAGTTTTGTCAATAAATGTTTGTATATATATAAAAAAAAAAACAGTGACTGAGACAAATTAAAAAGGAGTACAAACGACTGCACCTATTATTTACTGAAGCGATTTCCCTTCATCTTTTAGAAGAAATTGTCACTTTACATATGATATCGATACATGGAGAACAAACATGAATAGTCATGGAGTAACATGGTACGTACTATGTAAATCCTATTCTAGTCTTTTAGGCTAATTTTATAAACATTTCGTTCAAACTATTGTAACATGCCATCCTAGTTCTCTCTTTTAGTAATTCTGAATTACCCATTAGGTTGTTAGGATAGAGTTTTACACTATATTTGGGATTGCATTTACTGTAAAATATCTATATTTTCAAATACCTGCAATCCAATAAAGTTAATAGTAAGTAGCAACATATATAGTTAACATAAACCAAAAGAAATTACGTAAGTTATAACCAAGAATACCAATCTCAACACAAAAATGAGGCTCAGGACATCTTACACTTCCAGAGATCCATTGCCCAACACGACAGCAATATAGCCCATTCGGTGCTTGCTTATGGAGTCGGACATGTTGGGAGGTTGCCATTTCACATCCCATGCCACCTTTCCATTATGAGCTAGGCATAACACAACTCTTGGCAAAGTCAGATCTCCTGGAAGAGGATCAATAGCTGCTACAAGACCCAATCTGGAGGTACAATTAGGTTGATGACTTGACTCATTCTCACCCTGTGTCAATAGTGGCTGACTTATATCTTGGTTATATCCCCCATCCCTATAAGGTTGATGAGTTGACTCACTCTCACCCTGTGTCAATAGTGGCTGACTTATATCTTGGTTATATCCCCCTTCCCTATGAGGTTTATGAGTTGACTCATTCTCACTCTGTGTCAACAGTGGCTGACTTGTATCTTGGTTATATCCCCCTTCCCTATGATTAATTTTCAACCTACTCCTTTTAACAGTTTCTGCCATAGTATTACATGCAGAAGCAGCTTTCTTGGCACGTTTCTGCTTTGCAACAGAAGTTTGTTGCAAAGCAGGCTCCTTGCAATTGCCATGAGCTGCATCCAAAGAAATTAATTCAGCTGAATCTTCTGGACCTTGAACAGCAACAACAGCTCGCACAGATTGGCTCTCAGAATTTGGAGAACCCGCCATTACTTCTTTTGAATTCTTTCTAGGTCTTCCTCTAGGCCTCTTTATTTGTGCTGATTTTTCATTCGAGGCTTCATTTCTTTTAGGCCCTCTTTTACTCTTGTCTGTGGTAGGAAATACACGAATCCCATCTGCAGCATGAAATGCAGCAGAATTTTCTGGAAACTGAACAGCAAGAGCTGGCATGTACTGGGCTTCACTATTGGTATCGTCCACTGCTGTTTGTATTGGATTCTTTCTAGGTCTTCCTCTAGGCCTCTTTATTTTTGTTGATTTGTCATTTGTACCTCCATCTTTTTTAGGTCCTTTTTTTCTCTTCCCTGGGAGACAACATGCTTCTTCATCCTGTTCCCTGATATTTAGAAGACACCATATTTGTATGATGCCTCTGCCAGTAAGTGGGGCACCCATCTTGTGGTAAGCAGAACCAGGTGGATGAGTAGCAACAGCAATAAACTAAAACAAAAAGCATAAAGGTCACCAGTGAAAAGTCGTCAAGGTTTACAAAGAAAAAATCCATTATTTCCTAATAACCTCTGTGTCTAAAGAGCAAAGCTTAGTGAATCATTCAGCTACATACAAGTGCCAACAAACTTGTAACAAAGTAGTCACATAATAATTCCAAGTATTTATATATAGCAAGTATACCACATAAAGTGCAAAACTTTAAATTAGTTTGGTCAATTGCACTGCTACGGCAGCATGGCATGTTGGGTCACCACCATAAAAACCCTATGTCATGACATGTGGCAGTTTAACATGTTGATGACATACCATCCAGAAAAAGTCGAGGAAGATAAAAAAATTTCTCATCTGTCACATTTTCTCTTACAGTAAGTGAGTTGCTGAGTTTTAAAGGTAAAAGTATTCATCAACAATGTATGCAGCAAAGTAAAACATAAAGCCAAAAACCTTCAAATGAAATCAACATAAAGGCAACTAGACCTGCTCCACTAGTATCAACTCTATATTTTTCCCCCTTACTATTCCTATTTTCTGCCAAAATCACAGAGAAACTTCCTAAGGTTCTGGCACTCACTTCCTCTTTCTCTGTTCCTCGTTTATTCTTCTGTTGTGTGCTATTATATATTTTCCATTGTGGCACCTGCTATGCCATGCACCATGGTGCAATGACAGTTTTCTGAGCCTTTTTCTATGATTGACCACCAAGCACCATTGACAACACTGCTTTAAAATAATTTAGCAATGTGTGAAACTATCTTCCATATAAATTAAATGGCAATCCAAAATAGTAATGTGTTTTCTCTGTTTCATTTAATGAATATCTCATTTCATTAAAGGTAAAGGAAATTATGGAAAATCAATAAAGCTTTATTTCAAATAAATTATTAGATTCAATCCACACAGGAATATACAAATAAAGGAACCCCAACTAAGGTTTAATCTAAAAACACACCCCATATTATCACATAATAGCATCATTAAAAACAAAATTACTACATATATTCCCGTTCATCTATAATGTCCTAAAAACAACTCATTCAAAAACCAATCAGAATCACCATATTAGAATTTTCCACACTTAAAAAAAAAAATGAAAAAGAAGTCTTTCGCATTTGTAGCTGCCCAAAGCTTTGCTATTTTGTCAGAAATCAGTTTGCTGTTTGCTATCAAGGCCCAACAATTTTAGAGCCTAGTTTAACCACTAAAACTTCTGTTCACAACAATCTACCCTAGAAGGCTAGAACCCCACAACTTCTTCAACGTTATCTTACCACGAAACTTCAAGTAAGTCATAACCCTTAACATGTGAGGCATTAAAACTGAGAGATAGACACAATTCACCCTTTAGATCATGTTGAAACTTTAATGAGTTCCCCACATGGCAGCAAAACAATAAAAGTACCAAAACAGATGCCTTAAAAGGAGACAGAAAAGCAAGTACCTCACATTTAATTGAACAATCTGGCTTTTCATGTATGCGGGGACACCAATCTAATGCCCATACAGGGCCTCCAACATACATCACAAAGTCTCTGCTCCAACAAGACTTGAATAAGCAATAGAATATTTTTAATTCATAAGCAACCTCAGAGCACAAATAGCAATGCCAGTGAATCAAAACAGCACAAATAATCAACAACTCAGCCATACCTGGATTCTTGAGATTTGGCATCCCCAAGTCGCTCCTCCATTTGCATATCATACTAAGAAAAACATACAAACAGATAATAAATTGTTTGCAACACAATACCTATAACATTGTTACCAATCAAAAGGAATATGTTGTCAAGCTGAAGAAATTTATATTGCCGAGATGAGCATTGAAGGGGAAACAAAGAGTATACAATATCGAACAGCTTGCACCTTAGGAACAGAGGCAGATGAGAACTGAGGCAAATTTATAGCACCACAATCTTCTCCCTTAGAGCTCTCAAAGCTCCCACATCTGTAATCAAACCTAATGCTTCTTGGTGGATAATTAAAATCTCTCCATTCTCTGCACATTTGGTGAGGAAATATTAAACACAATGCCAACAAAAATAATAAATCAAGAATAAACAGCAAGTGTGGTCCTTCAACAAAAATAACAGAAGCAAAAGGTATAATCATGATAAATTAATTGAAACATGACATAGCCAGAAATATACTATAAACACGAATAAGGGCTCAATTACCTGAGCTAAGGGCTCAATTACATGAGCTTCTTAAAAAATTATTACTTTTATCAATTTTTCAAAAAAACTGAAATTTAATCTATGCTTGGGCTTAATATTTAAAAGATTAGTTAATCTCTAAACAGCCTTTTTATGTTATAAAATAAAATAAAAAAAGAAGAAGCTAAGCTAACAAATGTAACCTCTGAAAATAGCACAATTGATGCTTTTCCTATTGCTTTTAGCTTTTTTCCAAAAAAGTTCAACCAACCATGCTTAAAAAAAAAAGTTTTAATTTCTATGCATTGTCAGCAAAAGTGGTTTCCATTTTAGATAGTGGGTGTGAAAAGCAACCATTTTTGCTTATGTGGCAACACCTGATTGGATGTCAATGTAAAACTAATTTACACTGACGGTGCATAGAAATTAAACTCTACAAAAATACTTATTTTTTTCAAAAGGAGAGTTATTTTATATTCAATTTAGCGCATTCAAACAAGCTCAAACAATCAAGCTATTTTCAGCATCACTATTTTCTATAACCTTCACTCTAAAGTCAAGCTCAGAACAGTCAATTCACGCTTCAAAAGCAATCATAACAAACACATCCAAATAACCAGTAAATCTTACTACAAGCACACGAGGCATTTTCGTTTGCTGAGAATAATGAATCAGATGATGGTTCTGATTCAGGTTTTATATACATGTAGCTATAGTTGCAGCTGCCACGTCACAGAATAACCGCCTCCAACGGCTACAATAACTAACTCTTAACAATCACTAACAGGTGCTGACTCATAAACAAATATCTCAATGGTTCACTGAAAACACACTAAAAATTTCCGCAACCTCAATCTTGGAAGAAGCTCAAAAACAGTTTCTAAGCTTCTCAGAAAGAAATTTTCATAAACACATCCAAATATATATATTATAAACACACACAACATTTTATTTATTTATTTATTTGTAAAAATTGAAAAATTATGCACCTCAAGAAAGTGACGGAGGAAGAGAATCTCTGGATCTCGCTGTTGTCGAGATCATCGTTCTGCTCTTCTTCGCCACAGAGCGCGGCAACGGTGTCGATGTATCGGAAGAAGTTCTCAATCGATAAATCAAACGGAGAAACCCTAACTCTGCCACTACTACTAGTACGAGTGCTGTTCCTGGCATTAACATTAACATAATTATCACCGCCATTGTTAATGTTTGGAGCTGTAGCATTAGCATTAGCATTAGCACTAGCTTCATCATCAGCACCATTGTTATCGTTTGCAGGTGGTGGTCGAGGTGGTGCAGAATCTTCTGGAACTGTCTCTGCATTTTGCTTCGGTTTTGGTTTCGGTTTCGTGTTCTTCTTCTTCTTGCCTTTGAAGCCAAAAAGTTCTGCGATGCAAGCTTCTTCACTTGGTTCTACTTCCATATTCTGAATTTTCAAAAAAGAAAAAAAAAATCTTCGGAGACGTGAGATTCGAACCCTAAACCTGTTAAACTGTTTTCAGATAAAGTTCACAGATTTATATCATACGGGCAAGACCACAATAACTCCGATATTACAAAGTCGGGTTGTACGTATGATACAAAACGATTCGTTTGATTTTTATTATTATTATTATTTTTTTCTTTTGGGGGCCAAATGGATCTTAAAGCAGCTGCTACCCAATTAGCAACGGGATGAAATGGGCTGGGTTGTAAACAAACAATTTATGTCTTAACTGACCCTCTTTTAGGTGAATCGCCCCCCTTTTTTTTTGTCAAATTCTCTTGTTTTTCTGAGTTCAGTGGTGACTAGAAAACAAAAATTGATAAACAAGGGCATGAACATGAGTACAAAGTACCAGATAAAATATCTAGATACATTATATCAAATTCTAACCATGGGCCTAGCATGCATGGTTGATAGCTAGTTGGACTCATGTATATAGTGAGGAGTTTCATGACTAAAAACAAGACATACATCTATGAGATTTGTGCCTCAAGGGGATTTGTCATTGTCTCCAGTAGTGAATACCCTTGATTCATCCAACAAATTATATCAAAATCAATTAACACTAGAGTTGAGATTAGAAAATTAACCAATAACCACTGCACAGTTTTAATAGAATTATAGAATGCTCATAATATAGACGTTATCATAACACTACATATACTCTTATAATAATAGTTTATAAAAAATCTTTCTTGAGAAGATCATCAAAATTAAAATGTAGAATTTTTATTTTAAAACAAATTTAAAATACATAAGTTTTTTGACTTTTTCTAGTTGAAAAAACACTTTTTTAACAAAAAGAGAAAAACAAACATTGAACAAACACTTTTTTTAAAAAAGAAAGAAAAACAAATACATGTTGTGAGTCAACAAGTGAAATATACAAGACTCATAGAACATTGTTTATTTTTGGTAAATTACACTGACTTTTCATAAGATTCAGTGTAATTCACTCAAGTTCTTCTCTATTTGTCTAGGTGACGCTGATCTCCCTAAATGCACGGTTCATTATGCAATAGAGGGGAGATTGGTGTAATGATTTTACATGATCATGGGAGGGCAGTGTAATGATTTCATAAACTCAAAGATCTCTTAAGCAAATTTTATAAACAAATGGGAGGTGGGATGAGTTTCACCTAACCTCAAAAGATGTCGGTGTAATTTACCCTTTACAGTGCGTGTGGTTCGCGAAATGTTTTTTCATTCCTGGGAATATGAGAGAGGAATGCAAGGTTTCCATGTTTGGTTCGCAAACATAAAAAGTATTCCCGAAAAAGTTTTATTCCAAGAAATGAAAATACCCCCATTTTTATTCCCACCTGTGATATCCCAAATAAAGAAATTATAATTATTATGAATTATTATTATTATTATTATTATTATTTATTATTATTATCAAGTGCACCTAACACTAATATTATTTAACATTATAATAACTAAGTGTAGTTAGCATTAATATTAGTTATTACTATTATTAAGTCTAGATATATGCCACTAATATTAATAATAATTAATATTACTAAGTGTAGATAGCATTAGCATTATTATTATTAAGTGTACCTAGTATTATTATTATTTAACATTATAATTACTAAGTGTAGCTAGCATTATAATTATTATTATTAAGTGTACCTAGCATTATTATTATTTAACATTATTATTACTAAGTGTAGCTAGCATTAGCATTATTATTATTAAGTGTACCTACCATTATTATTATTTAACATTATAATTACTAAGTGTAGCTAGCAATATAATTATTATTAATAAGTGTAGTTAGCATTATTATTATTTAACATTATAATTACTAAGTGTAGTAAGCATTATTAATATTTATTATTATTATTAAGTGTAGACAAATAGCACTAATATTATTCATGATTATTATATTTGTGTATAAATATATGAGTGTAGGAGTGTGTATGTGTAAGAAATGTTTAGTTTCATTTTGCTAACTTTTGCTTACTCCTCCTCTAAGTCACACCTCCTCTAAACCAAACCTCTTCTTGTCCGAACTCATCTCTTGTCAAGCTCAGGATCTTCATGACCGAGCTTCAGTGAGCCTAGCTAATCCTCTCTTAGGACGTTGTGATGCTCATTTCTTTTAATCTGTGAGATTGGTTATTTGTACCATTCCAATACTTCAGAGTAAAGTTATTAGTAGAAGCACACTCACGACTACCAACGGTGAGTGGGATTAAGCTCATAATCATACTTTTGGTCATTATTAATATTTTTCCATATTATATAAATTATTTATGAAATTTTAGAATGATTTATGTCAAGAGAATATATTGTTATGATTATGCCTGTTTTAGAAATATTATTACTTTTACAGTTATCATGAAAATTAATCATTTTAGCAAAACTCATGAGACCATAATTGATACCTTGCGTGTTATAGAATATCTTTTTCCAAGTTTATGAAATGGTGAGACCTTAGTTTAATGTTTACAGTACAAATATTGATTATCATGTTTTCAGACTATGTATTTCCTATGAAGATTTTAGAATATTAGATATGATTTATTGAAAGTATTGAATAAAGTATAATTCATAACAATTGTCAGATACATATTCTATTGATTACTGAAATCACTATGTCTACAAGCTGGTGATCCCTTGGGCATGATTTTATAATCTCAGTTATGCTATAGTCAAATTGTTAGAATTATATGAATTCAGAGCTTTAATATTTATTTGGTTTATGAACAAATTATTTTATATTAATTAGTGAGAAACAGATCAGCGAGTTAACGGCTGCAGGATTGATCGTTAACCTTGGTACCAAGTGGTCCGCTAGAGGACTAGCTCACCCACAATAAGGAACCTAGTGAGGTGTCCATTTATGGGACCTAGTTAGGTGCCCATCAGATTAGCCATTGGCTCAGATTTAGCTATTCAGCTCAGATAATTATGTATAGAATAATTCATGTTTCTCTACTAATTATTGCCATAGATTCAGTTAATTTATATGTAATTATATATGTAATATATTTCACATCAGTTGCATGTATATGTTATGTATTTTGTTATTGTCCCGTGTGGGTTGTGAGTGGAGGCTCGCTCACTGAGTTTTGATGAACTCACCCCTCTCTTTTCCTTTCCCTATAGATACAGCTACAATTTCAGTTGTACCACAGGATCCTCAGTAGTTGTGCTACAACTTACTTGGTGAGCTTCGCTTTGGAGTGGAGCTTATTGTCAATTATGTCAGTCTAGTAGTGCTCCAATAAATTGTGTAGGCAGGATCCCCGGACATGCATGATATATTTTCAGAATTTCTGTTAATTGTTTTGTTATGTTTGGTTTTGGCCTAGAATATGGATTTTATGCAAATTTATGTTCAGAATTTATGTTTTGAGAACAATTTCATATTATTGAAATTTTAGTTGAACTTGAGATATTTTGAATAAATTTGGATTATTTATGCATATTAGTCGATTCACGTTACAGAGGCTTAGTGGGACCCAAATCCTCACGTGCCAGTCACACTCCGTAGGTGGGTCGTGACAAAGTGGTATCAGAGCAATAGGTTTCCCTACATATTATTGGAGCAAGTGTTCACAAAGAACATGGCATCTACGTAAATGGAAGCGCGCCCATTTGCATTGATGTGGTGCTATTTGAGGCATTTAGGAAAAAGTCAGTTTTGTCTAGGTTCAGTAAGAGTTTGTCTTTTCTTGGCACTCATGATCTTGTCATATGTCCTCGATTTCACAGTATAACCATGCTACCTGTACACTCATCACGCCTTCGCCGTCGCCGTAGGAGCGACACATCCGGTAATAGTGCTCGCCTTAGAGCTTTTGAACAGATGGTAACAAATTTGACAAATGTGATGGCCAGACAGCTAGAAGCGACTACACAGCCGCCTCCAGTAAGAGATACAGATGACTCAGCCTTAGAGCGTTTCAAGAGAATGGACCCACCCACTTTCAACGGGCGTCTGACGAGTGAGGATCCCCAGGAATTCCTTAGGCAGGTGGAGAAGATAGTTGGTGTCATCCATTGTTCTTCGGAAAGAGCGGTGGAGTTAGCTGGTTTCCAGCTCGGAGGCCAAGCAGAGTTATGGTATCAGGAGTTCCTACAGAGGTATGGAACTGCTAGCTCTCCATCTTGGGAACGATTCAAGGAAGCCTTCATGTGAAGATTCATATCAGAAAGCCGCCAAGCACAAATGATTGAGGAGTTTTTGAAGCTCCGTTTAACTCCAGGCATGACAATTACTGAGTATGATGAGCGTTTCACTTATCTTGCACAGGCAGCCTTTAGCATGATACCGACAGAGACAGCTAGGGTGAGACGCGTTTGTTCGAAGTCTGCCAAGAGACTTATTCCTCAGCTTGCAGCCTCACGTCGGGACCATGGACTATGCTCAGGTAGTAGACACAGCAATTGGTCTTGAGAATAGTATAGCAGAGCGAAAAGCGATGTCAGAGGCCAACAAAAAGGCCAAGGTTCGTGCCTCTTTCTCGAGTGGAGCAAGTTCAAGCAAGGGTCACCATCAGCAGGGACAACAGTGGAGTCAGTCGGGTAAGGCCACCTTCTCAGAGCCCATTCCGGCACGTTCAACTATATCACAGACTCTGAGTAAAGGGGGTAGTCAGTATAGTGGACAGGGTTCATGGCAGTCATATCCAGTATGCCCGACTTGCGAAAAGAGACATCAGGGTCAATGTTGGTTTGGCTCTTCAGTATGTTATGGATGTGGCTAGCCGGGTCATAAGCGTGCAGAATGCCCGATGTTTCAAAGATCTCCTAGCCAGAGGTCAACTAACCCCTCCACATCAATTAAATCTCTTCAGTCGACAACCCAGGGCGGTGTCATCATAGCGGCAGGCCGTGGGGTCATGAGTAGAGGTCCTGTTGGCAGAGGTACAGGCGGAAAAGGAGCAGGCAGTAGAAGCCAGGGTAGTGGAGGACAACCCCGTCTATTTGCGATAACCCGTCAGGATGCGCAGGCTTCAAATGAAGTAGTAACAGGTATGACAACAGTATGTTCCTTCGATGCTATGACGTTATTTGACTAGGGGTCTACCCACTCTTATGTATCCCCATTCTTTGCTGTACGGTTTGGAAGATCCCCTGAGGATCTTGACGAGCCGTTTTTAGTTGGGGTACGTTCGGGAAAGCCCATCCTTATTCAGAAAGTATATAGATCATGCGCAGTCAAAGTTGGTGACATGGAAGCGCAAGCAGATTTGAAAGTGTTGGACATGTCTGACTTTGACGTTATTCTAGGCATAGATTGGTTATCCCCATGTCATGCCTTGATAGATTGTTATAGAAAGGTAGTGAGATTCGATGTCCCAGGAGATGAGCCAAAAGAGTTTCTTGGCACAAGATACTCGACACCGATGAACTTAATATCGGCTATGAATGCGCTACGGCTGATGGATAGAGATAGTTACGAGTTTTTAGTCACATGATGAATGTAGAAGCGAGATACCAAGTTTGGAAACGATTCCGGTGGCTAATGAGTTTCCAGATGTATTTCCAGATGATTTGCCGGGCATGCCACCAGAGAGAGAAATAGAGTTTGGGATAGAGCTTGAACCGTAAGTTAGGCCCATCTCTATACCCCCGTATCGCATGGCTCTAGCAGAATTAAAAGAATTGAAAGAGCAATTACAGGAGTTGTTGGACAAGGGATTCATACGACCAAGTACCTCTCCATGGGGTGCTCCAGTGTTGTTCGTTAAGAAGAAAGATGGTTCAATGAGAATGTGTATAGACTATAGGCAGCTAAATAAGGTGACGATTAAGAATCGATACCCTTTGCCCCGTATAGATGATCTTTTTGACCAGCTTCAAGGGGCAACATATTTTTCCAAGATTGACCTTCGATCTGGTTACCATCAGCTAAAGATTAAGGATGAAGATATACCTAAGACGGCTTTCAGGACTCGCTATGGACATTATGAGTTCTTAGTGATGTCCTTTGGGTTGACTAATGCCCTAGCAGCCTTCATGGATTTAATGAATAGGGTGTTTAAACCATTTGTGGATCACTTTGTGATTGTCTTCATCGATGACATCTTAGTGTATTTCAGAAGTAAGGAGGAACATGAACAACACCTGAGAATAGTTTTACAAACCTTGAGGGAGAATCGGTTGTATGCCAAGTTCTCCAAGTGTGAATTTTGGCTAGATCAAGTGGCATTCCTTGGACACGTAGTGTCGAAAGATGGCATCATGGTAGATCCAAAGAAGGTGGAAGCAATGCAGCAATGGCCTAGACCTACAATAGTTTCAGAAGTTCGTAGTTTCTTGGGTTTGGCAGGATATTACGCGATTTATCTGCTCAAGATTTCTCGAGGATTGCAGCATCTATGACCAAGTTGACACAGAAGAATATCAAGTTTCAATGGACAGAAGAGTGTGATAAAAGTTTCCAGAGGCTCAAAACATGCTTGACCACGGCATCGGTTCTTGTACTACCTTCAAGTTCAGGAGGTTTTTCAGTATTCTGTGACTCTTCTAGAATTGGACTTGGCTGTGTCTTGATGCAAAGATGGTCAAGGGTTAAAGCGTGCTCTTGCGACAACTTAAGAAGCATGAGCAAAATTATCCTACCCATGATTTGGAGATGGCAGCAGTGATTTTTGCCTTGAAGATTTGGAGACATTACCTATACGAAGAGACTTGTGAGATTTTCACAGACCACAAGAGCTTGAAGTATATCTTTCAACAAAAGGATCTGAACCTGAGACAGCGTAGATGGCTTGAATTGTTAAAAGATTATGACTGTACGATCTCGTACCACCCAGGGAAGGCGAATGTAGTGGCAGATGCTTTAAGGAAGTCGGCAGGCAGTTTGGCCCACATAGCACTAGTAAAACAACCGTTAGTAGAAGATATCCACAAATTAGAAGCTGAAGGAGTTCAGTTCAGCCTTAGTGAATCAGGGGCTTTTCTAGCTCACATCAAGGCTCAATCAACCTTGGTAGGACAGATCAAAGCACAGCAAGGTGAAGATCCGAAACTAGCTAAGTTAGTTGAGGATGTTCGTAAAGGTGAGAATACAGAGTTCTCAGTTGATACTGAGGGTGTATTGCACCTTGGAAATCGATTATGCACTGCACACTCTGAGGATGAGTTGGAGGAAAAAGTAATGGAAGAAGCCCATGGTGCAAAGATACTCAGTACACCCAGGATCGCTAAGATGTATCGGGATCTAAAAAAGCGATTATTCGTGGGATGGGATGAAGAGAGATATCGGTGACTTTGTGGCTAGATGCTTGGTATGCCAACAAGTCAAAAATTTGAACACCGAGGCCAGCCCGGGGTTACTTCAGTAGATAGATATTCCAGAATGGAAGTGGGAGAGGATAACCATGGACTTCGTAGTCGGGTTACCTTGAACCACCAAAGGGTTTGACTCCATATGGGTAATAGTAGATAGAATGACCAAGTCAGCACACTTTTTACCAGTAAAAACTACCTTTAGTGCAGCACAGTATGCTCAGTTATATATCGAAGAGATAGTCAGACTCCATGGTATCCCAATATCTATCATATCCGACAGAGGGTCCCAGTTCACTTCACGATTCTGGAGGGCATTTCAAGAGGCTCTTGGAACACGTGTGGATTTAACCACATCTTTTCATCCCCAAACAGATGGTCAGTCGGAAAGGACAATACAAACCTTAGAAGATATGTTCAGAGCCTGCATACTAGATTTCGGAGCAAGCTGGTTTGATCACCTACCTTTGATAGAGTTTTCATACAACAATAGTTACCAGGCTAGTATCCAAGTGGCACCATTTGAAGTCTTGTATGGGAGGTGGTGCAGGTATCCCATTGGGTAGTTTGAACTTGGCGAAGCTAAGTCTTTAGGCCCGGACCTAGTTCAGGAAACCTTAAAGAAGGTCCAATTGATTAGAGAACGTCTCTTAGCAGCACAATCCAGGCAGAAGTCATATGCAGATAATCATCGACGTAACTTGGAGTTTGCGATTGGGGACCACGTGTTTTTGAGAATATCCCCCATGAAAGGAGTAGTGAGGTTCAGTAAGCAAGGAAAGTTAAGCCCTCGTTTTATTGGTCCGTTTGAAATCTTAGAAAGAGTTGGAGCGGTGGCTTATAAGTTGGCACTGCTTCCCAGATTATCAGCCATACACCCAGTGTTTCATGTTAGTATGCTCAAAAAATATATGCCTGACCAATCTCATGTGCTCACTTCACAAATCGTCCAAATTGATAAGAACTTGTCATATGAAGAGGAACCAGTTGATATTGTAGATAGACAGATTAAGAAACTTCGCTCAAAGGAGATAGCCTCAAGAAAATTATCCGAGGAACCATTAGGTGAAGAAGCAACTTGGGAAGCTGAGGAAGCTATGAAAATCAAATATCCCCATCTATTTCCATCTCAGGGTATGTCTTTTTTAGATTTGGGGACCAAATCTCTTTTAAGGGGGGTAGTATGTGATATCCCAAATAAAGAAATTATAATTATTATGAATTATTATTATTATTATTATTATTATTATCAAGTGCACCTAACACTAATATTATTTAACATTATAATAACTAAGTGTAGTTAGCATTAATATTAGTTATTACTATTATTAAGTCTAGATATATGCCACTAATATTAATAATAATTAATATTACTAAGTGTAGATAGCATTAGCATTATTATTATTAAGTGTACCTAGCATTATTATTATTTAATATTATAATTACTAAGTGTAGCTAGCATTATAATTATTATTATTAAGTGTACCTAGCATTATTATTATTTAACATTATTATTACTAAGTGTAGCTAGCATTAGCATTATTATTATTAAGTGTACCTACCATTATTATTATTTAACATTATAATTACTAAGTGTAGCTAGCAATATAATTATTATTACTAAGTGTAGTTAGCATTATTATTATTTAACATTATAATTACTAAGTGTAGTAAGCATTATTAATATTTATTATTATTATTAAGTGTAGACAAATAGCACTAATATTATTCATGATTATTATATTTGTGTATAAATACATGAGTGTAGGAGTGTGTATGTGTAAGAAATGTTTAGTTTCATTTTGTTAAGTTTTGCTTACACCTCCTCTAAGTCACACCTCCTCTAAACCAAACATTTTCTTGTCCGAACTCATCTCTTGTCAAGCTCAGGATCTTCATGACCGAGCTTCAGTGAGCCTAGCTAATCCTCTCTTGGGACGTTGTGATGCTCATTTCTTTTAATCTGTGAGATTGGTTATTTGTACCATTCCAATACTTCAGAGTAAAGTTATTAGTAGAAGCACACTCATGACTACTAACGGTGAGTGGGATTAAGCTCATAATCATACTTTTGGTCATTATTAATATTTTTCCATATTATATAAATTATTTATGAAATTTTAGAATGATTTATGTCAAGAGAATATATTGTTATAATTATGCCTGTTTTAGAAATATTATTACTTTTACAGTTATCATGAAAATTAATCATTTTAGCAAAACTCATGGGACCATAATTGATACCTTGCGTGTTATAGAATATCTTTTTCCAAGTTTATGAAATGGTGAGACCTTAGTTTAATGTTTACAGTACAAATATTGATTATCATGTTTTCAGACTATGTATTTCCTATGAAGATTTTAGAATATTAGATATGATTTATTGAAAGTATTGAATAAAGTATAATTCATAACAATTGTCAGATACATATTCTATTGATTACTGAAATCACTATGTCTACAAGCTGGTGATCCCTTGGGCATGATTTTAGAATCTCAGTTATGCTACAGTCAAATTGTTAGAATTATATGAATTCAGAACTTTTATATTTATTTGGTTTATGAACAAATTATTTTATATTAATTAGTGAGAAACAGATCAGCGAGTTAACGGCTGCAGGATTGATCGTTAACCTTGGTACCAAGTGGTCCGCTAGAGGACTAGCTCACCCACAATAAGGAACCTAGTGAGATGTCCATTTATGGGACCTAGTTAGGTGCCCATCAGATTAGCCATTGGCTCAGATTTAGCTATTCAGCTTAGATAATTATGTATAGAATAATTCATGTTTCTCTACTAGTTATTGCCATAGATTCAGTTAATTGATATGTAATTATATATGTAATATATTTCACATCAATTGCATGTATATGTTATGTATTTTGTTATTGTCCCGTGTGGGTTGTGAGTGGAGGCTCGCTCACTGAGTTTTGATGAACTCACCCTCTCTTTTCCTTTCCATACAGAATCATTTCTGATTTGGTTGTACCACAGGATTCTCAATAGTTGTGCTACAGCTTACTTAGTGAGCTTTGCTTTGGAGTGGAGCTTATTGTCAATTATGTCAGTCTAGTAGTGCTCCAATAAATTGTGTAGGCAGGATCCCCGGACATGCATGATATATTTTCAGAATTTCTGTTAATTGTTTTGTTATGTTTGGTTTTGGCCTAGAATATGGATTTTATGCAAATTTATGTTTAGAATTTATGTTTTGAGAACAATTTCATATTATTGAAGTTTTAGTTGAACTTGAGATATTTTGAATAAATTTGGATTATTTTTGCATATTAGTCAGTTACGTTACCAGAGGCTTCCGTGGGGACCCAAATCCTCACGTGCCGGTCACACTCCGTAGGTGGGTCGTGACACCACCCTACACCATGGGAATAAGGAATGTATCAGGAAATGAAAAGACTAAATTGCCCCAACTAGACCACCATCAGACCACTATCGGACCTTGCCAGACCGTCACTGGACCATCGTTAGACCATTATCAAACCACCATGGAGTGTGTATTTTTGGAAAATATACACTATATTCCTAGGAATGCCACTTGATATACCAAAAGCCTCTACATTGCATTTCTAAAAAGCTATTCCTTGAATTAATTTTCTTGAAAATAGGATTCCTAGGAATATAAAATCATTCCACTTTTCTTACCAAAAAATAATTAAAAAGGAACATCGATTTGTTGATTAGCCAAGATTTAGACCATACACTACAAATTCAAAAACCTTCAATTTATATTCATCGAGATTGTCCAAAAAAAAAAAGTCTTCCATAAAAAAAAAAAGAAAAGTCGCAGGTTTCTCACATTTTTATTATCTACCTTTCCTCTTTGGGACATCGCTAACACACTTAATTAGACAATTGCTATGATTGATTGCATACTGATAAAATCGTGTTTCTTTTCCAACAAAAATTGTTGGTAAACGTCTCCTCCACATAGAAGAATAGGATCCATCTTTCCAGGTTAAAACAAATTATTTTAGTCCACATTTTTCCTCATCCACTTAAGCTTGTCTCCTGGGACGTGATATATATAGCATCATGTCGCAAAGCACCACCAACAATAGTATTCGTTTAAGGATATCTAATACTCCCACAATTACTCCTAATATTGATCAAAATCGTAGGATAATAATGGTTATGCATCACCTTATATTGAAATTTCATAAGAATTTATTATGTGCAATTTTTTACTATTAATTTAAATGTTGAGGGTTAGATATGACAAGTGATATGAAAAAATAAAGAACAATTACAAAGACCTTCTTTGAGTTTTTTTGCAATTACACTTATTTCCTTCTAATTTTAAATATTACACCTAATTCCCTTAATAATTTACAGATATATCCATTGTAAATTTATAATGACTTCTTATCCTTATCCACACAACTTTAAACCACCTTCATCAAGT